>JBAMMX010000010.1:5446923-6046923 GCA_037126225.1 Dillenia turbinata | reverse complement strand
TTTATTAAATTTTTATTTTTTATTTTTGGGGTTTTAATTCAAACCTTTGGTATATTAAATTTTTAAAATAGAATAATAAAGTATATATATAAATATATATAAATATATTATTCTTTTCATTTATTAAATCATTTATATCCTCATTTATTTATTTCCAAATCTATCCATATAAATATATAATAATAATAATAATAATAATAATAATAATAATAATAATAAAAAAAAAAAAAAAAAAAACGGATTAGAGTTAGAAAACCCTAACCCTTTTCCCACTCTTTCTCTCCCTCTCTCTCTTTCTCCCCACCGCCGCTCTCTCTCTCGCCTTCCTCCATCGCGCACCGCCGCTGCTCCACCGTCGCCACCGCCCACATCCACCACCACTCTCTCTTTCTATCTTTCCCTCTCGGTTCTCTCTTTCTGCTCTCTCTCTCTACCTCTCGCTGTGTCTCACCCTCTCGATCTCTCCCTCCCGCTCGATCTCACTTGTTCCGCCCCTTTCCACCGCCGCTCTGCCACCATCAACCTCTATCGCCACCTCCTTTCTCTCTCGATCGCTCACCCTCGGCCCCTCTTTCTCTGTTTCTCACTCTCTATCGCGCGAGTCTCTCTCTCTTACGTGAAAACCCCCTGTCTCTCTCCACCTCCCGCGGTTGAAACCTCCCTTTGGCAGCCATTCCCGGCGCGTGCACGACGACCCTGTCTCTCCCTCTCCTTCCCGTGAGCGACAGAGTTCTTTCCTCTCTCTCCAGCGCATGCTATCGGTTGCCTCTCCCCGTTGCTCACTTGCGTGCAGTGTTCTTTGCCGCTGCAACCCTCTTGTGCGACTGTCGCAGAGCCCCAAGCGGACAGGAGCAGTAGATTTAGGTTACCTTAGGTCGAGACTGCAACTCATCCCCTGCACAGGTAAGGACCGACTTCTAATCCTAGACCTAGGGTTTCGATTTTTCTAAGTACTTAGGACTAATTGTTAAATTTTGCTTCGAATTGGAAGCATTATAGGTTTCGGACTGAATCGAATTGGTTTGTGCACGGACATTAGGGTACTGAGCTGTGGAAAACCCTAAGTAAGGTAAGATCCTAGTTCCTTCGATAATTGAATGAGTTGAGGTTAAATTTAAAATGGGATTCTTGTATATGTCTTGCAAATATGTTGAATTTAAGGAGAATGCGTGTTCTGAAGTGTTTATATGTAATTATTTAGGTTAATTATAGAAATTTTATATGAATTGGGCTGTTCCGGATGATAGAATTATGTTGAATTGATTAGAATAGTTCTCTTAGAGTTTAATTTGATGAATGCATGAAAACAATCAAAATTTGGGATTTGAGCCTAAGGATTGATGCGTTGTTTTACATTATAGTTGGGGTTGCATATAGGTAATTCAATTACAATTTCTATATTATGAAAATAGGTTTCAATACCTTTAAAATGACATATGGTTTGAAGAAATCGGATGAAAAGTGAAAAGTGTATGATTTTTCAAAGATTTTTTATTTTGCAGGAATTTATTTATTTTAGAGTTGTTTTTGATTTTGAACGGTTTTAGGTTTCAATTTAGATTGGCTTTGATTTCGTTATTTATTTATAAATGGAATGAAAATTGATGACATTGGAGTTTATTCATAAATTGGAGAATTAAGATTTATACAAATTTAGGGAAGATGATAAATCTTAAGAATAATTGGAAATTTGATGACAATTGTGATAATTTGATTAGGTTGATCTTGTTGGAGACTCAAGGAGTCAATTCGGGTTTGATTGTGGAAATAGGGAGTGACCACCCTCCCTAGAAAGTGAGTGAGACCCTAATTTCTTGCATGAAATAGTGAAACCTGATTTTATCATGATTTTGATAAAACATGCCTTTGATATGATTTTAGTTGGGTATGATAGTAGAGGTCTGTGGCTAGGTTTGTTGATAGATTTTTATAGCCTTGCATTGTTCTGGATGTTGGCTATGGGAGTTGTTAGTTTTGGAGAGGTCGGGATGGCCATTTGTTTTATTTTCAAGATGATTTTGAATTATACAGGTTTAAACAGGTTTAATTGTACATGGGAGACCTCCAACTTATGGGGAGGTTCTGCCCGATTTTCTGTAGAAATACAGCCGGCATCCAGGGCAACGGGCGGCTGTTCACGATTCCTGGTTTGGGGCGTGACAACTACCGATACCTATCGTGGATCCAATACCAATCGCAGTCTACACTTCCTCTGAAAAGGATTTAAAGGAGGGGTGAGTATTGGGAATACCCAGTGTGAGGAGTGCAGTGACATATAACATATAAATGAGGGGTGAGGGTGATAATACCAAATATATATATCAACTGTTATTCAATGCAATAAATAAAATTATTAGCTTATAAACAATCGTATCAAATTTTCCATGACTCAATTTTTTCAGTCCAACGACTTAAATATTCATTTTCACAAATTTTGGGGTTTACCGAAAACAATCTCCTACCAATGGCCATTGGTAGGATCCGCCAAGGGGTTTTCCATAATTTTTCATAAAATCCCCTCCACCTTGGCATTGGCTCGAAGCTCCGTGGGGTGCCACCACGTTATTCTGCAGCCTGAGGAGGCTCTCCAACCCGCCTACCACTAAGCTAAATTAAACAGCCTTAACCACGCCGCCCCAAATGGTCCGGTTCGTGGCAAGACTTAGACTATAGTCATTTTTCCCAACACTATATTACCAAACTCAATTTATCAATCAATGCATGCTCAAATATAAGATAGAACATTATTTAACAATTCACATGTGTATCCCAAAATAACATGGTGTAATTAATTCAATAACCAAGTTCAAGAGTCATGGACATTTCACAATTTCATTTTAGACATACCACAATTACAAAATAATTTTAATTCCATTTGCAAATTCATTTCAGAACTCAATTTATAAATCATAACTGAAAACAGTTTACTCATTCATATGCACATAACTATCTACTCACCTCTTGGAAGGGTGTCCACTCCCAATTTCCAATTCAAGTCCAATGAAATTTACTAAATTTCCAATTGTCTTTCCTAAACCAATAATCACAATGACAATGTCAATTCATCAACATTTCTAGGGTTTATAAATTTTTCCCAATTTTTGCACAAACCCTAAAATTTTTCCAAATCCAAAATCTATGTTCATGGTTCCATTTCCACCATTTCCACCTCATTTAAATGTATATAAAATCTCCATTTTTATTTTCTCCCAAATTTCACTCTATGTCAACCTAGGGTTTTAATTTTCTAACAAAATCCCCAACATTTCAATAATAAATCACAATATAGTACTAAAGAAGCTAAACCCAAGTTTAGGAAGGAGAAATTACCTTGATTTTGGAGTCGGATTGAGTTTTTGAGGTTGAGTTTCAAAAACCCTAATTTTCCCTTCATAGAGAAAACTCTGGATCCATCAGTTTAATCCTCCATTTCTTGAGTTTAATTGAATTTTTGGAAGTCCATTGAGTGACTTTATTATAGAGAGTAAATAAATTTGGTGGGATGAAATCAAATGAGGTGGGTAGAGGAAAAATGACTGTAGAGAGAGAATGGAGAGTATGGGTTTGAAGATGAAGTGCAAATGACGAGAATGAGAAGAGAACACTCACATTCTAGTGTTTTGGAAGGTAAAATTACCATTTTACCCCTCTTAGAATTAAGGTCATAGTTGAAATTGAAGGGTATTTTGGTCATTTCTCATTTCCACTAACGCGTATCGATATGGTTTAGGTATATCGATATATCCAGCTACAAATTTTTACAGACTGAGGAGGAGTTTTGATATATCAATTTACTCGATTCGGATATATCGATATACTAAATGTTGCTCTCAGTGATTTCTCTGCAGGGATCATATATCGATATACTCCATCAAGGTATATCGATATACTCAGACATGCTCTCAGGAGGTTTGTTACAGAGGCTCACATATCGATATACTCCCCCATAACATATCGATATACAAAATCACACTCTCTAAAATCTATTACAAGGATTCGAAATATTGACCCAAATGGCTCAGTATGTCATCCACAATATCAAAATGAGGTTCATAGATTTTCTTTCACCATCTCAGGACGAATACAATCCAAATCATTTAGAAATTACATTAAAGGAAGTGGGTTTTGGTTCCACAGATCGGACTCCTTGTAAATCGAATAGGTGCTTAATGAAGAGGCTTGAGACCTGTAAAAAACCACCAAAGGGTGTTCTGATAAGGGAGGCTCCGACACTCAAGTCAGAAAGCACGGTTTTCGAATGGATAAACAGACAGAGAGGAAGTGAGGACGAATCTCCCTATGACTTTTGTGTGTTCCATATCAAATGTAGAGAAATTACCTGGTTTGATATATTGAGAGCTTTTATACGATGTCCTTTAGAGTCGTATGATCTCAAGGCGTTATAACTCTAGTTTCCTTATGAGGCGATCTGAGAATTTTGGATCCCAAACGTTAAAGATTCTAGGATCCGAAATTGTTATCATTTAGGAAATTCAATTATATTGGGAGATTATTTCTCTTATCGATTAGATCCTCAAGGGTTCCCTTCTGTATCTGGGGGATATGTTTCGTATTGAAATAGGAAACTTAGTTAAGGTGAGATTCAGTTGAGTGTTACCGATTGGAAATAAAAGTGCTTGATTTCTTTAGTATTCGATAGTCATTGATCGGATAGAAGAGGTAGGCATTCAGTCATATTGAATGCATTGTCCAGCTCGAAATGATTGTGGTTCAAAGGGGCTAAGCCCTTCAGGACCATGGGCGTCTTGTCAGGTTTTGGGCACTCGGATACCATGCCGACTGGTGTTTGGATTATGTCTCATCACTATGTAATAGTCGTAATTAAGAATAGACAAAATATATAACAAATATACTATCAGCTCTTAAATTATTTAATACCTTGAATCTCTCATCTATTATGGTCTTTAGAGCTGAGCACGTGACAATTGTCGTGTTATCTCGAACTATGTGCAACTCCAAACACACACTCCGAAACTCCACAAGGCTAACCTATTATCAACCTGAATTTAATTCACATCCTAATCCCTGTAATCATAAAACATTATGCATATAATCTCTCCCAAAATGAAATAAGTGAAATTCCATTCTCTTTAAACAAAGTGACTAATCAAAACATGAACATACATATACAAAAGTATTAAACCCTATACAAATAATCGATAATACAACATACTTCCGCTTCCATTGATTTTTCCCATGGATTCGTCTACAACTAGGTAAGCCCAAAATGAGACCATCTTACATGAAATGTATGACTCCAACTGAAATGATCTCATAGATCTTTAAAAGAAGTCATTCTATCTGCACTCACTATCTACAGACCTGAAACAGGAGATATAGAGGGAGATGAGTACAATTGTATCCAATAAGTGAGAAATCTATGTACATTCCAATGAGTGGGAATGTGATCATGTTCCAAAACCATTATCAACAGATTCCATATTATTATTGTAAAAGCATTCACAAGTTCACAAAGCATTCACAAAACATTAACTATCAATGTATTCAAAGTAAAACATTCCTCTTTGTATCAATTGGGTTGTATTTCATTCAAAATTTTGGGACTGCTGAAAAAATATTTTCCAATCCAAGACTTTGGCCAAAGTCAAGGACTAGAACCACCAAGAGTTTTTATTCATTCATTTTTTTAAAAGTATCCCGTCCTTGGTGTTGGTTTGGATATCACCATTGGTGACTCATAGCTGCCCAACCGTAACCTTGGGTAGGTTAATGCCCTGTATCACACTACCCCATTCTAATATCTGACTCCACTCATACTGCTTTTCCTACCACCAGTCATGAGTGAGGAATAAAACACAGTAGCCGCGTGAATAATCGGTCACCAAAAACAGAATTTTCATTCACAAACAAATTCCAAAACTAAATCGCAACCCATATTCATCTTCTCGATGAATATCAATCACAAAACAAAGTAATTTATGTAGCAATAGCATGTCAAAGTTCACATTTACAACATCATATTTTCAAGAGAATACATCACATTGAAATGAAATTATAAAACCACATTTCAATGTAAGATTTTTCAAAACACATAAAACATTTCACATTAACAAAACATAAAAATCCTACTCACAGTTTGGGAAGGGTATGCACTCCCGCTAATCCAAATTCTCAATTTTATCTCGGTTCGATGGACCTTCACCTAATGGTTATGTAAATCACAATATATATCTTAGATTAGGCATTATTCAATGTTACTAAGATGCCAAATGCATGATATGTAAAGTGAAAAATATGTTTCTATGCTTAAAGTGCTCCTTACCCATTTTCAATACACATTCTTATATCTTCACGTCTTAGAAAAATAATTATATTTTGAACTAACATTCTTGGATTGTAAAATTTCTAGTTTTCACTTAAAACTGGCCATAAAACAACAAATTTTTTATGTTTGAAGCTTAGATCTACTCCAATTACACCAAGATATGGAGATTTATCCTATGTGATCTTGACTGTATAATTTGCAATCTGCGCAGTCATGGAAAAATGGCTATAACTTTCACTACACATATCCAATTTATATGATTCTTACCTCAAATTAAATATAAGACATAGAGGTACAAATTTTATGTTCAGAGCTTAGACCAATTTAGCATAAAAGGTATCTCAAAATTGAACCAAAGTGTTAGTCAAAATAGGGCAAAACAGGGAATTATTCTATAGAATGTCTCAATTTGCAAAATTACTTAAAATCCAATTCTCATCAAAATTTAACAAATCATATCTCATTTTCAATATATGGAAGTCTAATTTCTTATGCAGAAAACCTCACTTAATTTGCATTTGTGTAGAGGGAGTTACAACAAAAAGATTACAGCTAGGTCAGATTGCCATGTTTGCAAAAATTTAAGGTTTCTATTATCAATCCAATCTTTCACCTCTCTTCTAAGTTCAGATCATAAAACATGGTATTCATCCTAATTTCAATGATAAATAGAAAGTTAAAACCATGAATTTAAAGTTTACCTTGGACTTGGTTCAAGGATTTTTCAAGTATCCAACAAAATCATCTCCAAGGTGCAAGTTCCTCTCACCACCTTGTCTCAATCTCAATTTTTTTCCTATGTTCAACTTAAGTGCTTGCTAAATGATGTTATGAGTGAACTAGGAAAGTCTAGAGATCAAAGACTTGGCTGAAAGTTGCTTGAAAAATTTGGATGAAGTGAAGGAGGAAGAAGATAAAACGTAAGGGACTCAAGAAACTTCAAGAATGGTGAACATATCTCTCTATCTCTCTCTCTTTCTCTTTTTCTCTTTTTCTCTCTCTTTTTTTCTCTCTCTCTCTCCCTCTCTTTCACGGTTAATACTCACACATACAACACACAAAATACAATTTCTCCAATTTTTTCTTTATTTATTCAAAAGTGACTCATCACATAAAAAGGTAATATTAAATGCTTCCATTAATTGCCTTTCTTGACTTTTCTAGCTTTTATTTGCTAAAGAAAGAATAAAAACAAAAGGGGAGAGGGTTAAAAAAGTGCGAGGGGTCTCTAATTCAAGTTCTAGGCTTCTAAATGGGCTCAAGCACTTGGATTGCAAAAATTGGATTTTTAATTCAAAGATTGGGCTCCAATGTTTTGGGTTCCACCATTAATTCAAACCAAGACTTAATTAAGTTTGTTAGTCCATCAAATTTTATTATTCCAATTTACAATATCGAAATTCACTCTATAGATTACAAATCATTCATACAATTAAATATTAGTTTCAGGTTTTACAAGTTCTACCCTCCATAAAAAAAAATTTCGTCCTTAAAATTCACTATGTCTTACCTCGAAAAAAGTGGGGATATTATTTTCGCATCAGATCCTCTGGTTCCCATGTTATTTCTTCTATTCAATCATTTCTCCATAGAACTTTAACTATTGGTACCTCTTTGTTCCTCAGGGTTTTAACTTAACGATCCAAGATTGTAATCTGCTTAGTTTCAAAACTCAAATCTTCTTTCAACTCGATCAGAGGCTTTTCAAGAACATGTGATGGGTCCAATATGTATTTTTTGAGCATGGATATACATGGAGCATGTCATGAATCTTTTCTAACTCTGAAGGCAACTCAAGTCTATATATATTTCTAATTCTATATGCTATAAAGAGGAGGATGAGTACAATTGTAATCAATGAGTGAGAAATCTATGTACATGGCAATGCGTGGAAGTGTGATCATGTTCTAAAACCATTATCAACAAATTCCATGTTATTCTTGCAAAAGCATTCACAAGTTCACAAAATATTCACAAAGCATTCACAATCAATGTATTCAAAGTAAAATACTTCTATTTGCAACAAATGAGTTACATTTTGTTTAAAAACTTTGAGACTGCCGAACACATATTTTCTAATCCAAGATTTTGGCCAGGGTCGAGGACTAAAATTGTAACACCGACACAGCGGTGTCCGTACTGATATTTCTGTTCATGAAATTAAATAAAATATTTCTCAGTTTATATATAGAGAGAGAGATTTTTACTTTTATTGATTTTCGATTTTGAGGTATGTAATTTGAAATTTTTGGGATATTTAATGTATCCGTATTTTCGATTTGTAAAATAAAGTGAGTATAAAAATATATAGATGATTTTTTTTATTCATTTAATAATTTATACATTACTCATTAAATTATTTATAATTTATTTATAAAAAGAAATATACAATAATAATAATAATAATAATAATAATTATAATAATAATAATAATAAAAACAGTAAAAAAAAAAAATTCGAAATTAGGGCTTAAAGCCCTAATTTCTCTCTCTCTCCTTCTCTTTCTCTCTCCGCCTCTCCGCCTTCTCCTCTCCCGCACCGCCCCGCCGCTGCCATCCGCCGCGGGTCACCACCCGGTGCTTGCTCTTTCCTTCTCTCTCTCACCTGCTGTCTCTCCCTCTCTTCCACTCGCGAATCCTCTCTCCCTCCGCCGCGACTCAGTCGCTGTCCACCGGCGCAACCACCGCCACCCGCAGCCGCGACCCGCCACCTATCCCTCACTCCCTGCTCGCGTGACTGTGCGCGACTGCTCGCGAGGCTGCCCTGCTCCCAGCGCGCGCCTCTGCTCGCGACAGCCCTGCCCCAGCGCGACTGCAGCGTGCGACCTTCCTGTCCCGTGCAGCTGCAAGCACTTCTCTCCCTCTCGCACACGTGACGGGCCACAGCCTCCTCCCTTGTTTGCTCGACTGTGAGCTGCACATTGTTGGGTTCTGTAATCATCGCAGGAGCTCCAACCAAGCCGTTAGTGCAGACCTCAAAAACCCTAGGCCCGATTTCACTCCTGCGCAGGTAATAGTTGATCTGTCTTTGACCATGGTTTTAGGGTTTTGACTAGGTATTAATTCCTAAATTATGTGTCGATTTAAAATGTAGATCTCTGAGTGAACTAAGAAGCCGTTGAGACGAGGAAATCGTAAACTGCGCAAAACCCTAGGTGAGAGAAATGCAATTCTTTTGGACGTTCGAATTATTTTTATTAAATTTAGGATTGAAATTAGAATTGGAAACTATATGTATGCTTTGAAATAAGTTCGACTCAAAGGAAATGTACTTTCCTGCAGCAGTCTCTTCATTATAAGTTGTCTTACATATAGACAATCAAAATACTATTTCCATATGATGAAAATAGACTTAAATACCTTGAAAATGACATATGGGTTGAAGAAATCGGATGAGAAATGAAAAGTGTGATTTATCAAAGGATTTTTCCAATTTGTAGGAAATTTATTTATTGAGATTGGTTTTCGATTTTGAATGGTTTTAGGTGTTTGAATTTAGATTTGGTTTGAATTTTGTTATTTATTTATAAATGGAAAGAAATTGATTACATTGGAGTACATTTATAAATTGAAGAATTTAGGGTTTGTACGAATTTAAGGGAAATGATAAATCCTGAAAATAGTCGGAAAATTGATGAAATTGATGATTTGATTTAGGTTGACCTTCTTAGAGACTCGAGGAGTCGAGTTTGGTTCGAATCGTGGTATTATTGGGGAGTGCACTACCCTCCCCCATACAGTGAGTGGGACTACGACATCTACTATTGATTGATAAACCATGTTTTACCGATTTTCAAATGACATGATTTCTATATGTGTGAAAAATTGAATTTTTGGATTTTGATAAGTATATGTACATATTTTTGTGACCATTGGAGTGTCCCAACTGCGGATTTTATTGATATGCATCCATGAGTTTGATAACTGAAAATTGTGCCACCCTTTTGATATATTGATGTGTTTTAAATGCTTCCACTTGCATTGGCACATGATTTGAATGGATTTATATATACCATTTGGGCTATATGCCCGGCTGATATTATTATACGATGCATGGGGCTATATGTCCGGCCGAAATGGTGTTGGGATGCATGGGGCCACGTGACCGACTGATTTGATATTGTTCCGTAGCTACGAAGGACGTCTGGTAGCGGCACCCCTTGTGTCCGGATACGCTTCGGCCGAAGGTATCCGCCAGATTGTCATGTGTATGGTTGTCCCAGGTTGAACCCTCATCGGGGGAGGACGTGAGTTGTATCTGTCTAGCACTGGGCGGGGGCATCATACACGGCTGACTATTTATACGTATATGATTATTATTATTATTATTATTTACAGGCTAGTTGGAGTAGCCTGTGGCCAACATTGGGGTAGAGAGCCATTTTTGACATTTGCATTGTGAAAACCCCCAATGCGTCCGTTCTTGGTCGAGGTAGACCATTGCCGGGGTTGTTTATTCGGCCGCTCTTCTCATGTGATTTAATACATAGATGGATGCATATGTTATTTTGTGATGTGTGCTTTGAGATATGTTAAAACTGCACGCTGTTTTCATATACCTGATATTGTATTAAATGCTTTGACACTTCAAGTTCACACTTGATATTGATAGCACGATGTCCTTCCCCTCACTTGCTGAGTATCCTCCCATAGATACTCACCCCTCTCTTCTCCCTCCTCAGACAGGATCATTGCGATAGGGCGACGTAATTGGCTCGAGGGCTTGATAGATTGCTGGTGGATTTGGTTATCCTGGACGGTGAGGTTCTAAGTTTAAGTTGAAACTTGAATTGCGTATTTTATTTCGACCCTGCGAGGTCTTGTTGAGGTCCATAGTTAGCCGTGTACTTATTTTGGGATGACTGTATAATTTATGTATGTTTATTTGCGAAACTCTCATATTTCATTTGCATTGAGACGATTGTACGTATTTGAAGGTTACTTGGGAAATTTGTTATACATTTGTATAAAGTTAGGTCTGCTCGATGTAGCGGCTGCTCATGCTCTAGTTGGGCATGACAGTAGAGGTCTGTGGTTAGGACTATTGGGGATTTATTTAGCCTTGCGTTGTCTGGATGTCGGTTGTGGAATTTGGTGGATGGTTTTGAGGCCGGGATGGCCATTTTATTTTATTTACAGGATCATGTAAATGTACAGGTTTATACAGGTTTAAATTGTACATGGAAGACCTCCGATTTACGGGGAGGTTTTGCCCGATTTTCTATAGAAATACAACCGGCATCCAGGGCAACGGGCGGCTGTTCATGATCCCGGTTCGGGACGTGACAAAAACCATCGAGGGTTTTTATTCAATCATTTATCTAAAAAAATGTCAATTCCTTGGTGTTGGCTTGGACATCATCATTGGTGACTCATGACTATCCAACTGTATCCTTAGTAGGTTAATGCCCTGTATCACACTACCCTAACAAATATCCGGCTCCACTTATACCACTCTTTCTCCCGCCGGTTATGAGTGAACAATAAATCACTGCAGTTGCGTGAATAATTAGTCACCAAAAACAGAGTTTTTATTCCCAAATAAATTTCAAAACAAACTTACAACCCATAATATCTTTGTTTCAACAAACCTCAATCAACAATGCAAGGTAATTCATGTGACAAACATTTCCAATATCATCATTTCAAGAGAAAACATCACATTCAAATTAAATTTTAAAACCATATTTCAAAGTAAGATTTTTCAAAACACATAAAACATTTCTCATTAACAAAACATAAAAGTCTCACTCACATTTTGGGGAGGGTGTGCACTCCCACTAATCTAGGTTTTCAAGCCTATCCTTATTCGAAGGACCTTTACCTAGTTGATTGTATAGATCATAACATAGAATTTGGGTTAGACTTGTATTCAATACTACCAAAAGGCTAAATATATGATATGCAAAATGAAAAATGTGTCTCGATGTTTAAAGTGCTCATTTTTAATGCTCATTTCCACATCCTCATTTCTTAAGATAATAAGTATATTTTGAACTAGCATTCTTGGATTGTCAAAGTTCTAATTTATACTTAAAGACTAGACACAAAACAATAATTTTTATGTTTGTAACTTAGGTCCATTCCAATTACACAAAAACATATGAGTCCATCACAAGTTTGCTTTAACTGCAGAATTCCAAACTATGTAGTCATGGAAAAATGACCATAACTTCCACTACATAGATTCAAATAATATGATTCTTATCTCAAATTAAAGAAAGACATAGATATACAAATTTTATGTTTAGAGTTTATCTTAATTTAGCCTAGAAGCTATCTTAAAATCGAATCAAGTTCTCAGCCGAAACAGGGCAAAAACTGAGGATTATTCTACATAAGGTCTCAGTTTGAAAAATCACTAAAAATCTAATTCTCATCAGAATCCAATGAATCATACCTCATTTTCAAGATATGGAAGTCTAGTTTCATATGCAGAAAATTTCACTTAATTTTTATTTGTATAGAGAAAGTTATATAAAAAATATTACAACAAGGTCAGACTGCCCTGTTTGCAGAAATTTAACGTTTCTATCTTCTATCCAATCTTTCATCACCCTTCTAAGATCAAATCATGAAACATGATATTCATCCTAATTTTAAAGATAAATAAAATTTAAAACCATGAATTTAAAACTTACCTTGAAATTGATTCAAGGATTCCTCGAACAATCAACAAAATCATCTCCAAAGTGCAAGTTTCATGACTAATCTTGATAAAATCCCAAACCTTCCTTAGGATTGACTTAAGAATTGCTAGAGGATATTGAAAGCGAGCTAGGAGAGCTTAGAGATCAGAGTTTTGGCTGAAGTTGCTTGAAAATTTTGGATGAAATAAAGGAAAAAAGAAGCAAAACATAGAGGTTTCAAGAAGTTTCAAGATCCTCTCTCACTATCTCTCTCTCTCTCTTTTTCCTCTCTCTCTCTTTTTCTCTATCCATCCCTCTCTTTTATAGTTTGTACTAACACTCACAATTCACAAAACACAATTACCACAATTTTTCTTTTATTTCTTCAAAGATGACTCATCATATGAAAAAGAAACAATAAATGCTTCTATTACTTGCCTTGTTTGATTTTACTATCTCTTATTTGCTAAAGAAAGGATGAGAATAAAAGAGAAGGATATCAAAAACATGGGAGGGATTTCTTAAGTGTTCTAATTCAAGTTTTGGGCTTCTAAATGGGCTCAAGGAATTTAGGCTTCTTGGTGGATTTATCTCTAGTTTTGGACTTCATAATTTGAACTCAAATATGAGACAAAATTTGGGCTTCAAAATTGGATTTTTCGGAATTGGACTTCACCACTAGCTCATACTAAGCCTAATTTTCATTTCCTAATTCACCAAATTCCATGGTTCAAATTATAATATGAAAATTCATTCTATAGATTACAAGTCATTCATACAATTATATCGCAAATTTCAGGTTTTACACCAACCATCTTCATTGCCTCAAATTTAATTCCTTCTGAGTAAGCAAGTACTTCAAATTTTTGTGGTCGGTATAAATTTGGCAAATCTCTCCATACAAGTAATGTCTCTATATTTTCAAAGCAAACACCACTATGGCTAACTCCAAATCATGAGTTGGATAATTTACTTTATGCTTCTTTAATTGCCTAGAGGCATAGGCTATCACCTTGTCTCCTTGCATCAACACACATATCAATTCTTGTTTGCTAGTATCACTATACACAATAAATCTGCCACCACTTGTAGGGAGTGAAAGAATATGAGCAGAAGTCAGTTTCTTTTTCAGCTCTTAGAAACTTGCTTCACACCTGTCATCCCATTCAAATTTGACACTTTTCCAAGTTAATCTTGTCAATAGAGGTGCTATCAATGAGAACCCTCAACAAATCTCTGATAGTATCCTACTAGCCTTAAGAAATTTCAAACTTCAGTGACATTCCTAGGTTGCTCTCATTTAAAGATTGCTTCAACTTTTTTAGGATCCACAAAAATTCCTTCACCGAATACAATGTGGCCAAGAAAACCAACCTCTTTTAACCAGAATTCACATTTAGAAAACTTTGCATATAACTGTTTCTCCTGAAGTATCTGAAGTATGACCCAAAGATGTCTTGTATGCTCTTCTTCACTCTTAGAATGCATTAGAATATTATCTATGAACACAATCACAAACTTATCCAAACACGGGTGAAAGATTCGGTTCATTATATATATGAAAGCAACTGGAACATTTGTAAAGCCAAAAGGCATCACTAAGAATTCGTAATGACCATACCTAGTCTGAAAAGCAATCATATGAATGTCACTCTCCTTGATTTTGCGTTGATGATACCCCGATCGAAAATCAAGTTTTGAAAATATACATTCTCCTTGCAACTAATTGAAAATATCATCGATCCTAGGAAGAGGATATTTGTTTTTAATTGTCACCCGATTCAACTGTCTATAAGCAATACAGAGTCTCAAGGTGCCATCCTTCTTTTTAACAAACAAAACTGGTGCTTCTCACGGTGAGAAACTTGGCCTAATAAAGCCCTTGTCGAGCAATTCTTGCAACTGCACCTTTAACTCTTTTAACTCCGTAGGAGTTATTCTATAAGGAGGGATAGAAATAGGTGCTGTTTCTGGGATTAAATCAATGCAAATTCAAATTCTCTATCTGGGGGTAATCCTGGCAATTCCTCAGGAAAAATATTCGAAAATTCTTTTACCACCGAAATATCTTCTAAGTTTAGACCCTCTTTTGTCATATCAATCACATGAGTTAGATAGACCTGGCATCCTTTCTTTATCATCTTTCGAGCCTCCAAAGCCAAGATCACACAAGTTGGTAACACTTGGCGCTCCTCAATAAAAACCACACTTGGAGCATCTGATCTTCTAAATTCGACCCCTTTTATAAAACAATCCACTGTGACTTTATACCGAGATAACCAATCCATTCCCAATATGACATCAAAATCGTTCATATCAATAGGAGTCAAATCTGCCTCTACTGTTATTTCTCCAACCTTAACTTCACAACTTTTATATATTGAATTTCTTATTAACTATTCACGTAAAGGGGTCTACACAAGCAATTCATCCTCAAGAGGAGATAGCTCTCCATTAGCATGCTGTGAAAATTCAGTACTAACAAAAGACCTATCAACACTTGTATCAATAAATACGTATACACTTTGATTGAAGAGGGTCATCATACCTATTCATAAATTTTTTTTCCAAAGTTAGATTCTCAACCATAACATAGTTAGTCTAATATTCATTCTAATCCTAAATACTTTTACTTTAGATATTCCAAAACTAAGTTTTTGTCACCGTAACTCTCTATTCTTTCCCATATACTTGGTATCAATCACTTTCCGTATCTAATGTGGAGACTCTCTATTTACACCACTAAACTCCATTCTCCACTTAAACCTAATGTAGTATAATATTGTTTCATGCAAAATATTGGGTGTCATTGCTAAAGAAGTTTAAGTTCTACGTATATATTAATTATCCATGTACACCATCATCAAGTTTCACCATATTCGAAGATTTTATACATGCTTTTGACAATATTAACTATAAAGATTTAAACTTTAAACCCATTACCTGTGATAACATCGAGATTGGTTTGAGCATTCTCTTTAGTCATGACATATATCCTAGTTTATGCACGAGTCTAAGGACAGGAAGGATTCTGGGTTACTGCATTGCTCCTTGTCCCAATCTTGGGAACGGTAGTAGAAGAAGGAGAAGGAACATTCTCACAGTTTTTCCTACGAGCACTCATTCTAGTTTGCAAAGTCTGACTCTCAAGTATTTCACTACCTAGCTTGAGACAATTCTTTTTTAAATGTTCAGTCTTTCCATAATGAAAACGTCTTTGGGGCTTAGGACAAACCCCAGTATGTACTTTCGGCACTGGTCACGATTACCTCGAAAGGGTCTCATACTAGAAGTAGCACTAGTGAGAAAAACACCTGCTTTTGGATAAAACTGGCTCATTGGTGAAGCAACTGAGCCAACAACTGAAGTACTACCTTGAGAAGTAACAACACGACTTCTCTGGTTGATTGACCTGAAGTACTTCCAAACTTCCTTTTCTTCCCAAAGTTTTCTCAAATACGATCCCTCTCTTGAACCATTTTCTTAGCCCTCAAAACTATCTGTAACACATCCTTAAAATTGTGGGTATCAATGACTGTTATTTTCTCTCGAATGTCGAGATTCAACCCCTCCTCAAATTTAGGACATAGATACTCTTCTGTAGCTACCATTTCTGGCACATACATGGAAAGCTCTCTCAATTCTGTTTTGTACTTGGTCACAGACTTATTCCCTTGTCGTAGGTGAAAGAACTCCTTCTGCTTTTGATCTCTGTAGAAGCAGGTATAATATTTTTTATCGAATTCTCTTAGCAATTCACTTCAAGTTATGGGAATAGAAGAATGTTTTTTTAGATTTTCCCACCAAGTTCTTGCTTATTTGTCAAGCAATCTAATAACCACTTTCAACTTATCTTCATCATCCAAACCCATATCTTACACAGTTTCTGAAACCCGATTTATCTAGTCTTTAGCTACTGTAGCATCACTCACCCCAATAAAATTTTCATAACCCAACTGCCGAGCTTCCTTGATCAATTTGGATAGGGTTTTGGTAGGGTGAGTAGAGGATACGATAACTAGCATAGGAGGTATAGTCGTTGTTGGAGGTGTAATAGGGTTTGTAGGGTTTGGTGGTGGTGGAGGTAGTGCTTGAGTTTCAGATTGATTTGGTTAGGGGAACCTAGTTTCATATTTACTCCACCACTCCATACATTCTTAGAAAGCTGCCATGGGTGGAGGAGGAATATCTAATGGTTCAGGAGGAATCGAAATATGAGAAGAAGAAGTAGCTTCATGCTCGGCAGGGAGGGAAGTAACTCCTCTCATGCATCTCCTAAACGGCATCAACTACAAAAGAAAATAAAATTCAGTCCACAGAAACGAATTAATCTATATAAACCTAATTAGCCCTACCCAAAACCCAATTATCCTAGGATCTATGGGAGACCTAAAACACTTTATCAAATTCAACAACCTAAACTCTGATACCAATAAAATTATCATGTCTCGGTCTTTAAAGCCGAGCAAGCGACAACTGCCATGTTGTCTCGAACTACGTGCAATCCCAGACATGCACTTTGAGACTCCACAAGGCTACCCTATTATCAACATGAATTTAATCCATATCCTAATCCATATAATCATAAAACATTATGTATATGATCTCTCCCAAAATGAAATAAGTGAAGTCCCATTCTCTTCAGTATAAAGTGGCCAGTCAAAACATGAACATACATATACAAAAGTATTAAACTCTATATGAACAATCCATAATACAACATAATTCCGCTTCCATTGACTTTTCCCATGGATCCGTCTATAATTATGTAAGCCCAATAAGCCCAAAATGAGACCATCTTATATGAAGTGTATGACTCAAACTGAAATGATTACACAAATCTTCAAAAGAAGTCCCTCTATCTATACTTACTATCTAGAGACCTGAAACAAGAGATAAATAGGGGGATGAGTACAATTGTATTCAATGAGTGAGAAATCTATGTATATGTCAATGAGTGAAAATGTGATCATGTCCCAAAACCATTATCAGCAGGTTTCATGTTATCATTGCAAAAGCATTCACAAGTTCACAAAATATTCACAAAGCATTAATTATTAGTGTATTCAAAGTAAAATATTATTCTTTACATCAATTGGGTTGCATTTCGTTCAAAATTTTGGGACTGCCAAAAATATATTTTTCAATCCAAAACCTTGGCTGGGGTAAAGGACTAGAACCACTACGGGTTTTTATTCATTCATTTTTCTAAAAGTGTCTCGTCCTTGGTGTTAGCTTTGATATTATCATTGGTGATTCATGATTGCCAAACCGTAACCTTAGGTAGCTTAAAGCCCTGTATCACACTACCTCAATCCAATATCTGACTCCACTTATACCGCTCTTTCTCCTACCGATTCTGAGTGAGGAATAAAGTATAACAGTTGCGTGAACAATCGATCACCAAAAACAGAGTTTTCATTCACAAACAAATTTCAAAACCAATTTGCAACCCATATTCATCCTGGTATCAATGAATATCAATTACAAAACAAAATAATTCATGTGGCAATAACATGTCAAAGTTCACATTTACAATATTATATTTTCAAGAGAACACATCACACTGAAATGGAATTATAAAACCACATTTCAAAGTAAGATTTTTTAAAACATAGAAAACATTTTTCATTAATAAAACATAAAAATCTCACTCACAGTTTGGGGAGGGTATGCACTCCCGCTAATCCAAATTCTCAACCTTATCCCAATTCAATGGATTTTTGCATAATGGTTATGTAAATTATAATATAGATCTTAGATTAGACATTATCCAATGCTACTAAGATACCAAATGCATAATATGCAAAGTGAAAAATATGTCTCTATATTTAACGTGCTCATTACCCATTTTTAATGTTAGGAAAATAATTGTACTTTAAACTAGTATTCTTGAATTGTAAAATTTCTAGTTTCTTCTTAAAACTAGCTATAGAATAATAAATTTTTTTATGTTTATGGCTTAGATCTACTCCAGTTACACCAAAGCATGGAGATTTATCATATGTGGTCTTGACTGCATAATTTTCAATCTACGCAGTCATGGAAAAATGGTTGTAACTTTCACTACACATATCCAATTCACATAATTCTTATTTCAAATTAAATATAAGACATAGAGTTACAAATTTCATGTTTAAAGCTTAGACCAGTTTAGCCTAGAATGCATCTCAAAATCGAACCAAAGTATTAACCGAAACAGGGCAAAAACAAGGGATTATTCTGCAGAATGTCTCATTTGCAAAATCACTAAAAATCTAATTCTTATCAGAATTTAACGAATCATATCTCATTTTCAAGGTATGGAAGTCTAGTTTCTTATGTAGAAAACATCACTTAATTCACATTTATGCAGGGAAAGTTATAATAAAAAAATCACAGCTAGGTCAGATTGACCTGTTTGCAGAAATTTAAGGTTTCTATCTTCAATCCAATCTTTTATCACTTTACAAAGTTTAGATCATGAAACATGGTATTCATCCTAATTTTAATGATAAATAGAAACTTAAAATCATGAATTTGAAGCTTACAGACTTGGTTCAAAGATTTCTCAAGTATCTAATAAAATCATCTCTAAGGTGCAAGTTCCTCTCGCCACCTTGTCTCAATTTCAATTTTTTTCCTATGTTCAACTCAAGTGCTTGCTAAATGATGTTATGAGTGAACTAAAAGAGTCTAGAGATCAAAGATTTGGCCGAAAGTTGCTTGAAAAATTTGGATGAAGTGAAGGAGGAAGAAGATAAAATGTAAGGGACTCAAGAAACTTCAAGAATGGTGAACATATCTCTCTATCTCTCTCTTTTTCTCTTTTTCTCTTTATTTTTCTCTCTTTATCTCTCTCTCCCTCTCTTTCATGGTTAATACACACTCATACAACACATAAAACATAATTTTTCTAATTTTTCTTTATTTATTCAAAGGTGACTCATCACATAAAAATGTAACATTAAATGCTTCCATTAATTGACTTTCTTGACTTTTCTATCTTTTATTTGCTAAAGAAAGGATAAGAACAAAAGCAGAGAGGGTTAAAAGTGTGGGAGGGGTCTCTAATTCATGTTCTAGGCTTCTAAATGGGCTCAAGCACTTGGATTGCAAAAATTGGATTTTTAATTCAAGGATTAGGCTCCAATGTTTTGGGTTCCACCATTAATTCAAACCAAGTCTTAATTAATTTTATTAGTCCATCCAATTTTATTGTTCCCATTTACAATATTAAAATTCACTCTATAGATTATAAATCATTCATGCAATTAAATATTCATTTTAGGTTTTACATCTATATCTTAATGTTCAATTTATTTTCTACTGACCGATAAAATTTGACAAAATTTAAAAATAATTGATATGAAACAAGATTGTATTTCTTAATTTAGTTTTAGGATTGTCAACTAAGACAACTCAAGAAAGTAATTTCTGATACATTTGTATGGATTCTCTATTATGTATATATGCCCCAACTAACTAACACTCATGATATATCAAAATATATAGTTCTAACCTCACAAGTTCATCCATATGCACTCAAAATTTAGAAAACATAAACTATATACTGTTATAGAGTGTTAATTTCCAATCATAGTATATTTTAAGAATTTATTCTAGAGGTCTAGTTTAGAGCTAACCACCTACAGTAACTACTATTGAGTCTGGACTAAGTTTGGATATGGATTTTGTCCAATGATCAAGATTAATCATCTTTGACAATAAAAAAATTCACAAGTTATAATTTAAATCTTGATAATATTTAGTTTTATCAATTATCTTTGAGCAATTTACTTTTGGTTGATATAACAATTATGTACACCTTTTATATGTATAGTCTATCTAATTATATATACAAATTACACACATTAAACTATTGGATCTTGTACATATATAAATAATATGTAAAACTGTTTGTTTACGCAATAACTAATCAAAAATTATTCTAATACAAAGAAATCAATACATGATCATTTGGACCTACATCATTATAAAACTAGTGGATAATTAGAATTTAATCCGAATAGTTAACTCATTTGTATTTATAATATAAGAGTACCTAATTTTTTTTTTTGTTAAAAGCTTATATTTTTGAAAATAGTATGAAAAATAAAAATTTCAAAATTTAAGTGATAAGTTGTCTGATAATTTTATTTAAAAAAAAAAAACCTCTTTTCTATAAGTGGATTGTTTGGCAAAACAACCTATATAAATTCTAATATTTAATGAAATTACAATAAATGGTAACAATAAAAGACAATTGATATTAAAGTTTCATAAATAATTCATAAAATATTTATAAATTAAATATAAATATTTTAAATTCATAAATATTTAAAATTCATACATTTTTAAGGATCAAATTCATAATTAGTTAAATTAGACATAAATATGACAAAATATTTTTAGGCTTATTTAAATATTTTATAAATGTTTATAAATGTTTAAATATTTAACACTTTAACTATTTCTTGGGTTTGTATATATGATAAAATTATATTAGTTGAATTAGTCAAAAAAAAAAATTTGTCATTAAAAAAAAAAAAGCCACACAATAGAGAAGCAAGGAACGTCTCCTTTTTTTAATGTTTTCCTCATCAAAAAATAATTTTTTTTATTAAATTAGTTTTTGAAAATCTATTTGACTTAATTTTTAGTTTTAAGTTGTCTTTAAACTAAAAAAATAAAAAGGTTAGATCAAACAAATAATAATAATAATAATAATAATAATAATAATAATAATAATAATAACTATAAGCATTCTAAAATAATTATATTTTGAAAAAAATGCAAAATACCCCCAAGCTACAGTCAAAAGACGAAGATCCCCTAAACCCCCCAAAAGAAAAATCAAAATCTCGTCTTAACTATGAAAACCTACAAAATTAACCCTTTCATCCATTCCCGTTACAATATCCATAAAAAATTAGCTCTTTACTTCCTCAAAGTTTGACAATTGAACTTATTTTGAAGAGAATAGGGTTTGAAATTGAAGATTAGGATTAAGGTTTGTAAAAATCTAACAATTAAACTTACTATGCAAAAAAGATTTGCAATGCGAGGCGATTGAGTGAATTGTACTCATAATTAAAGTGAAGAGAGGAAGATTAGGGTTAAAAATTAAAATATGAAAATTTTAGGTTCTCAAACTATAATAAAACACATTCATGAAGAGAAAAAGATTTGTGATCGGGCATGTTTATCATACACATAATTGAAGAGAAAAGTGGGTTGGGGTTTGAATTCAAAGTAGGAAATTATTATGTTAGGTATTTAAAAGGTTCAAGTGGTGGGGTTCAGTTGGGTTTGAAATTTGAATGAGCTTTCTTTCTTTATATATGAATTGTTTTATTTTAGTATCAATTATATCTTTTCCTATTATTAAATACAACGTCAGATGGGGGTATTGTCATTAAATACAAGTTTCCAAGAGAAGCATTTGAAATGATTAGGATATTTGAAGATATCTATTCACTGCTTGAGTGGATAAGAAAATTAGGACATACAACTCTAGAGTTATACATAGATTATGTGAATTCTGCACCTTGTTAATCAACAGGGCTCAATAGAAGGATAGGTACTCTTAAATTTGAATACTTAGAGAAAGAGATACAAGGAGTTGTCTGTGATATAAATATTTTTGTCAATAATACTAAATGGGAGTTTGATGATCACCTTGATTACAAATGGTGATGAGGAGGAGATTTTGAGTGAATTATCTAATAGTTATAAAGGAGAGTGTGAGGATTTTACATTCGAACAGGGGGTAAAGAGGGTTGTTTATAGCGAAGTTAGTTCATTCCTAATGGGTAGTTATGGAGGGAGAAAAGATTGATGTTTTTGAATATTCTAATGAATTGAGGAAATAAAAAAAATTTGGATAAAGAGAGTGGTGAAGTTTCTGAGTTTCTTGAATTGAATTAAAAATTTGATACAAGTAACGAGATGAAGTTGGTGCAAGGTTTAAAATTTGCTTCAATAGCTATTTTTAGACCAATTTTGAATGAATATTGCACTCAAAAGGGATTTGACTTTGTATTTGTGAAGAATGAGCCATTAAGGGTCGTTGTTGTGTATAAACAAAGTTATGATCGGAGAATCCATGTCTTAGTGTCCAATGATAGGCAATATTTTCAAGTAAAGAGTTTGAAGTTTGAACATACATATGGGGGCATTATCGTAACAGTAAAGGTTGCTTGCTATGAAATATATAGAATATGTTAGAGACTATCCCATTTAGAAAGGATGTGCGCTATCCAAAGGGAGCACAATGTCTTTATTAGTATGAATAAGGTTAGCATAGCTTTTAGACTTGCAAGACCATTCATTGATAGGGTAGATGGTGAGCAATATGAGAAATTGTGGAGCTATTGTGCAATAGTTAGGCAGTGAAATCCAGGGAGCACTATACAAGTGCAATGTCAACCAAGGTTACATAGAAACAGATACGAAACGATGCATAGAAACGGTACATTATAAGAATAAATGAAACAGAAACGTGAAGAAATACGTAAATATAAAAAATAAAAGGATTCTTATGTAAATTTTAATTATTTAATGAAAATAATATAATAACCATATTTTATAATAAAAATATAAAATAATCAAATATGTAATTATTAATCACAAGAAAAATAATATAAAAATTATAATTATAATTAAATAAGTAAATAATTCATTAAATAAGGAAAAAATATGTAAATACAAAAAAAGATATTAAGATTTTTGTATATATATTAATTAATTTAGTATGTTAAGATGTTTTAAAAATAGAAACATGCTAGTGGTTAGAAATTTCTATGCATGCTATGTGTGTTTAGATACATGAAAAAAGGTTCATGGATAGTTGTAAATCCATTATTTCCATTGATGGATGTTTCTTAAAGGGGTGTTTTGGGTGAAATGCATAATCTAAGATCTATGTGTGAGAATTAGAACACCATAAGGCGTACCTGTTTGCTTGTCAGCCATAATCAAACCAGTGTGGAAGCAAAATCAGACTTTGCAGAAGCTAGAAAGGCTTTGTCTTCCTCTTCGATCTTCACAAGATGGCGGCTCTCAATGGGTAGGTAACCGTTCATTGAAGTAAAGAGGGGATCTTGCCAATATTAGATGTATTTTTGAAACCCTAGTTGTCTCCCTGTAAAAGGCTTCTTGGGTTTAGGCCTACACAACCGTCAAACCGCACTAACTCAAAAAGATGTGCAAAACCTAATTTCACAATTTCGATCACTTAAAACTTCTATGGGCTTCCATGTTTGTCTTATATTAGAACTAAATTTACCAACTTGTTTTTATTAAAACTCAAAATCACTAATTAATGATAGTTCACTTAATGAAAAATTCTTACATTCTCCCACTTGGACAATATTAATTAGAGTTTTATTTATATTAATTTGAAAACAAAACTCCAGACTAATTCACTCAATTTTAATGTGGCCACAATTTAAAAAAAAAAAAACAATTTAGTCCTTGAGACTATATCTCAGTGATCTCGTCTAATAAAATTATGTAATACTAAATTACTGCAGTCTTAATGTCCCTTATTGACATGAGACTAATCCACAGTTATAAGTATCGGTAATCTAATTGATAATGGATCTCATTGTGGCTGTGTAGCAAGAAAATAATACTCAAATGTGATCATAATGTGCTATCTTTATTGCCGGTCCTCTTTATGATTTCTCTAAACTCAATAAGAAATCTGCATGGCATCAACAATATGTCAGTATGTCTCCCACTGATTCTTGAGATAACTCAATGTTGTCTTTATGAGACATAATATTAAAATAGTTCTTAAGATAAACATTAAATTCAAAATCTCACAATATATAATATGACAATCTCAATCTATCATGTGTACATGTACAAGTAAAATCAGACAAACAACATGGATTATAAATCAACAATGATCATTAATCAACATATAACCAAAATCTATAAACTATTCAAACATAGTAGGGTCTCATAAACATACACAAAAATTTAATATGAAAGTTCAAAAACAAAAGTAATATACACCTACTAACCGAGTACATTAAAAGACCCTAAAATACCCATGTTCTCAACATGTTCTGCAAAGACTATGGGTCTCAACTCCTTGGTCAAAGGATCAGCTAATATATTATCCATGTTAACATGTTCAACTATAATGTCACCATTCTTCACAAAATCCCTGACATTAAGAAATTTTATCTTGTCTAGACCAACTAGTGGTTTTGTTGTTTTTAGAGAACAATACAGTAGATTTATTATCATAATAAATCAAAAATGGTCTGGAAATTGATCAACAACTTGTATACCAGAAATAAAGTTTTTAAGCCTAATGGCCTACGTAGCACCTTCATAACAAGTAGCAAACTTAGCTTGCATCATAGAGGAGGATAAAAATGTTTACTTAACACTCTTCCAAGAAACAGCACCTCCAGCTAACATAAAAATATGTTCAGATGTGGACTTCGTATTATCTTTGCAACTAGCAAAATCAGAATTTGTATATCCAATAATTTAAAGATTATCCACCTTTCTATATATAAGCATATAAACCTTGGTCTTTTGTAAGTATCTCATCATTTTCTTAGTAGCAATCCAATGAGAAAGACCAGAGTTAGAGAGATATCTGCCAAGGACTCCCATTGCAAAGGTTATGTCTGGCCTAGTGCAAATCGTGCGCACATAAGACTGCCAACTGCATTAGAATTAGATATGCCCTTTATGGATTCTCTCTCCAAATCATTTCCTGGATATTGACTAAGCTTTAACTTGTCACCTTTTACAACAACTGTATCCCTAGCCTTACAATTTTACATATTGAATCTGTTGAGCACACGATCTATATATGCCCTATAAGAAAGACCCAACAAGTTCCAAGGCTTGTCCCTGCGGATCTCAATGCCAAGAACAAAAGATGCATCCCCAAGATCTTTCATGTCAAAAATTTTGGACAATGAATGTTTAGTGTTATACAATAACCCAACATCATTACTGGCTAATAAGATGTCATCTATATACAAAACAAGGAAAATAAATTTACTCCCATTGATTTTGTGGTATATGTATTGGATCAACCTTGTTCTCCTCAAAACCCATAGAAGTAACTACATCATCAAACTTTAAAAACCACTGCTTGGAAGCTTGTCTAAGACCATAGATTGAGTTCTTGAGTTTACACACCAAGTGTTCACTCCCCAAGTCCTAAAAACCTTTAGGTTGTATCATATAAACCTTCTCTTCAAGCTTACCATTTAAGAAGACTGTTTTCACATCCATCTGATGGAGTTTCAAATTAAAATATGCTATCAAGGCCATGCTAATACTAAAAGAATCCTTGGAAGACATGGTGAAATTGTCTCATTGTAATCCACCCCTACTTTTTGAGTAAATCCCTTTATCACCAATCTAGCCTCAAATCTCTCAAGTTTCCCATTAGAATTCTTCTTGGTTTTGTACACTCATTTACAGTCAATCGGTTTACTACCCTTTAAAAGCTTAATAAGCTCCCAAACACTATTTTGAGCTATAAATTGTATCTCATCTTTCATAGCATCCATCCACATAGTAGCCTGCGGACAACTAACAATATCACAAAAAGTCACAGGATCCACTACATGACTAATATCATAATCACTTTCTCCAAGAAAGACTAAGTAATCATCAGATCTCCTCAATGGTACCTCAACCTCAACTTCTAAAACCATAGGAACATTAATGGGAGTAACACCTGAATCTTAAGAAGGAGGATTTCATCATGATGACCTTCATCTTCTCTCTCAACAATCACAGGCACTATACTTCTCTGTTTAGCAGTCTAAAGGCACTATACTTCTCTGTGTAGTAGTCAAAGGGATAGTGACATCTTTAACAGGCTCGTTATTAACAACATCTGACATTTTCATGTTAGCAATATTTAGCTCTAAAAATTTTGCCACTTGTGACTCCACAATTTTGGTTTGGTGTTACGTGTAAGGCAAAAAAATCTATATCCCTTAAAACGGTCTAGGTACCCCATGAAAAAACAACGAGTAGTTCTAGTTTCAGTTTTGCGTTCATAAGAGTTATAGATTCTAACTTTTACAGGACATCCCAAACTCGTAAGTGGTTTAAGTTGGGCTTTCTATTGGTCCACAACTCAAAAAGCGTTTTGGGAGCAGATTTGCTAGATATCTATTCAGAATATATAAGGCTATTTTTATGGCTTCACCCCAAGTGACTTGGGAAGATTAGTTCTACTCATCATACTCCTTATCATTTCTTTAAATGTGCGATTTTGTCTTTCAACCACACCATTTTGTTCAGAACTGCTAGGCATGGTATAGTGAGCGACAATCATACACTCTTACAAGTATTTGGCAAATGATCCAATATGTTGTCCAGTTATACCATATTTGTCATAATACTCACCTTCTCAATCAGACCTAACTATCTTAATGACTTTCCCTAGTTATTTCTCTACCTCTATTTTAAATATTTTAAATTTCTCTAAAATATTAGATTTATCATATATTAGGTAAATATAACCATAATGGGAAAAGTCATCTTTTACTAATCTTTGAATTCTCTCATTTAAAATGTGACCTAATCTTTTATGCCACAATAAAGTTGACTCTTTTTTAATAAGAGGTTATTTAGACAATGTGTTCTCAACATTTATGCAATTATACTCATTATTTGGGACTAAACACAATCTATATAAATTATCTACCAGTTTAAATTCCCCTAAAACTTTGAAATTCAAAATCATGTCTACTTTTTCATTTCCAATGCCAAAATGATAATCCAATTTGTCTAACACAAAAGCTGAAATTACATTCCTCCTAAATGATAGCACATAAAAGATATTTTCCAAAATGAATTCAAAACCAGACTCCAAGTTTAAACTAATTGTTCCTACATAGGAAACATGTACTTCGACATTATTTCCAGTTCTGAGCTTAGACTCTGTCTCACTGGGCTTCCGTTTGCTTTTAACCTCTGCAATGTAATAACAACATGAACAATTACACCACTATCAAACCACAAAGAATTTTGTGGGGCATCACTAAAATAGGATTCAAAACAAATGAACGCTAATGAGTTACCTTTTTGTTTACCCTTTTTCTGTAGCCAAGATTTATGTTCGAGGCACTCTAACTTCATGTGACATTTCTTTTTGCAAAAGAAACACTTGATTACTTTATGAATAACAGTCTTATAACCTCCTACAATTTTGATCTGACCACTACTTTGTCCTTTGTCATCCTGAACTTTCTTAGGAGCATTAGACACATTCTTCCCAGGTTTCTTAAAACTCTTTCAAAAATTAGATTTCGAATGGGTGGCAAGAAGGCACTTTCACTCCTTTCTTTTTAAAATTTTTCTTTCTCGGAAACACATTTGGAGATAAGATTATTGACACTCCAATTCCCATTCACAGCATTGTAGGCAGTTTTGATTTAGAAAAACTCTAGAGGCAAAGATTTAAGAGCATGATGAACAATGAATTTTTCAAGGATAATGATTTCATGGGAGGTCAATTTGGTTTGGATAAGGACCATTTTCATAATAAAATCTCTAACACCCCATGCACTGTCATACTTCATACCCATAAGCTTATTCATAAGGTTCCTAGTCTCGGACTTACTGGATTTTTGATATCTTTCTCCTTCAGCGTGGTGAAGCTGCTTAGCATTCTCAATGGTTTCCAACCTACTCAACAGATATTCAGACACAGATCTCCTAATGGCATATAGACACATACGATTCGCCCTATCCCACTTACCAAAAAACTTCGTCTCCTCAATAGTGTTCCTAGGAGTTAATTTGGCAGGCGGATTAACATGTAAGGCCATGTCAATCTCACTCATAACCGATGCAATTGACCGATCCTCATTCCATCTCTTATAATTGGACCCATGAAGAACCTCAAAAGTTGTTTGATTGTCGTTCACACTAAAGGTCACTGTTTGGGATAAAAGATGTAATAATTAATTAATGGGTAATGATAAATAAATGAAATTAAAAATGATCTAAAATATGCTAATAATAAATAAAGAGTCCAGATGTATCATCATAGACTCCCCTTTAGGGAGAGAATGTGATATACTAATAGATACTCTTTACATAAAACTAATATAAAAATATGCCAATTTTTTAGAAATCCATCCCCTTTAGGTACATAGATCCTCTGAACTGATATGTCCTCAACCTTGATGCTTTATGATCCACACCAAAATTACCAAATACAATCACCCCCTTTGGGAAGGTGACTACACAAGGTAACTTAATCATCACGTAACCATCAATGAAAATATTTCGTTAATTTTCAGTAAATGAGCCACTTTAATAGCCAAACATTTATATCAATTAATAAAATGTTCTCAAATAGAGAAATTAAAAAAAAAAATTGCCATTTGAATTTTTGCATACTCAACTCAATATATGCTACAGACCACCTTAGATGAGATACTCAACCTTGATCTATTTCATTTGTTCCTCAAATAACATATATTACATCAAAACTCAATGTCTTAAACTATTTCATTTATTAAATTATGCACATAAATATAATACCAAAGTACACAATTTTCTAGACCTATCTAGGGAGAGCACATGTTGACAATAGGTTTTTAGTGTACCCAAATATTTTATAGTATGATAAAACCAAGAATTAATTTGCATAAAAATAGAGTGTAAATGTACATCAAAACACACAAAAAATAATTTAATACCAAAAGAAATCGTTAACATCAAGGATGAGACCATTTGATCGAACCTAATTTCAAAGAAAAAAAAGACCTTTTAATTTCCCACATCTCAGTGCCAGAAAATATTTAGGTATTAGTCTAGGAATGATAACAAAAGCCCCTTTTTTAATTCAAACTGTTAACATATAGTTCAATTTTTCTCATATATAAAATTTGGCCTCTCGCCCCCTCAATATGTATGTTTTAATAGAAAAGTGATTTTGGGTTGGGGAATGATCCAATTTTGTGCCATTCTTATACTAATAATTTCCCAGATATAGCCTCCTCTAAGAGCCCCACATCTTCCCTTGTGCAAATTGGGAAACGTAATCAATCTACTACTCCAACATTATATCTTTACTAAATCACATCAAATGGGAGACTATCGTGTTTGTTTGTGGAGTTGTGTCCGAGATCGATAACAAGAAAACATGGTTCCAACAACTCAAATAACAAACCCTTACAATTTTCTATTGGCAAAATTATAAATAAAAAATAAAAATTGTAGATTTAGGATCATAATCTAGGATCGATGTGTGAAAATTAGAACACCATAAGGCGTACCTGTTTACTTGTCAACCATAATCAAACCACTGTAAAAGCAAAATCAAACTTTGTAGAAGCAAGTAAGAAAGGCTTTGTCTTCCTCTTCGATCTTCACAAGATGACGGCACTCAATGGGTAGGTAACCATTTGTTGAAGTGAAGAGGGGACCTATCCAATTTTAGATGTATTTTTGAAACCTTAGTTGCCTCCTCATAAAAGGTTTCTTGGACTCAGACCTACACAACCGCCAAAATGCACTAACCCTAAAAGATGTGTAAAACCCAATTTCATAATTTTGATCACTTAAAACTTCTACGGCCTTCTGCGCTTGTCTCATATTATGACTAAATTTATCGACTTGTTGTTATTAAAACCCAAAATCACCAATTAATGACAGCCCACTTAATGGAAAATTCTTCCATGGAGGGTAATTACTTTGTGCAATTGGAAAGGATGGAAATGATAACATATTTCCAATTACTTTGACAATAGTTGAGCAGGAAAACAAGGACTCTTAGATCTAGTTCCTTACTCGCTTAATGACATTGGTAGTGTTGAAGAGCAAGTATTGACATTTGTCTCCGACTAGAAATAGAGGTTGATGGTGACATTTAATGCTCTTATGTCTAATGTTGACAAGAGGTTTTGTGTTTGATATTTGTATGCTAATTTTAAAAAGAAACTTTCTGGGAAAGCCTTATAAGACGTTATCTGAAATGCTGCAAGGGTATTTACAGTCCAACAGTTCGAGTATTCTATGAAACAGATTGAGGATTTAGATAGTGCAGCTGTTGAATTGTTGAAGAAGTTGAAGAAATCCAGCCAGTATATGCATGCACATAGAAAGACAGTAAAGTGTGACATGCTGTTGAAAAATATTGTAGAATCATTTGATGCTTTTATAAGGGAAGTAACGGACAAATCCATCATAACAATGCTTGAGATGATTGAACGAATGGTGATGTATTCATAGCAAGATGAATGGGATGAGCCGTCAAAATAGGAGTATTTGTCCCAGAATTCTTAAGAAGTTAGAGAAGGCAAAGGCTAGTGGAATAGATTTTATATGCTTGGCTGGTGGGGACTGCAGGTTGTTCGTATGTGGGGTATTCAACATGTGGTGGACTTGAGGCCCATGTCATACATTTGTAAAAAAGTGGAATCCCACTAGTCCCTTGTGCACATACAGTTTAACAATCCTCCTAGACAGAGGCGATCCTGAAAACTATGTATACAGGGTGTTTAGGAAATGAACATTTCTGAGGGCTTATAAGTATTTCATTAATCCTGTACCCGGAGAAGAGTTCCCAGAGAAAAGTTCTGGCCCAAGACCTGCTACAATGCTATCAAGCCTCCTATCATGATACCAAAAACAGGAAGACTAGGAAGAATAGGAACAAAGAAGCGGGGGAGAAAGATCATCCAGGAAGATTATTCAAGGGGGGAACCATCATCAAGTGTAGCATCTGCTCGCAACCAGGTCATAATGCTAGGTCATGCAAACAACCTCCTAATCCAAGTAGAAAGATTTTGCAGAAAAACCTCCTGCTTAGGGTAGAGAGAAGCTGCCAGTAAGTTTAATGTATTCACACTATCTTTTTCCCTTCATTTTATGTATGTAATTTCCTTATATGTTTTTTGTGACTGATTTAGGTCAAAAGGAAGCCAACTGGACATCCAGATCAGCAACAGAGAGATAGACAGAGCAAGAAAACTGTGATCTTCTATCGCACTTTAGTTTACTGCACAAAGTGAGCAACCCAGTATAAGTGAGGTTTCTCCCTTCCCTTTTGTTTGCAGTCCACAGTTGCAAACACAACCAAGAGGACATCAGAGAGAGATGGACACAGGAGGAAAACTGGGCAGACTTCTGAAATTCCTTCTACATGGCAAAGAACTGTAAGTCACTTCGTAGCAACTTACATTTTCTGTTCACTGCAAAACTTGACAACCACTATAACAATCTTTTTTTTTCCCTTATGTTTACAAACCACAATAGCAGACACGAGCAGAAGTTCAAGCCATCCAAGAATGAGCAAACATTTGTAACACCAACACAAGGAAGTCCAGTGTAACTAAATAAAGAGGAGGAAAGCTGGACAGAAGTACTTTATGTAACAAAAACAAAACGATAACTTTTTGTGAAGTATAGTGTTCATTGTAACACTTTTGACCTAGCTCTAGCATGAATTCTTAAACTCTTGTATTTTTGTAAAGTTTAATGTTTCTAAAGCTAAATGCTGGTACACGAATGAAGTGTTTGAATGACAGTGTTTAATGAAATTTAATATTTGTAAAGCATAGTGTTTTGAGTGATAGTGTTCAATGAAGTGTTTGATCCGAGTTTAATCACCTCAAAGATTTTGTACTTAGTGTGCTTTTCATGTCATACTTTGCAGAATGCAGTGGTTCAATTTTACAGTTTTTCTATTTTGCAGGTTCTTGTTCAGATTTTACTTTATAGTTTTTCAAATAAAACTCACGTATTTTCTAGTTTCTCCTTTAAGTAAATGACTAAAAAGGAACTCAGAGCCACATAGAGCACTTGTGCGGTGGTATAGGAATTCTTCAAGAATCTATAGGTTCTTTAACATTCAAGACCAACGATGATGAAGTCCCAGAATTCATTATATTCCATTTCAAGTTCAGAACATTATCTTCTTTATTATTCAAAGCCCTAAAATTCTGCAAGTCCCAAAATTGTGCAAACCCTATACTTCTTTATCATCAACAAATAAACATAATTTGAACTCTTCAATTTAATTCATCAGCAGCAATTAATACAAAAATTAGCATAAAAAATGCTCCCAAAATTAACATTTTCCAAAATAAATTGCTTCTAAAATTGCACACACAAGTATACACGTCACATACAAAGCAATTTTTTATGCAACTCATTCTTTCACATCTTGCAAATCCAACTCCAAACTTCATTTGGTCTCCATTGAACCCTTAATCGCATTGGTGCTTTTTCTGGTAAATGTCACATCAAGCCACTTAATTATCCACATCTACGTTGATTTTGTTCCTCAAACCTATCACATCCAAATAATCTTCTCAGGATTGTTAATTATCTATGAGTTCTTAGATCAACATGGTTTAATTGGCTGCCATATGATGCTTTTGAAAGATGTGGATTGAAATTCCTAAAGCTGCATCACAACCGTTGGTTAATGTTGCAAAATTAATAAGCTTTTTGTGCCTGGACCGCCTAGGAAGCCATGTCCTCAATAGATTTTAAGAAAAATAGACCAAATTATGATTCCAGCCAAATTAAAATCAAGAAGCAGAGTTGTTACATTCATAGCTTATTAAATGAACAATTAAGTAATACATACACCCACCATCCTCACACTAGCCAGTCATAGTTGTGCTCCTACAAGCCAGTCATAGTTGTGCTCCTACAATGTAAATATTTTAACAAGAGAGCCAAATTTCTAGCAATCAGAAAACAACCATAATACATAATATATATCTCTCCACAGAAATTTCTTCAAAACTTTTTGGGATACCATTCTTAAGCTTATTACCAATTTGCTCGTATTTGCTATTTTCTACCTTTGCCATATGTACCGTCTTTTAGAGATGAGGAGGATGACGCGGAAGACAGACCAGAGTGGTTAATCTCAGCCCTGTCCTTGTGAAATGCCTTCTGAATGTCTTCTTTAAGTTCCATGAAACACATCCTCTTGATTTTCTGCTCCTCGAGAGAGTGCCCTTCTCAAGGTAGAACAATACAGGCAGGTCATCCTCCATGAATTTATACAGTACCTGTAAGCATTTGGGAAAATAACACTGACCCATTTCCACTGCACAATATAAAATTCTCAAGCAAGAAAGGCATTCAAACCTTGTCAACCACATATCTCACAAAGAAACATAATGCCATGGGATGGTGAGTTACTCTTTCCATAACCATAGCAACAAAAACGCTTTGTGAGATCAATTTTCAAAAATTGCCAGCACATTCATGGAAATTTTGAATGATCAATTGTTTCTTCAAGGCGATGCTACATGAATTGTGCTTCATCAAGATATGGAATATGGATTTGGAAACATGGAACAAAACCATATCATGTACTATGTACGTAAGGTTAAGCTTTTTTAGACACGTGACTGGAATTTCAGGTGGCAATTATATTAACTAAGGTCCTTTGCATGTTTTTTCCATAAGTAGGTATTGATGAATATATATAAGTAAAATAAATCTTAGCCAATAGTAAAATAAATAAAGAAAAGAGAAACAAGTATTTAATATCATCATTTCTCTTTTAATTACAATATTTCTTTCTCCACGCAAGTTCAAACATGAGAGAGGGGAAACCAAACATTGGTAAAGCAACAACAAAAGATCTTAGTCGAGAAGTACATCCAAAGCCTGTGCCAGGTCAATTGAGATCATTTGTGAAAATGATTGCTAGAATGCTTTGATTTCCATTTAAGGTAATGTAGAATTATAGATTAAGAGAATCAGATACACCTGGACCATAGATGAGAATTGGAAAAAGGCAGTGTTTCTTGTATTAGAAAGACACCGCAGGGCTCTCCCAGTAACTAAGTGTTCAGCATGCCTAAATTGGCTTTTGCAGTGGAGGACCTGGCCTGGATGGACAGAGAGAAGGGTTGTTGTACAAACGAGATGTACATGGAAAAAAGAAATGGACATCAAATATCAAGAATTTTCATTGTTTTGCTGCTATATGAAGGATTAGACGTGCAAGGGAAGTGGTAGGCAAACACAATCAACTTGTACATAAGGCAGAAATACAGGTCGCTAAATAAACGCCTAGTTTAATTATTATGCCATGTGTCATTAAACCAATATATATATATATACACACACACATAAATAGAGATCACGATAAAATTTTCAAGTTGCTTGATGTTGAAGTTGCTTGCATCTTCGCTGAGGTTTTAGATTCAAATTGCAAAAGTAGCCTCTTCTCAATAAAGAGAAGGTAATGCCCCAAGCATTGAATGGGATGTCTTAAGCACCACAAGAACTGGTAAGAATTTCAAGTGTTCAACCACAACGTAAAATTTAAAAAAAAAAAAAAAAATTACGTGAAATGTGCCCAAGCCATTCTGATCAACAGTCAACCAAAGAAACATGAAAAGAAAAGGAACTCAAATTATGCAGGTACCTGTCTTCTGGAGAGCTTCCATTCTTGATCGAAGTCTTTGGTTCTGCATGATGGGTGTCTCCTTCTTATCCACCTTCCTTAAGTTGCCACTTGAGCCCTTTGATCTAGAAAGACCAGAAAACTCCAATATTGTCTCAGCATGGGCTATTTACATCGCGAGCTTGGCCTCCGTAGGGAAGAGTGGACAGGCAAAGGCAACTGCAACATAAACAGTATTTAGTACTTCACAAGACAACAGATTGACAGAGTAAGACTCAGGCCTGTCATAGAAAGGAATAAACAACCTATCATTTATGCTCCCATTTTAGAGAAATGCAGGAGAAAGCTGTTACTTGGCTAAGAAGCATGGATACTGATACGGGACACGACACGATATAGACACAACAAAGTTAAAAAATAATAGGAAATAACATGACAAAGAAAAAAATGACCCAAAAAAATGTATGGTTAAATGAATGTAAGATTAATATATGTATAATATCTAAATTTAACTAGTATGTTCGAATAATTTGAAAAACAAGATTGTACACATTTAGCTGACTCTTATCTCTAGAAAACTTATTTATGCCTTCATTTTAAGCACCTGATAGCTTGTTCCGAGTATGACACTATCCTCATTAAGTTTTTGGGTTTTTTGCTTCACAAGTGATTATTTAAGCATTCAGAAAATGCACAAAAGCAGCCTAATTAAAATTAAACTATGAAAATATATGGACAAAGCTAGACATTTCCTACATGTTGTCTACGCGCTGCAAGAGTGATGATAGAGAGTCTGACAAAGCTAATTTCTAAAAGTACCACAGCAATAGAGCTAATCTGGGCAAATAACAAATTGCTTTGGTTGCAAAACTGTTGTATATCTTGAAAAAAATTTTTATTATTAAAATATAAAAAAAAAAAAAAAAAAAAAAAAAAAAAAATATAATTTTTTTTTAATACCCCTTTTTTTTTTTCTATTTTTAAAAAAATTTTTTTTTTTTTTTTTTTTTTTTTTTTTTTTTAAAAATAAGAATTAATTTTTTGTTTTTTTTTTATATTAAAAATTTAAAATTTTTTTTAAAAAATAACCTTTTTTTTTTTTTTTTTTTTTTTATTTTTTTTTTTTTTTTTAACCAAAAAAAAAAATTTTTTTTAAATTTTTTTTTTGTTTTTTTTTTTTAAATTATTTTATTCTATAAAATAAAAAAAAAAATATAAAAAAAAAATAATTTCATATATAAAAATTATTTTTTAAAAATATAATTAATCGATCTTGGGTAGCTTGCCGATCTCGAGCTCAAGCTCGACACAGTATGGGCTCGAGCTCGAGCTCGATATTGAACTACTTGAACTCGAGCTCGAGTCGAGCTTCCGTGACACTACCTGAGTCTCATAACAACCCTAGTTTAGAAAAATAAATGGGGAAAGAGAATAGGTTATTTCTAATTAACACTCCTGTTAGGCTGACAGATCTGGCACCTTGCACAAAGTGACAGACTAACATGGAGATACCCAAAAAGAGGAACTGAGAGCTTGAGGGTATCCTTATTGGTCCAGAAATTCAATTATTAGACAAAAGCTATCATTTTGATAACACATATCATGAAAATTTTCTCAAGCCATAGACATCAAAATGGAAGAGGAGAAAACATACTTCTGTTCTCCAGGTACAAAAGTTTCATGTGCAGATCATCTGCCAAGTTCGGTGATAATACCGTCAAATCTCCAGCCAAGGGATTTCTGAGCACTTCTCTCTCAAGAACATCAATGCACAACTTGTCTTTATTTGCTTCCTTCCCTTGTTCTGTTTTAGCATGATAATCTTTGGGCTTAGTCAACCTGCGGTAGATACAGCAGTCTGCCCATCCCATTTTGGCTCTGATGCACAAGCCCCTTGGCTCAGAAGCGCCACCATTGTGGACGGTTCTTTCCACCTTACAGCCACATGGATCACTGTGAAACCACGGTTACTCCAAAGATTCACATCAGTAAGACAAAGAGCTAGCACCTCTTTGACAACCTTTGGATCACACTAAGCTACTGCATAATGGAGAGCACAAGCTTCATCCAAGGTAATCTCAGATTCTGTAAGGAGAAGTCTCAGAAGTTCAACATCATCAGAATCCAATGCCTCGTTTATTCTCCTGGTTCTCTTTCACGCAAAGGATCCACAGCCACATTTTCACACTCATCATCTTGCTTAGATTACAGTTTTAAGAGATTTAATTTTCTCAGCTACTTCAAAAGGAAGCTCTCTTCCAGGAGAGACATTGCCAAGATCTGATCTTGCTATTGTATCAACACATTGTGCAGCAAGCTGATCCGACTGACAATGGAAGCTGACCACAAGAATTGGGATAATGTCTTCCACAAGAGCCTTCCCCACAAAGTTAAGTAACCATCGCTGCAATTAAAATCAAAGTTCTGTATTTCAGATACAGAAACAACCTGCATCCCCATCTCAAGAGAGTCCATTTCTATTTCATAGTAGATCAGTCCAATTGTCAGCTAGTTCATGTTGGGTGACACTTCTGCCTTCAAGATTCCATAGGCTTAAAATTACCTAATAATATAAAATGTGAAGGATAAATCTTTAAAAAAAAAAAAAAAAAAAAAAAAAAAAAATCCAAAAAAGTATGCCCTAATATTGGTTATCCATCTTAACCTCCTGGTCCCACAAAGCTGAAGGAAACACTTTTAAAGAGTAGTGCACCAAAAGATCGGCCGGCTCTTGCAATTTGCATCACTTCATATGGCCTTTATCCCTGTCAGTGCATTACATCAGGTCATTCTTATGGTGCAATACGTCAAATTATTTGCATTTAGGTCAATGTAATGAAAAAAATTTAGAATATTGTCTTTCTCAAATGATTTCAAAAAGGGAATTTTAGGGCAAATCATGAATTATTAAAATCTCATTGGTCTACAAATTCCACACATTGTAAAATCTTAAAATATCTTCAAACGAGCTATTCATTTGAGAAACCCATGTTTTCTTTAGTTTCATGAATTCTTAAAAGGGGATGAGCAGTGAAAGCAAATGTGTCATGCATTAAACTAACTCTTTCTAACATATGCTTTTTTGGAGACAAATTGTATCCCTTTAAAGGCCCAACACTCCCAATGCTCATCATTAAAGAGGAGATTTTCTACACAATGATACGACATATCTCCAAAAATCTACACAATGATTCAAGAAACATATTGATCAAACACTTTTGTCATGTGAGATTTTCTAAAGATCTACAACTGCTACGCCATGATAAATGAATATTATGACATGTATACAAAAGGAGATTTCTATGCATGACTTGATTTGTTTCACACACACACACACATGACTAAATAAATAGGAGAGATTGCCTACATGGAAGAACACCAAAACACTACTCACATGACAAAATGTCATCCTTTTTAAAGGTTACTTTGATGATAATTGAAATTTAAGGACCAATGTGGAAAATGAAGCATATGTGTGTGTGTGGAGTTGCATGACTATGAAAATAAAAGAGCTAATGGAAGTTGAAAATTTGGTTTTCAATTCTCTCTCTTCATTTTGTCCATCCAGGTCTAGTCTACTACTGTGCAACAACTCAAGAATTCAATAACATGAGCTAGGAAATTTTGATCTAAATTTTATTATTCCTATACTAGTACTAGAAATCTTTCATGCAGATCTTAATATTCATATCCAGACCAAACAAAAATCCACACATCTCAAAGTTTTCTGAATGATAGCCAAGAAATTCGTCAAGATTAAGGCCCACAAAAAAAAGAAGGAAAAAAAGAAACTGCCCATACTTGCTTTTTGGTAATTCAACAAAAATTGGTCAGATAAGGCTCAACAAAAATTGAAACCATCCCTACTTGCTTTTTGGCGGTCCACATTTTAAAGAATCTAAGTTTTCTGACAGCAGACATGATATTTGGAGAAAAATTCTGACACTTTCCTTATTACCACAATCTTTTTAAAACCATTAAATGAAAACTTAGAAACTCGTTGGCTTGTTCCACTTCTTCCCTTGTGCATGTGTGTGTGTGTGTCTATGTCTAAAGTGTAATTGAACAAGGGCCTTCAAGAGATAAGTTTATGCCATTCTCTTGTAAATCATTTTGCATAAAACTTATTTCGCAAAACCTCATTAGTTTAAATAAATAAGAACCACATTTAGAAGACACTTGAACATTGCACAGACAAAAGCAATAAGAATTTTATTTATTACAAACCCAAACAGTGCATGGTGTCAATACTAGTTCAATTGTCAAAGTACAATGGCATACAAATCCTATTAAATTTTCTATAAGATTCAAGAAAGCTCTTTCCATAAATACAAGATTCCCATATGAAAAGCTTTTTCACATAAAGTCTAATGGCAAAATAAGGTGGGTTTTCCTAACTTCGAAAGCACACCAGAAACATATCCAAAATTCCAATTCCAGCAACCACTGCTAGAGTTATGCAGTTCTCCGGGTACAATTTTTAACAGCCAAAGCCATAGGAGATTTGCAATGGATATACAAAAGTGAATACTCAAACAGCATCTATTATCTTGCAGATGCCAGAACCCCATCTAGAGCTACTAGAAAGAACAGCACTTGTGTTTTAATTGTTTCAGTCTCTAAAGGGGAGTTCATTTTGAGGAAAGTGGTCTACAAATGTTGGGAGGTAGCAGCATGCATATCAGAAACTGGATACTTAAAAGAGTGCCTTTGACCAAGAAACAAATAAAAACAGGTTTCCCCTTCATCCTAAAAGCGAATTTTCTAAATATATGCCTTTCAATGTCCCATTAACATTAATGCTTCAATGGATAACTCATTCCTCAATACAACATACAGAGAGGTAATTTAAACAAGGTAGAATATGATAGAATATATACTAACCCGAAAAAGTGAGACAAGCTCAGGAACCTGGAAAATGGCAGAGGCATACATGAGTTCGACCACGAAATCAATATCCGGTCTGCATGCATCATGTGGACATCCATTGTCAACACAGGTTGACACGTCTGGTGGAGAAGGTTTGAGCTTGCCACTATACAAATAACTCAAGAAAATATAAAAATCTTCACATCCAACCTTGCCATACGGCAAGGTATCATTCATATTATACTTGGGTTTAGCTTTTTCAACAGACTCTAAAGTTAAGGAATGGGGAAATTGTAAAGGATATCATATACTTCATAATGAACGGCGCCTACACTGACTTTCTCAAAGTAACATATTTCACTAACAATTTTACCCAGTTATTTCAAAGTTCCACCAACACTTCTACAAGGATACTCCTGCCTTTACCAGGCTGTCAAACCTCTCCTGTAACTGATCTCCTCTGCCTCGGAATTTTTTTAATAGCTATTGCCATCTCCTCTGAGTTCTCAGCATACCCTAACCTGGTCAAGAATGTTATTTTCTCCAGATGCTTGCTTGGATTTTCAGAAGCAGATTTTCCAATAGTGGTAGTCTTTGATTTAGAAGCCAAAGTAAAAAATTTTTGCAGGTCAGTCTTTATAGAACTAGATAGTGTATCCTTCCTATAGATTTAGAACTCTTCCATGATGTTGATCCCAGAAAAAGAAATTCAGAATAGACAACGTTTGCAATGTCTTCAGTGTCAAGCCCTACTTCATACAGCAAAGCGACTGCCTTGTTAATATTTTTTATAAATTTCTGGGGCATTATTTGAGGATTCCGTAAAAACAATAATGAGATGACACACATTGGGAGACCCACTTTTGGCAACTGTGTTACAATTGCATATACCTTCTTCCAGAACCTTCCAACAGCAAACCCAGAACTTTCTCTAGCAAAACTCTCATTTGCACCTCACTATAGCCAACCTCTTAAAGAAAATGTATGGTGTCAAGCATTCTGCTCCAATTGTAAGTACCATTAGTAGTTAAAAACTTCCCTAACCAGTCATTTTCAAATCCTAATTTATTCAATTTCTCAACAACCTTAACAAAGTGAGTATTAATACCACCAATCAAGAGTGATGGGCAACAAGTAACAAGCTTAATTACAGTGTATTTGCTCAAACCCAAGTCCTCATAAGCCCACAATTTGGAAGCCAGCACACCATAGTCATAACCCGATATTTGTTTTTCGGCCTTATACATTTTACCAATCTTGCTACGAGGCATCCCATTATCACATAAAACATGAAAATTCTCAAGCAAGACATGATCGTCAGTTAGGAATATCATGCTATTGGTAAGGAGGGGAGAGAATTCAGATGGGTTTAACCCTAAGCTCTCGAAAAAGGGCTCAAACTCACTGATAGGACTATAGCAATGAAATTTAGATAAACTGCGTGGAGGTAATCAAAGAGCACATCCTGGGCTTCAGTTCGAGCTGATCGAGAAATCCTATTGGAATTAGAAGAGACTTGGCTATGCCTTGCAGGTCTAGAACTGCGAAAGCACCGAATTCTCATTGATAAAAAAACATGGCGAGGATATTTCTGCGGAAAATGGAGAGAGAAGCAGGTTGTGGTGGAGTCGTGAAAGCATTCCTGAGAAACTAAACACCCTGGAGTGAGAGATAGAGATAGAGATGAAGATGATGTATGTATGAAGAAACAGAGCCTATAATTTAATTCCTTCCTTTCTTTGTCGCAGATCGTCCCGAATTTAGCAAACTGAACACGAAGAGAGTTGTTGCTCTGCAGTATCCACTTGAAATGGAACAGAATAAACCCTAAAACTCTTTAACCTTCCTACCCAACGGAGTTTATAATTTTAGAGCAATAAAGACCCCCAAGATTCAAGGCCACAGTCAACTTTAACGGCGAGAACTTCGAGGCCCTAACAACTGTTCCACTCTCCGTCAAGCGGAGCATGCTGCGGCTGAAGTCGCTCTCGTCTCTCCCTCTAACCGTGGTGCTTCTCACGCTTTCCTTCTCTTCTCTCCTTGGACGCACATTACGCCCTACACTACAGCAGCCCCTCATATTCGTGACCCGTGGAGACGAGATCCTAAATTGTCGAAGGTAATAATCTCTGCTTCTAACACTTAAATTATGTTTATTTGTGTAATTTATGGTTCTACCTACAGTTTAGGATTATTCTGAAATTACGGTTGTCTGTGTTTAAGGTTTTGAAATTAGAGTTATGAAATTATTAAGGTTCTGAAATTAGGATTCTAAAATTATTAGGGTTGTTGAATTTATGATTTTGTATGATTAATTTAGGATTTTATTTGATAAGTTGATTAATTGTTATAAAATTATTGAATTTAGGGTTATTCAGTTATGAAATGGTTGTTATAATTTAGGGTTTACGTTTATTTGGATAAATATAAAATTGTTATAAAATTATTGAATTTACAGTTGTTTAGTGTGTTTAATTTAGGGTTTTGTATGTCATAGGTTATAACATGTTTGATTTTGTTGTTTAGAAGAAACGACGGAAATTGTGAAATTGCTATTTAATATTGATGGTGATATTGTCATGGGTGTCAATAGAGTTGGTTATAACCGTCAGGTTTTTAAGTTGATTCGGGTGAGAAATAATATTTTATTTAATGAGTTGATCTATGCAATATGTAAGGGTCTTTGGATGAATTGTACGACGTAATATTTGAAGATTTATCATCGGTATCCTATGTCAAACAATCAAGATGGGAATGTATGGTATGAATTGGTACCGATTAGTGATGATGATGATATTATTAATTTGATGGAGTTTGCGGGGACCTTGGGAGCGAGTTTCACACATGAATTGTACATAAAATCTGTTGATGGTGAAATGTCTTTGTATTAAGTAAATGGTGGAATGTCCTCACATCAAGTGGTAGATAAAATGTTCTTGCATCAAGGATGGGTTATATGGATAATTATCCACATATCGAATCTTGAGTGGATTTTGTCTTGACAGAAATGAAGAATTATGTAAATGAGGAAGAAATGACCGAAAAAAAGGCGGAAGAAGAGGTGGAGGAAGAGGATAATGATAAAGATGACGAAGAAGTTGGTGGTGGTGGTGATGACGAAGAAATTGGTACCTCCTCAGCTCCTTATGCTTATACCTGAATAGACGAGTCATTCCCCTTCATGATTACTGCACCCGGACGTGATGGTTATATGACTTTCGAGAAAGAAAATAGATTGAGAGACGATAATTTTAGTTTCAGTGATGAATTGAAGAAGGAAATAAGATTTGAAATGAAAGAGGAACTTATTAATGCGGTCAAAATGCACAATGTGGAACATCACTACTAATTTCATATTAGAAAATTAACTCATACACTTTGAATTGCAATATGCATGCAAAGGGATCAAGGTTGTAAGTGGAGGTTATGTGTTTGTAGAACAAAATATGTTGGTACTTTTGTGATTTCCCTTATTAACGGTCCGCACGCATGTGTGAATGTTGGATTGGCGTAGGATCATAGGTAATTAGATTCTAATTTAATTGCCCGATATATTCTTAACTATGTGAGAGAAGATCCAAATGTTAATTTTTTTTTGCGGACAGTTATAACAGAGAAAACTACGTATGAAATCTTATGCAAAAGAGTTTTGGAAGTAAAGAGAAAGGCCATAAAGATGGTATATGGGGATTGTGATGATTCATACAAACAGTTGTCTCGGCTGTTGAATGTTCTAGCACAAAAGAATATGATGACACGAGCTAGTTGGAAGCTGGGTAGACCGAATGCAAATGGTGAAAGGGTACTTGAAGTTATCTTTTGGACAGCTCCTAGCTTCTCGACCTTTAGAAATTGTAGGCTATTGATCAATATAAATGGAACTCACCTTTATGGAAAATACAAGTACAAATTGTTGATTGTAGTAGTATGGATGGTACCAATCATATTGTCCCATTGGCTTTTGGGTTGGTTGATGGAGAGTTTATTGTCTTATGGTCGTAGTTTTTGTACTGTGTGCGAGAGCATGTTGTTGGTGATAGGGAGGGTCTCATCTGCTTAATTTTAGATCAGCATGAGGGGATAAGAGCAATAGTTACTCATCTTTAGTTTGGATGGACACCTTCAAATGTTATGTGAGCGTGATGATAGATGACATTGACAATGAGGAGGGAGAGCATATCGTACGAGACCAACACCTAACATCGTAGGACCTTCGCAGACCTACGCGTCACCACCATATTCTCAGCCCTCTATATCTCTGCATCCGCTCGACGTCGCAGAGCCTTCGAGCGAGTACGTACACTCATCACCTTTCTTCACACCTGAGGTTGGTTACTTGCTTCATGTTTCGACTCCGGATACTCCATATAAGGGAGTTCGTCCGGACATTGACATGGGTAAGGGGTTGACACAGGTTCAGGGAGAAGGTGGCCCACCACTTTTCCATGTATCCCTACCAGTTTTTTTCGACCCCCAGCATGATGATATAGGAGCTTCCCAGATCTCACAGATAGACAATCTGGGACTTGTATATCCTGATCCTAATATAGATGATAGACCTGATATTAGTGTTAGATATTATAGTAAGAGAAGAAGAAGACGTTGATTTACTGTACTCTGTATTTTGTATTTTTCGTTATATTAATGAAAATCATATTTTATTTTTATTGATTATTGTATTTGTAGCTGTTTTACTACTGTATTTGTGAGAGATTTGTTTGGATATTAATTTGTATATAAATTTGGTTTGAATCGGTGTATGTGAATTTAGATTTGAATTTGATGGGACATAGTTCTAGGCCCAGCTAAAAGAGTTAGCATTTGAAAGACCCACACGAAAAGCCCACAAAGGATAGCTACCGATAGATGTTCAATATTCCTTATGACTATTTACCAAAAGATCTCAGTTATCCAGATCTCCCGAATGATAGGGTCTCAATCGCCCCGTCAACCGAACGTGATTCATCAAGCGAAAGTTACCGCCCCGATCGGTCATTTAATCGTTAGTCCATCAAATGAATGAACTCTGAAGACCCTTCATCGGTCAAACAACCGATCGATAGCCAACGGTTCTAACGATTTCAAGAAAAGGTCAAAATATCCTAATAGTTTTGATTTCCTATTTGAGAGCAACATATTTAGGATCTTTCAGTTAAAGAAAGGATCTCATCAGAAGATGAAAATTCCTCGAAGGATGAGAATTACAGTCAATTCGGAATATTGAACTCTCGAGATTTTTGGATCGATTCGATAAGAAAGTAGAGTTGAAGCACCTCAACGGCGTATGACTCTTGCAGGTATAGGATATCATAAAACCCTCCAAACCAGTTATGCTTTTGGAGCCCCACACATTGTGCACACTTATTATAGGGAACCTCTCCATTCTTGAGCTCTCAGTCTATTTCTTTACAATCGAAAATCACTCTTTTTGACTTGAGCGTCGAGTCTCCCCCATCGGAACACCTTCCGGTGGTTTTTGTAGGTCTCATATGCTTCTGACGGCAGCCGTTCGATTCAACAAGGAGTCGGTATCTATGGAGCCATAACCCACCTCTAACAGATTAGCGTCGTCTGTGAGAAACAAACAGATTCTTTGAAAACTCGTGGCGATGTCTACCACAATTATCCCCAGCACAACGCTAGCTAAGAGAAGAAGGCCAGTCACAGGCTTTGATGATGATGATTTGTCAGTGATAAATCTCCGCCGTAACGACCCCATAGTCGTTACCCTCAAAATAGAATCTCACACCGTGAAGAGGTTCTTGTTGATCAGGGGGATGACTACGACCTCCTTACTTGAGACGCCTTCTGCCGAATGGGTCTTGATCCGTCCCGACTCCTGTCACCTACTGGGTCCCTTAGAGGACTTTCAGATGAGCCCACCTATCCCGAAGGTATTATCTACCTTTCCGTGACCCTCGGGAAACCCCCCAATCAAGCGACCGCTTAGGTCTTGTTCCTTGTAGTGAAACTCTACTCTCCTTACAACGCTATTCAAGGAAGGCCCAGTCTAGATGAACTAGAAGCATTGCCAAACACAAGATACATGAAGGTGAAGTTCATAATACCACAAAGGGTCGCTATCATACATAGCGATCTTGATCCTTATATTCTCTTTGCGACTCAAGACGTGCAAGAAGCTTTTCCAATCGATGCCCTAGAACCTAGGGATGGGCCCAAACCAAAATCAAAACCCGAGTCAGGTGAAGAAACGGTTGACATCCCTTTAACAAGCAACCCCAGTCAAACCGTCCGGATAGGGACTAACCTATCACCTTCCTTACGAGAGGCCTTAGTCGCCTATTTACAGCGACACACCAAAGTCTTCGCCTAGACCCCAGAAGACATGCCAGATATAGATCTATCCGTCATAGCTCATAGGCTAACAATCAATCCTAATTTCAAACCAGTGAGACAAAAGAAGAGGGTATTTGCTCTCGAATGCCAATGCGCCATACAGGAAGAAGTTCAAAACCTATTAACAACTGGGTTCATTCAGGAAGTCAAGTATCCCGAGGGGTTAGCTAACGTGATCTTGATGAAAAAGGTCAATGGCAAATGGAGAATGTGTGTAGATTTCACCAATCTCAACAAAACATGCTTGAATGATAGTTATCCACACTCCAATATCAACAAGCTCGTAAACAATTCTTTGGGAAACCAGCTCTTAAGTTTCATGGACGCTTATTCCGGTTACAATCATATTAGAATGGACTCAAGGATGAAAAAAAGACCAACTTCATCACCAAGTTCGACACGTATTGCTACCGGATCATGCCCTTTGACTTAAAAAATATTGGAGCTACTTTCCAATGGTTGGTCAATACGGTTTTCAAAGACCAGCTAGGCAGAAATGTTGAAGCCTATGTTGATGATATGCTAGTCAAGAGCATCACCGCAGAAGCCTATCTCACAGACCTTGAAGAAATCTTCCAGATATTGGAACGATATAACATTGTGTTGAATCCGGCGAAGTGCATCTTTGGGATTGCCTTCAAGAAGTTCCTAGGTTTCATGATCACCGATCAAGGGATAGAGGCCAACCCCGAGAAGCTACAGGTGATATTGGATATGTCGCCTCCTCAGACGTTAAAAGAAGTATAACGTCTTCCTGGTTGGATAGCGGCTCTGAGTCAGTTTATGTTCAGGGTCGGCAAGAAATACAAGCCTATATTTGATACTTTAAAGAGGTCTTGACGGTTGGAATAGACATCCGAATGTCAGGCAGCCTTCGAAAGACTAAAAGAATGCATGATGAGTCCACCACTACTTTCGAAGCCCATCCCCGGGGAAGAACTTTACTTATATCTTGCCATCTCCGAACAAGCACTCTACTCTGTGATGGTAAGATAGGAATCCATCACCCAAAAACCAGTCTATTACATTAGTAGGATATTAAAGGAGTCCAAGATCAACTACCGACCGATCGAGAAGGTAGCCTATGCCTTAGTTATCTCAACAAGACGTCTTTGACCGTACTTCTAGGCCCATACTATTGTGGTACTCACCGAACAACCGTTGAAGCAAATTCTCCAAAAGAGAGATACTTCCGGTCAGCTTATCAAGTGGAGTGTGGAATTGGGTGAATTCGATATCCAGTATCGGTCGCGACTAGCGATAAAGGGCCAAGTGCTGGCCGATTTCATCCTCAAATGTATTTTGCCTACGATGTCCAAAGACCAACCCCACAACCATCAAGAAGGGTGGTTGAGCCCAGAGTGGATCATTCATGTTGACGGATCATCAAATTCCTCATGAAGTGGCGCGGGGCTTATACTAGTAAGACCGAATGATTTTAAGGTAGAATACACCATCCGATTCGATTTCCAGGCCACCAACAACCAAACAGAGTATGAAACCTTACTAACAGGCCTTTGGATCGCCATTGATATGGGGGCACAGAACGTCAGGGTATTCACGGATAGCCAGTTGGTCGTAAAGCAAATCGAGGGGGTCTATGAAACCAAAGGCTCAATCATGACCAAATACTTAAGTAAGCTGCGTGAAACGATAAAACAGTTAGGCAAAGTCGAAATCCAGCAAATCCCTCGATCGGAGAACGCACGAGCTGACAGCCTATCGAAATTAGCTAGTTCTGATTCAGTTGTCTCTAGCCGAACAGTATACATCGAAAGCCTGCCACACCCCAGCATTGACGAGCCCAAAGAGGCTCTCCCTATTGATCAGTCCCCTAGTTGAAAAGACGCCGTAGAAGAATATCTAAGGTATGACCGTTTGCCAGAGTCCCCAAAAGAAGCGATGAAACTGAAGCGAAAGGCTGCACATTACACCATAATTGATGATATTTTTTACCGAAAGTCATTTACTCATCCATATCTGTTGTGCCTAACTCCCGAAGAGGGGGACTATATTCTCCGAGAGATCCACGAGGGGATCTATGGTAATCACCTAGGTGCTCGAAACCTAATCTATAAAGCTCTTCGTTAGGGGTATTATTGGCCAACCATGAAGGTCGATTCTGACAACTATGTGAAACGAGGCGACAAGTGCCAATGCTTCTCCTCAATACCTCGATTATCTTTTATCGAGCTCAACCCTATATCTAGCCCCGAGCCATTGTATTAATGGGGCATAAAAATCCTTGGACCGTTTCCCCCAGCCACAGGACAGCGAAAATTCCTGATAGTAACAATCAACTATTTCACCAAGTGGGTGGAAGCCGAGTCTTTAGCTTAGATCACAGCAGCCAAGGTTCAGTCCTTCGTGTGGGCCTATATTATCACCTGATTCGGCATACCGCCTGTCCTTATCACGAACAACGAAAAGCAATTCGACAACAAGCACTTCCAGGAGTTCTGTGAAAAACTCGAGATTCAACATTGATTTTTATCGGTCGCGCACCCACAAACCAACGGGTTGGTTGAAATAACCAACTAAACAATCATACAAGGATTAAAGACAATGCTAGATGATGCCAAAGGGCAGTGGGTTGAAGAGTTTTACGGAATCCTCTAGTCATATCGCACTACACCCCGAATAGCAACGGGAGAAACACCGTTTAGTTTAACTTACAGAAGTGAGGCGGTCATACCCGTGGAAATAGGTATTTACTCACTTCGGGTGGCCCAATATGACGCGGGGCAAAATGAACGTATCCTGAATGAAAGACTGGACTTTGCTTCTAGAGTTACAAGAATCCACATCGGTACAAATAACGGCTTATCAACAACAGATGACACGATATCACAATCGTAGAGTCAAGAACCAAACGTTCAGACCTGGTGAACTGGCACTAAGGAAGGTGAAAGCTACTGGTCAACCCCAACCTGGGGGCAAACTCGCTCCTAACTGGGAATGCTCATATCGAGTGCGTTTAGTGGTTCGACCGGGAACCTATCGCCTAGACAACTTAAATTGATCGGCCATGCCTAGGACCTAAAACTCAGAGAACCTACGCATATACTATCAGTAAACTCAGGGACTATCTGCAGCCAGAGGAGCCAACTCCATAAGAACCAAATGATTTTTGCCCCTAAGTCGCTCAGATCCTATCATTCAAACATGTTATTAATAAACGATGGAACTCCTTGAATGGGTAGATATGATCCCTCTATCTAAAAATTTCCTATCGCATGGCGGGTTTAAGTCGTCCAGATCGTATCATTCGAACGTATCGTCAATAAGGGAAGGAACTCCCCGAACGGGTAGACACAACCCTTATATCTAAAAATTTCCTATCGCATGGCGGGTCTAAATCGTCTAGATCCTATCATTCGAACGTGTTGTCAATAAGGGATAAAACTCCCCGAACGGGTAGACACGACTCCTATATCTAAAAATTTCCTATCGCATGACGGGTCTAAATTGCCCAGATCCTATCATTCGAACGTGTCGTCAATAAGGGATGGAACTTCCTGAACGGGTAGACACGGACCCTCTATCTAAACATTTTCTATCGCATGGCGGGTCTAAGTCGCCCAGATCCTATCGTTTGAACGTGTCGTCAATAAGGAATGGAACTCCCCGAATGGGCAGATACAACCCCTCTATCTAAAAGTTTCCTATTGCATGGCGGGTCTAAATCACCCAATTCCTATTGGTCGAGCGTATTGGAATTCCTTGAACGAATGAGTATGACCCCCGAACCTAACCACCAAATATTTGGCGACTCGAAAGGCCGGCATTACTCAACATTTCAGTATGGAGCATAAAGCCAGAAGCAGATCTACTCTGACGAGAGTTGAAGAGAAGCACATAACCAAACAAGAGAACAAAAGAGAACAAAGACAAAACTCAAGTAAGTAAAGCATAACCTTTTATTTATCATTATACAAGAAGTACATTCGGTTTCATGAGTATAAATACAAGTCCCTAGGTCGGACCGACTACACATAGAAGTATATAACAGGGTCACTCAAAGATACAAAAGCCACAGTCCCTATACTGGAGAGTACAAAAATAAATGTAGTATTAGAGACAGGAGAAGGCGAGCTCGGGCTCTGCCACCCCCCAAACAACCTGAACCTGACCTACCAATTCAAAAATGGTACGAGAGACATCCCCATCACATTTGGATGATGAAGACGAAGCTGGATAGATCATCCAAGGTGGTACAAGACGCACCCCCATTAGTGATGGATAATCTCGCTATGCTAACTGAATAACGGCCAACATATTGAGATCTCATTCCGGTGGTCCCGTTCCTTAATGAGATCTCATTCCATCAGAAGTTACTCGAGCCATAGAGCTCCGCATACCAAAATGCCTTACAAGACAACTCTCGAAAAAGAACCACTCTCAGCAAAACTCCCAAAGAGGAGAAAAAGTCTCAATCCTTTACAAAAGAAAACAAATACACGTTGTAGCTATTTATAGCAATGGAGAAACAGACCCTAATTAACTCAGGGTAGGTGAAATGGATCATCTAGTATAACCAGTCATAAATAGAGAAATAAATTATTTTTAATTCCTAACAAAGGGGTCACTTTCGATGAGACACACCCGTGCTCGTGGATTGGATTAGGACAAACCTAGCATCCCTATGCTTCTGTAACATATTAAACGCGCCTCACCCTAATAGATGTCTACTCATAACACTTCTTTATCAAGAAGACTATGAGTCGGGAGTAAATAATGTGATATAATCCTAGGCCCAGCTAAAAGAGTAAGAATTTGAAAGGTCCACATGAAAAGCCCACAAAGGACAGCTACCGATCGATATTCAATATTCGTTATGACTATTTACCGAAAGGTTTTAGTCGCCCAGATCTATCGAACGATAGGAGCTCAGTCACTCCCCAACTGAAAGTGATTCATCAAGCGAAAGTAATTACCCCGATCGGGCATTCAATCATTGGTCCATCAAACCAACGAACTCTAAAGACCTTTCATCGGTCAAACGACCGATCGATAGCCAACAGTTCTAACGATTCCAAGGGAAGGTCAAAATATTCTAATAGATTCGATTTCCTATTTGAGAGCAGCATATTTAGGATCTTTCAGTTAAGGAAAAGATCCCATCAGAAAACGAAAGTTTCCCGAATGATGAGAATCACAGTCAATTCGGAATATTAAACTCTCGAGATTTTTGGATCGATTCGATAACAAAAATAGGGTTGAAGCACCCCGACGGCGCACGACTCTCCCAGGTATAAGATATCCTAAAACTATCCAAACCAGGAACGCTTCTGGAGCCCAACACTTTGTGCACACTCATCACAGAGAACCTCTCTAATCTTGAGCTCTCAGTCTGTTTCTTTACATTCGAAAATCGTTCTTTCTGATTTGAGTGTCGGAGTCTGTCCCGCCGTAGTACCTTCCGACGGTTTTTGCAGGTCTCATATCCTTCTGACGGTAGCCGTTCGTGGCATAACCCACCTCCAACATAATTGAATATGAGTTTTGTTTGGTTTTTTCAATTTGAATATGAGTTTGGTTTGTGGTTACATGGTTTGAATTGTGGTGGTTGTCTGTATAGGATTTTGGTGTTATAGGGTTTGGATTATATTGGTTGAGTTTGGTTTGGATTGTGGTTTGAGATGATTGTATTTAGGGGTTAAAACAAATAGATGAAATGGTAGGGGTAGGGGTAGGGGTAGGGGCAAGGCAGAATGTTAGTTGAATTTTTAAAATTCGATCAATACTGTTGATCGAGTTTTCAAAACGCGAAAATTTTGAATTAGAAATCAATTTTTTTTTTCTTTGAAGATTTTTTTTAAGATTTTCTTTTTAAAAAAAAAAAATTTAGCCATTTCCATACATTACTCGCTTCTCACTCTCTCAGTGCTAAGATTCTCGTAAGTAAATGTCCGTTTGTCTTCCTGTGTTAACTTCCGTTAGGGTTCTGTTATGGCCTTTACTCCTTTCTCTCTCATGAGTCGTGACCTTGTGTTGGTTCGGCTTCTTCTTTTAATCGGGGAAATGAGGACCACAAAATGTCTAGAGGTTCAAAATTCATATTTTAATTTTAAAATTAAATAAAAAGAGATTATTTATTTTATAAGATAAATTAATGGCTTCTCTCCCATTTTAAATCGTTATTTTAGATAATAATTTTAACATATAGTATATAAAAAATAATTACTTATTATTTTAATTTAATAATATTTCTATTATGTTTAAAATCAAACAATTGCAACCGAAGTAAAAAATATAAAATATAAACATAAAATATTAAAGAATATAATATAAATACATTTAGTTTATATAAAAATAAAATAGAAAATAATAATACTTGATTGAATTTTTTTAATCTAATTATGAATCTCTATCTTCCATGCCAGCAATCTCCATTGATCTCATTTCAAATCTTAATTTTTCTGGTATTTCCTAACTAATGAATGATCCAGGTGAACAAATCAAACAAAATTGATTCTCCGCGTAAAGAGAAAACTCTAATTTTTCCAAAATTTTGTCTAAACTAATGAAGAAAAATAAAATCTTAGAGGTTTAGAAAAAAGGCATAGATGCTGAAAAATTCAGCACAAAATTTTCTTCTCACCCACAAACCACTAGAATTTAGAGTTTATATTTCTCACTGAAATTTTTAGAATTCACAAAAGAGCATTGAACTTTTCAAAAATCACAAAATAACCCAACCAAAGACTACACCATTGCATTTCGGCCCTCAACATATTAATTTCTCTTTCTCTTAATTATTTTTCTTCTTTAATTGAGTTAACAGAAGAATAATAAATACTAGTAAAGTTTTAGAGTAGAGAAGAATCGTAAATATATTTGTTTTTACTCTAAAATTACTATAATGCAATTTATTAATCTAATAGTTTTATTAAAATTATTTTAATTTGAATTAATTTTACTAAATAATTAGAATTATACTAAAAAATAAATATGGAATAATTTAAGAAGTCAATAAATAAAATCTATCACATTATTCTTGACCTGTATATATTTTTATATGATATCCTTCTATGTAATATAATAGAAAATATCTTGATATTCAATTTGTTTTATGATGGGACGTAGCCCAAAAACTCAAATCAAAAGAGTTAATTCTTAAGAAGCCCATGAAGAGCACTTACGGATCGGTATCTGACAATCTTCATAATAATCTACCAAAGGGTCATAGCCGTCCAGATCAATTTATTGAGTGGACTCAGTCACCCATGTCTATCCGAACGATAGGGGCTCAGTCGTCCCGCCAACCGAACGTAACTCATCGAATAAAGGTAATCACCTCGATCGGGCAAGCAAACACCAGCCTATCAATCAGATAAGTCCTGATTGACTCTTTATCGGTCGGGCGATCGAACGACAGGCAACACCCCTATCGATTCTAAAGGAAAGTCAGGATTTCTTAATTTCGATTTCTTATTTTCATAATGGCAACTCCTGGATCTTTCAGATAAGGAAAAATCCATCTCGAAAATGAAAGTTTTCCTGATAAATAAGGATCGTGATGAATTCAAAATATTAACTTCCAAGATTCCCGGATCAGTTCGATAAGGAAGGTAGGGTTGAAATCCCCCAGCGACGTACGATTCTCACAGGTATAAGAGATCTCAAAACCCTCCAAATCAGATACGTTTTCTGGACCTAACACTAGGGGCACACTATTCACAGGGAACGACCTTCCCTCAGCTCTCAGTCTGTTTTCCATTCATATGAAAACCGCTCTTTCTAATTTGAGAGTTGTAATCTCCCTGCCAGAGCACCATCCGGTGATTTTTTGCAAGTGTTTCCACTCATCGACACCTACCACTCGAGTGATGAAGGAGTCGGAATCTGTAAAGCCATAACCCACCTCCAACAGATTAGTACCATTTGTGGGAACAAACGAGAGTAGCTTTTGTTATCTTGACAACCATGCCTTCAAGAATTAGAGAATCCTCAAAAGCCACCCTTCTTGTTGAAGGACGTATTGCCACACTTTCTAAGGTCGCCCCTCCTGCGGCACCCGATTATCCTACCCATGATCAAGCGGCCTCCTTCGGCCCACTTCATCAGGAATAGGCCTGACAACCTGTTGTCCCTGTCCAACCAGTTGTGGCCCCTATTCTGGAGTGAGTCAGCCGCCCCCAGATGGAGAGGTTAGAGTCCAAAATCCAGAATATGAGCAAACAATTGGAGGATCTTAACCGCGCCCTCAGGCCCGAAGTCCAATCCTCTGTCGGGGGATCGGGCGTCCCCAGTGATGGCCATCACCCATACATGGCGAAGCATCCCGAAAACTCCAAACCAGTCCTTGACGATCTTTGAAAGCAGATCGAGCAACTAGTTACTGATAAACTTAGACGGGCCAACCCCCAGCGAGACAAAATCTCCTCTTACTCCCATGCTTCACCATTTGACCCCAAAATCTCCTCGGAGCCTATGCCTCGCAACGTGCTTCTGCCCCCATAGAGAGATACAATGGGACGATAGACCCCCGAGATCATGCGGCCTATTTCATAACTATGATGATCTCGAGAGACATGTCTGACGCTGTCATGTGCAAGCACTTTCTTACCACTCTCTCTGGAAACACACTTACCTAGTTCAATTCTCTCCCTCCATTGAGTATAAAGACCTTCTTTCAACTACGTGAGCAGTTCGAGTCGCACTTCGTGATAAGCAGGGGGTCAAGAGGAAGTCCACTGCGTTGTTATCGCTGTACCAAAAGAAAGATGAATCCCTAAGGGATTTCCTAGAAAGGTTCAAGACAGAGATGATGAGGGTCCCTTCTTTGAATCATTCGATTGCATTGGCTGCGCTACTAACAGGCCTACGACCTTCCGATATGAAAGTGTCAATCATGAAAAAACTCCCTGCTACCATCCAGAATTTTACGCTCGAGCTTAAAAATATATTGCTGCCGAGAACGCTGAAACATTCTATCACAGGAGAGATCAATCTACCCGAAAAGAGCGGAACCAGTCACCCCAGAGGTCTCCACCCAGGAAGAACCGAGCAAAACCCCCTCCTCTAAGGAGGTACAACAACTATACCCCGCTGAACGAGACCCCTGGACGAGTCTTGGCTTTGATTAGAGACAAGCCATACGTCCGATGGCCCCCATGATCAACCGAGGATGACTCAAACAAATATAGAACAAAGTACTGTCACTTTCACCGTGACTATGGTCATACGACGGATGACTGCAAGAAGTTGAAAGATGAACTGGAATTCCTAGTACGTGAAGGGAGACTACAGGAGTTCATCGTCAGACGGGAAAGAGGTCACCCAATTGATTACCGATGTGAACTGCCATGATGTGACCAGATAGAGGAGTGCCAAACCACTCGACCCCCGATCGACAGAAGGGATGGGGTGATACTCTAGGTCTGCATCCGATTTTCTTTCGCCCAAAGGCAATCCCCTCTACACCACAAGAAATCTTAGCAGCAAGCGCCGATAAACAACAAAAGGAAAAGAGACCCGTCATTAGTTTTACCGTTGAAGATCTAGTCGGGATTGACCCAAACTGGCATGATCCCCTTGTGATAACTGCCAAAATTTGATAATTCGAGATTAGAATGATCTTTGTCGACCAGAGAGCCGGCTGCAATCTCTTATATTGGGATGCTTTTAAACGAATAGGGTTCGCTTCTGCCGATCTCTAGCCCCATGCAGGCCCAGTTAAGGGGCTTTCAAGTGAATGGATATATCCCGAGGGTATTATCTCACTACCGGTCACCCTCGGAGCACCCCCTGATCATGCGATAGCTCCTATCATATTCAATGTGGTGGATCTCCCTTCGCTCTACAATGTCATCTTGGGCAGACCAAATCTGAACGCCTTAGAGGCTTTATCCAGCACCAAACATATGAAGATCAAATTTAGAACGTCGTCAGGGATTGGGACGCTATCATGTGAACAAGAGCCTTCTACTTCTGCTCCTAAGTAGCTATCCGGTCCTACTACTGGTATTTTTCTAAGCAGCGAGGATAATTCTCGAACTCTTGAAGCCACCTATTTAATAGACAATTTGAAAAGTTCTTATCGTTCGGAGGGTCTCAGTCGCCCAGTATCTCTCATTCGCACGCGTTGTCAATAGGGGATGTAACTCTCCGGACGGGTGGACGCGACCCAACTATTTGAAAATTTCCTATCGTTCAGAGGGTCTTAGTCGCCCAGTATCTTTTATTCGTACGCGTCGTCAATATGAGATATAACTCCCCAGACGGGTGGACGCGGTCTAACTATTTAAAAATTTCCTATCGTTCGGAGGACTCAGTCGTCCAGTATCTCTCATTCGTACGCGCCGTCAATAGGGGATATAACTCTCCGGACGGGTGGACGCGGCCTAACTATTTAAAAATTTTCTATCGTTCAGAGGGTCTCAGTCGCCCAATATCTCTCATTCGTATGCGTCGTCAATAGGAGATGTAACTCCCTGGATGGGTAGATGCGACCCAACCATTTGAAAATTTCCTATCATTTGGAGAGTCTCAGTCACCCAGTATCTCTCGTACGCGTTGTCAATAAGGGATGTAACTCCTCGGACGGGAGGACGCGGCCAAACTATTTGAAAATTTCCTATTATTCGGGAGGCCTCGGTCGCCCAATATTTCACGTACGCGTTATCAATAAGGGATGTAACTCCCCGGATGGGTGGACACGGCCCCACTATTTAAGGGTTTCTTATTATTCGGAAGGTCTCAGTTGCTCAGTTTTTATCGTTTATATGCTCTACCGACAAGAGATGTAATTTTCCGAACCAACAAACACGGTCTTCCCTTCGAAAAGTTCCCCGTCGAGCGGAGGACCTAAGTCCCCTCAACTCTGCTGAGACAACGCAATAAGAATTACAACCAAAAAAGAGAAAGATGAGTTTTGTCGGCAAAAAACAAGAATTTCTCATTGAACAAACAAAGGCCATTAAGTACAGAATCAAAAATCTCAAGGGGAAGTTAAGCAACCGGGTTTTGAGTGTTGGCCTCTCCTTCGATTGGAGGCAAGGCATCGCTTAGACCCATACAACGGATTATCTCTTCTGCACATTTTAATCTCTCGATTAGCTTACACTGGGAGTCTTGGTGGATAGTAGCTTCCCTCGCACGGGACTTCTCAAGCTCAGCTACCCTACGCTTCGCCGTCTGAAGCGACTCCTCCCGAAACTAGGCCAACTTCTCGATCGATCGAAAACGTACCTCACGTTGGGCAAATTTTGATCGAAGTCTTTTTAGCTCTTCTTCCTTTTGATTGAGCAGTGTATCAGACATGTTCTCGGTCTTCGCGACCTCTTCTTTCGACATAGGGATTTCTTTCTACGTTCGAGTCGGACGGGTCAATTGAGAGAGACGCCCCTCTAAATGGCTTATTACTTGCCTCCCTTGCTGACGTTGAAATCGGGCAAGGGCCATAGCTTGCAAAGAAGATCGAGTTAACAAAGGTAAAAAATGAAGAACCCGAGAGGCACAGAAAAAATACTACCATCAAGCTTAAGGACTCAAGCGCCCCGCCGATTTGTTTATAAGACATCCAATGAAAATCGAGTTCACAACGATGAAAATCAAATTGGCCGGCAATACGTTTCGCTTCTGACAGATCTATATATCTATATTGCATATCCCCAACATAAACGACAACGGTTCTATGCTCTTTCGAGTCCTTCTTACCATTGAAAGACCGAACGGGGATAGCAAATGGAGAAGTTGCCCTCCAAGAATCTTACGCTTTCCTTTATACGCAGGCCAAACTGGAACAATGGAAGAAGGTCCTGCCATTTTACTTCCCACAACCCGAGAAGTGCTAAATCTCACCCCGGCACTGGCCAAGGGACCGTCTCCAGCTTTTCTTGGCCCGTCCGCGCTGACAGCTGCGCTACCTGGTGGGTCATTCCCATCCAGAATGATAGTCTCCATCAGTATAACTACTGCTGGGGCCAAATGATCGAATGAAACTACCAATGTAGACGAGGAGGAAGAAATCACCCTCCTTTTCACCGAAGGGGGCGGTGGCTAGGGAAGGGCCTCAATCGCCTCTGAAGAAGACCCAAGTAGGGCCTCAGATGCCCCGGTACTCTCCTGAAATAACCTCTTCACATTATGTCAAACTAGCTTGTCAACAGTGATATTTTTTAATATGATGTCATCAAGAGAATTCAAAGAGTCAACTAGTTCGACTCTCCCCCTTTCCAGCAGAAGGAGCCTATCAATTTTTCTCTTTTCCCCAAGCAACAAACTAGCCAGGGACAACATCTGGTCATCCAGTAAAGACTTGACCCATATGCTTCGACTAGTGGACTTGCAATAGCCACTAATTGACCTAATGAAACGGCCGTGTTTCAAAGTAGTTGGGGGTTTCAACCCCACAGAAGGCACTCCGTCAGCCTTGGGAAATAAGGGCATGCGATCCCTATCCAAAAACTCAACAAAAAAGAACTTTTGCATCCAGTTCTTATCGATAGACTCCTTATAGTAAAACCTCCAAAGGGACTCAGGTTGGGTTTGTAGTTTGTATCACCCCTTGGTCGGACCGTTGCTCCTGTATCTCATCAAAATAAAAATAGAAGATAAAATGTCAAAATCAAAATGAAGACGACAAAACCCTAACAGAGAAACCACCGTAACTACCAGTCGCCAAGCACTGGGGATCAGGAGGGTCAGGAATATATTCGAGCGGCACAGAATCTCAGAGAAAGGACCTGTGTATGGAACTTTCAAGCCATACTTAATCGATTAAAGATACATTGGCACACAGCCTTCTGGTTCTGTATTAGCACTATCAACCTGTGTGGCGGACATCAGAGAGTAATCATCCCCCAACGGCATATCAGTTTGCACTTCTTGGAGCTCCTGCGCGGACATTATACTCGCAATATCTCCGATGTCTGGAAAAGCCAGAGAAACAGACATCTTCGCTACCATTCCCAATAATAACTTTTTGACAGGAAGAACAAAAAGCAGAAAGGATGTTGGTATGAAGAAAGCTATAAGGGATAAAAATCCTTATAAGACGTACAAGAAACAATTTGCAAAGACCGAAACGACAGCAGCCGTATTAAAAAGTTCTGAACCTCTGCTTCAAATCATTACTCATGCCACCTCTTTCCAAGAAAACTATGAGTCGGGGACAAATGATAGGACATAACCCAAAAGCTCAAATCAAAAGAGTCAATTCTCAAGAAACCCATGAAGGGCACTCATGGATCGGTATCTGACAATCGTCATAATAATCTACCAAAGGGTCATAGCCGCCCAGATCAATCTACCGAGTGGACTTAGTTTCCCTGGTCTACCCGAACGATGGGGTCTCAGTCGCCCCACCAGCCAAACGTAACTCACCAAGCAAAGGTAATCACCTCGATCGGGCAAGCAAACCCCAACCTATCAATCGGATGAGTCCTGATTGACTCTTCATCGGTCGGGCGACCGAACAACAGGAAGAACCCCTATCGATTCTAAAGGAAAGTCAAGATTCCTTAATTTCGATTTCCTATTTTCATAATGGTAACTTCAGGATCTTTCAGATAAGAAAAACATCTCTCCCGAATATGAAAGTTTTCCCGATAAATGAAGATCGTAACCAATTCGGAATATTAACCTCCGAGATTCCCGGATCAGTTCGATAAGGAAGGTAGGGTTGAAATCCCCTAGCGGCGCATGATTCTCACAGGTATAAGAGATCTCAAAACCCTCTAAGTCAGGTACGCTCTCTGGACCTAACATCGGGGCACACTATTCACAGGGAATGACCTTCCCTTAGCTCTTAGTGTGTTTTTCATTCATACGAAATCCGCTCTTTCTGACTTGGGCGTCGGAGTTTCCCCATCGGAGCACCCTTCGATGATTTTTTGTATGTGTTTCCACTCATCGACGCCTACCGCTCGAGTGAAGAAAGATCTAGTATCTGTAGAGCTATAACCCACCTCTAACAGATTGACGCTGTCTGTGGGAACAGACTAAAGTAGCTTTTGTTATCCTGAAAACCATGCCTCTAAGATCTAGAGCATCCTTAAAAGCTGTCCCTCTCGTCGAAGGACGTACTGCCGCACTTTCTGAGACCGCCCCTCTTGTGGCACCCGATCATCCTACCCATGATCAAGCGACCTCTTTCAGCCCACTTCATCAGGAACAGGCTTAACAATCCGTTGTCCTGGTCCAGCTAGTTGTGGCCCCTGTTCTGGAGTGAGTCATCCATCCCCAGATGGAGAGGCTGAAGTCCAAAATCCAGGATATGAGCAAACAATTGGAGGATCTTAGCCGCTCCCTCAGGCCCAAAGTCCAATCCTCTGTCGGGGGATCTAGGCATCCTCAGCGACAGCCATCACCCATACAAGGCAAAGCATCTGAAAACTCCAAACTAGTCCCTGACGATCTTCAAAGCAGATTGAGCAACTAGTTGCTGATGAAGTTAGACGGGCCAAACCCCAGGGAGACAAAATCTCCTCTTACTCCCATGCTTCACCATTTAACCCCAAGATCTCATCGGAGCCTATGCCTCACAATGTGCTTCTGCCCCCCAATGAGAGATACAATGGGATGACGGACCCCCAAGATCATGCGACCCATTTCATAACTGTGATAATCTCCAGAGACATGTCTGACGCGACCATGTGCAAGCCCTTCCCCACCACTCTCTCAGGAAACACACTTACCTAGTTCAATTCTCTCCCACCATTGAGTATAAAGACCTTCTTTCAACTACGTGAGTAGCTCGAGTCGCACTTCGTGATAAGCAGGGGGGTCAAGAGGAAGTCTATTGCCTTGTTATCGCTGCACCAAAAGAAAGAGGAATCTTTAAGGGATTTCCTGAAAAGGTTCAAGACAGAGATGATAAGGGTCCCTTTTTTGAATCATTCGATTTTATTAGCCGCGCTATTAATAGGCCTACGACATTCCGGTATGAAATTGTTAATCACGAAAAAACCCACTGCTACCATCTAGGAATTTTATGTTTGAGCTGAAAAATATATTGCTACCGAGGACGTTGAAGCGTCCGATCACAAAAGAGATCAATCTGCTCGAAAAGAGTGGAACCAGTCACCCCGAAGGTCTCCGCTTAGGAAAAATCAGGCAAAACCCCCTCCTTCAAGGAGGTACAACAACTATGCCTCGCTAAATGAGACCCCTGGACGGGTCTTGGCTTTTATTAGAGACAAGCCATACGTCCGATGGCCCCCACGATCAACCGAGGATGACTCAAATAAGGATAGGACAAAGTACTGTCACTTTCACTGTGACTATGGTCATACGACGAATAACAACAAGAAGTTGAAAGAAGGATTGGAATTCTTAGTGCGGGAAGGGAGGCTACAGGAGTTCATCGTCGGACAGGAAAGAGGTCATCCCACTGATTACCGGCGTAAACCACTGTGATGTGACCAGATGGAGGAGCGCCAAATCGCTCGACCCTCGACTAACAGAAGGGATGAGGTGATACTCCAGGTCCGCCATTCGATTTTCTATCGCCCGAAGGCAATCCCCTCTACACAACAAGAAGTCTTAGCAGCGAGCGTCGATAAACAACAAATGGAAAAGAGGCCCGTCATCAGTTTTATCGATGAAGATCTAGTCGGGATCGACCCAAATCGGCATGATCCCCTTGTGATAACTGTCAAGATCCGACAATTTGAGGTTAGAATGATCTTTTGAGGTTAGAATGATCTTTGTTGACCAGGGAGTCGGCTGTAATCTCTTATATCGGGATGTTTTTAGATGAATGTGGTTCACTTCTACCGATCTCCAGCCCCACGCAGGCCCAGTTAAGGGGTTTTCAGGTGAATGGATATACCCCGATGGTATTATCTCACTACTGGTCACCCTCGGAGCACTCTCTGATCATGCGACAGCTCCCGTCATATTCAATATGGTGCATCTCCCTTCGCTCGACATAATCATCTTGGGCAGACTAGGTCTGAATGCCTTGGAGGAATTGCCCAGTACCAAACATATGAAAATCAAATTTAAAACGTCGTCGGGGATCAGGACTCTATCATATGAACATGAGCCTTCTACTTCTGCTCCTAAGTAGCTATTGGGTCATACTGTTGGTATTTTTCTAAGCTGCGAGGATATTTCTTGAACTCTTGAAGCCACCTATTTAATAAACTTTTTGCAAGTTCCTATCGTTCGAAGGGCCTTAGTCGCTAGTATCTCTCGTTTGCACGCGTCGTCAATAGGGGATGTAAGACCCCGAACGGATGGACACGGTCCAACTATTTAAAAATTTCTTATCATTCGAAGGGCCTCAGTCAACCAGTATCTCTCGTTCGTACGCGTCGTCAATAAGGGATGTAACTACCCAGACGGGTAGATGCGACCCAACTATTTGAAAAGTTCCTATTGTTCTGAGGGTCTCAGTCATCCAGTATCTCTTGTTCGCACGCATCGTCAATAGGGGATGTAACTTCCCGGACGGGTGGATGCAGCCCAACTATATGAAAATTTCCTATCGTTTGAAGGGTCTCACTCGCCCAGTATCTCTAGTTCACACGCGTCATCAATAGGGGATGTAACTCCCACGTTCGGAGGGTCTCAGTCGCCCAATATCTCTCGTTCGTACGCGTCGGCAATAGGGGATATAACTCATCGGACAGGTGGACGCAGCTTAACTATTTGAAAATTTCCTATCGTTCGGAGGGACTCAGTCACCCAATATCTCTCGTTCATACACGTCGTCAATAGGGGATGTAACTCCTCGGATGGGTAGACGCGGTCTAAATATTTAAAAATTTCCTTTCATTCGGTGGGCCTCAGTCGCCCAATATCTATCGTACGCGTTATTAATAGGGGATGTACTTCCCGAACCGGTGGACGCGGCCCAACTATTTAAAAATTTTCTATCATTTGGAGGGTCTCGGTCGCACAGTATCTCTCGTTCACGTTGTCAATAGGGGATGTAACTCCCCGGATGAGTGGACATGACCCCATTACTTAAGGGTTTCTTACCGCTTGGAAGGCCTCAGTTACTTAGTTTCTGTTGTTCATATGCTCTGTCGACAAGAGATGTAATCCTCTGAACCAACAATCACGGTCTTCCCTTCTAAAAGTTCCTTAAGGGATTTCCTGAAAAGGTTCAAGACAGAGATGATAAGGGTCCATTCTTTGAATCATTCGATTGTATTGGCCATGCTACTAATAAGCTTACGACCTTCTGATATGAAATTGTCAATCACGAAAAAACCCCCTGCTACCATCTAGGAATTTTATGCACGAGCTGAAAAATATATTGCTGCCGAGGACGTTGAAGCGTCCGATCACAGGAGAGATCAATCTGCCCGAAAAGAGCGGAACCAGTCACCCCGGAGGTCTCCGCCTAGGAAGAATCAGGCAAAACCCCCTCCTTCAAGGAGTTACAACAACTATACCTGCTAAACGAGACCCCTTGACGGGTCTTGGCTTTTATTAGAGACAAGCTGTACGTCTGATGGCCCCCACGATCAACCGAGAATAACTCAAACAAGGATAGAACAAAGTACTGTCACTTTCACTGTGACTATAGTCATACGACGGATAATTACAAGAAGTTGAAAAACGAATTGGAATTCCTAGTACGTGAAGGGAGGCTATAGGAATTCATCGTCGGACAGGAAAGAGGCCACCCCACTAATTACTAGCGTGAACCACTGTGATGTGACCAAATGGAGGAGCATCGAACCACTCAACCCTCGACCAACAGAAGGGATAGGGTGATACTCCAGGTTCGCCATCTGATTTTTTATCGCCCAAAGGCAATCCCCTCTACATCACAAGAAGTCTTAGCAGCGAGCACCGATAAACAACAAAGGGAAAAGAGGTCCGTCATCAGTTTTACCAATGAAGATCTAGTTGGGATCGACCCAAATCGGCATGATCCCCTTGTGATAACTGTCAAGATCCGACAATTCGAGGTTAGAAGGATCTTTGTCGACTAGGGAGCCGGCTGTAATCTCTTATATCGGGATATTTTTAAATGAATGGGGTTCACTTCTGCCTATCTCCAGCCCCATGCAGGCCCAGTTAAGGGGTTTTCAGGTGAATTGATATACCCTGAGGGTATTATCTCACTACCGGTCACCTTCGGAGCACTCCCTGATCATGCGACAGCTCTCGTCATATTCAATATGGTGCATCTCCCTTCGCTCAACAATGTCATCTTGGGCAGACTAGGTCTGAATGCCTTGGAGGAATTGCCCAATACCGAACATATGAAAATCAAATTTAGAACGTCGTCGGGGATCGAGACTCTATCATATGAATATGAGCCTTCTACTTCTGCTCCTAAGTAGCTATCAGGTCCTACTGCTGGTATTTTTCTAAGTTGTGAGGATATTTCTCGAACTCTTAAAGCCACCTATTTAATAGACTTTGTGCAAGTTCCTATCGTTCGGAGGGTCTTAGTTGCCAGTATCTCTCGTTTGCATGCGTTGTCAATAGGGGATGTAACACCCTGGACGGGTGGATACGGTCCAACTATTTAAAAATTTCTTATTGTTCGAAGGGCCTCAGTCACTTATTATCTCTCGTTTGTACGCGTCATCAATAGGGGATGTAACTCCCCGAACGGGTAGACGCGACCCAACTATTTGAAAAGTTCCTATTATTCTGAGGGTCTTAGTCGCCCAGTATCTCTTATTCACACGTGTCGTCAATAGGGGATGTAACTCTCTGGATGGGTAGACGCGGCCCAACTATATGAAAATTTCCTATCGTTTGGAGGGTCTCAGTCGCCCAGTCTCTCTAGTTCGTACGCGTCGTCAATAGGGGATGTAACTCCCCCGTTCGGAGGGTCTCAGTTGCCCAATATCTCTCGTTCATACGCATCGACAATAAGGGATATAACTCATCGGACGGGTGGAAGCGGCTCAACTATTTGAAAATTTCCTTTCGTTCGGAGGAACTCAGTCACCCAGTATCTCTCGTTCGTACACGTCGTCAATAGGGGATGTAACTCCTCGGATGGGTAGACGCAGTCCAAATATTTAAAAATTTCCTATCATTCGGAGGGTCTCAGTTGCCAATATCTCTCGTACGCATTGTCAATAGGGGATGTAACTCTCCGGACGGGTGGACGCGGTCAAACTATTTGAAAATTTCCTATCATTCGAAGGGTCTCAGTCGCTTAATATCTCTCGTACGCGTTGTCAATAGGGGATGTAACTCCCCGGACCGGTGGACGCGGCCTAACTATTTGAAAATTTCCTATCATTCGGAGGGTCTCGGTCGCCCAGTATCTCTCGTTCACGTTGTCAATAGGGGATGTAACTCCCCGGACGGGTGAACACGACCCTACTACTTAAGGGTTTCTTACCGCTCAGAAGGCCTCAGTTGCTCAATTTATGTCGTTCATATGCTCTGTCGACAAGAGATGTAATCCTCCGAACCAACAAACACGGTCTTCCCTTCTAAAAGTTCCCTGCTGAGTGGAGGACCTAAGTCCCCTCAACTCTGCTGAGACAACACAATAAGAATTACAACCAAAAAAGATAAAGATGACTTCTGTCGGCAAAAAACAAGAATTTCTCATTGAACAAACAAAGGCCGTTAAGTACAGAATCAATAATCTCAAGGGGAAGTTATATAACCAGGTTTTGAGTATTGGTCTCTCCTTCGACTGGAGGCAAGGCATCGCTTAGACCCATACAACGGATTATCTCTTCTACACATTTTAATCTCTCAATTAGCTTACGCTGGGAGTCTTGGTAGATAGTAGCTTCTCTCCACGGGACTCCTCAAGCTTAGCTACCCTACGCTCTGCCGTCCGAAGCGACTCCTCCCGAAGTTTGGCCAACTTCTCGATCGATCGAAGACGTACCTCATGTTGGGCCAATTCTGATCGAAGTCTTTCTAGCTCTTCTTCCTTTAGATTGAGCAGCGTATCAGACATATTCTCGGTCTTCGCGACCTCTTCTTTTGACATAGGGATTTCTTCCAGCATTCGAGTTGGATGGGTCAATTCGAAGAGACGCGCCTGTAAATGGCTTATTACCTGCCTCCCTTGCGGACCTTGAAATCGGGCAAGGGCCATAGTCTGCAAAGAAGATCGAGTTAACAAAGGTAAAAAATAAAGAACCCAAGAGGCACAGAAAAAATACTACCATCAAGCCTAAGGACTCAAGCACCCCGTCGACTTATTCATAAGACATGCTATGGAGATCGAGCTCACAATGGTGAAAATCAAATTGGCCGACAATACACTCTACTTCTGATAGATCTATGTAGCTATATTGCATATCCTCAGCGCAAACGGCAACGGTTCCACGCTCTTTCGAGCCCTTCTTACCATTGAAAGACCGAATGGGAATAGCTGATGGAGAAGTTGCCCCTACAAGAATCTTGCACTTTCCCTTACGCGCAAGCCAAACCGAAATGACGTAAGAAGGTGCTGCCATTTTACTTCCCACAACCCGAGAAGTGCTCGTTCTCGCCCCGGCGCTAGCCGAGGGACCATCTCCAGCTTCTCTTGGCCCGTCTGTGCTAACACCTGCGCCCCCTGGTGGGTCATTCTCATCCAGAACAATAGTCTCCATCGGTATAACTGTTGCTGGGGCCGAACGATTGGACGAAACTACCAATGCGGACGAGGAGGAAGAAGTTACCCTCCTTTTCACCGAAGGGGGCGGTGGCTTGGGAAGGGCCTCAGTCTTCTCTAAAGAAGACCCAAGTAGGGCCTCAGACGTCCCGGTACTCTCCTGAAAGAACCTCTTCGCATTTTGTCAAACTAACTTGTCAAGAGTGACATTCTCTAACACGATATCATCAAGAGAATTCAAAGAGTCAACTAGTTCGACTCTCCCCCTCTCCAGCAGAAGGAGCCTGTCAATTTTCTCTTTTCGTCGAGCAACAAACCAGCCAGGAACAACATCCGGTCATCTAATAAGGACTTGTTCCATATGCTCTGACCGATGGACTTGTAATAGCCACTAATTGACCTAATGAAACGGTTGTATTTTGAAGTAGTTGGGGACTTCAACCCCACAGAAGGCACTCCGTCAGCCTTGGGAAGCAAGGGCATGTGATTCTTATCCAAGAACTCAACAAAAAAGAACTTCTGCATCTAGTTCTTGTTGATAGACTCCTTATAGTAAAACCTTTAAAGGGACTCGGGCCGGGTCTGTAGTTTGTACCACTCTTTGATCGGACCATTGCTCCCGCATCTCATCAAAATAAAAATATAAGATAAAATATCGAAATCGAAATGAAGATGACAAAACCCTAATAGGGAAACCACCGCAACTACCAGTCGCCAAGCACTAGGGATCGGGAGGGTCGGGAATATATTCCAGCGATGCAGAATCTCAGAGAAAGGACCTGTGTATGGAACTTTCAAGCCATACTTAATCGATTGAAGATACATCGATACGCAGCCTTCTGGCACTATATTAGCCCTATCAATTTCTGTGGTGGACATTGGAGAGTAATAATCCCCCAACAGCATATCAGTTTGCACTTCTTGGAGCTCCTGCACGGACATGATGCTCGTAATATTGCTGATGTCTAAAAAAGTCTGAGAAGTAGACATCTTCGCTACTGTTCCCAATAATAACTTTTTGACAGGAAGAGTAAAAAAGCAGAAAGAATGTTGATATGAAGAAAGCTATAAGGGATAAAAATCCTTATAAGACATACAAGAAACAATTCGCGAAGACCGAAATGACAACAACCGTATTAAAAAGTTCTAAACCTCCGTTTCAAATCATTACTCATGCCGCCTCTTTCCAAGAAAACCATGAATTGGGGGCAAATGATGGGACATAACCCAAAAGACCAAACCAAAAGAGTCAATTCTCAAGAAACCCACGAATGGAACTTACGGATCGGTATCTGAAAATCGTCATAATAATCTACCAAAGGGCCATAGCCGATCAATCTACTAAGGGGCCTCAGTCACCCGGGTCTATCCGATCGATAGGGTCTCAGTCACCCCGCTAGCCAAACGTAACTCACCGAGCAAAGGTAATCGCCCCGATCGGGCAAGCAAACACCAGCCTATCAATCGGATGAGTCCTGATTGACTCTTTATCGGTTGGGCGACCGAACGACAGGCAGTACCCCTATCAATTCTAAAGGAAAGTCGGGATTCCTTAACTTCGATTTCCTATTTTCATAACGGCAACTCCAGGATTTTTCAGATAAGGAAAATATTCCTCCCAAAGATGGAAGTTTTCCCGATAAATGAGGATCGTGATCAATTCGGAATATTAACTTTCGAGATTCCCAGAATAATTCGATAAGGAAGGTAGGGTTGAAGTCCCCCAGTGGCGTACCATTCTCATGGGTATAAGAGATCTCAAAACCCTTCAAGTCAGGTATGCTCTCTGGACCTAACATTGGGACACACAATTCATAGGAAACGACCTTCCCTCAGCTCTCAGTCTGTTTTCTATTCATACGAAAACCTCTCTTTCTGATTTGAGTGTCGGAGTCTCCCCACCGGAACACCCTCCAGCGGTTTTTTGCAAGTGTTTTCACTCATCGAAGCCTACCACTCGAGTGAAGAAGGAGCCAGTATTTATGGAGCCATAACCCACCTCCAACAGTGATCAATTCAGAATATTAACTTCAGAGATTTCCGAATCAATTCGATAATGAATGTAGGGTTGAAGTCCCCCAACGGCGCATGATTCTCACAGGTATAAGAGATCTCAAAACCCTCCAAATCAGGTACGCTCTCTGGACCTAACACTGGGGCACACTATTCACAGGGAACGACCTTCTCTCAGCTCTCAGTCTATTTTCCATTCATACGAAAATCGCTCTTTTTGACTTGAGCATTGGACTCTCCCTGCCGGAGCACCATCCGATGATTTTTTACAGGTGTTTCCACTCATAGATGCCTACCGCTCGAGTGAAGAAAGAGCCGGTATTTGTGGAGCCATAACCCACCTCTAACTTTTTTTATTGACTGATAGAATTTGACAAATTTTAAAAATATTCAATATGATAAAAAAATCGTATCATCGAACTCAATTTTTAGATAATCAACCAAGACAACTCAAGAGAGCAATTCCAATACAGTCGGTATAGATTCTCTATTATGTATATATGTTCTAACTAACTAATATCATATATTCAATACACAAAACTTTTGATCCATAAAATATCTCATTTACGATATATCAAAATATACAGTTATAACTTTGCAAGTTTATCCACATGAACTCAAAATTTAGAGCACACAAACTGTGTATAGTTATAGAGTGTTAATTTTCATTCATGGCATATTTAAGGAATTTCCTCTATAATTCTAGTTAAATGTTAGCAAGCTATACTAACTACTATTAAGTCTCGAATGAGTGATCTTGTCCGATAATCAAGATAAATTATTTCTAACATTTAGAAAGCTTACAAGTTTGATAAAATGTTCAATTCATCAATTATCTATTAACTATTTACTTTTGGTTGATATAACCATTACTTATAAGTTCTATATGTTATGTCTACCTGGTCGAATATACAAATCACACAAATTGAACCATTGGATCTTATACATGCATTAATAATATGTAAAACTGTTTATCTATTTAAATAATTAAATCAAACATTATTTTAACAAAAAGTCAATACATAATTTTTTGGATATACAAAATAATAAAATTAGTAGATAATTAGGATCTAATCTGAACAATTAACTCATTTGTATTTCTAATATACGAGTTTACAACTTTTTTTTTTTTTAGTTAAAAGCTTTTACTTTTGGAGATAGTGTGAAAAATAAGAATTTTAAAATTTAAATGATAAGTTGTTTAATAATTTTATTTTAAAAAACTCTTTTTTATAATTAGATTGTTTAACAAAACAATTTATATAAATTCTAATATTTAATAAAATTATAATAAAAGGTTACAATAAAAGACAATTGATATTAAAGTTTCATAAATAATTCATAAAATATTTATAAATATAACATAAATATTTTAAAATTTTAAATATTCTAAAATATTTATAAATATTTAAAGTTCATACATTTTTATGGATCAATTTTTGAATAGTTAAATTAGACATAAATATATATATATTTAAATATATGACAAAATATTTTTAATGTTTATTTAAATATTCATAAATATTTAAATATTTAACTATTTTTTGGGATTGTGTATATGACAAAATTAAAATAGTAGAAATAGTCAAAGAACAATTCTGTCAACCTACCCAAAAAAAAAAAAAGCCACACAATAGATGAGCTTTCTAAGGAACTTCTCCTTTTTATGTTTTCTTCATCAAAAAATAATTTTTTATTAAAATAGTTTTTAAAAATCTATTTGACTAAATTTTTATGTTTAAGTTGTCTTTAAATTAAAAAAAAAAAAAGTTAGATCAAAATGATACTAAATAATAATAATAGTGATTATAAGCACTCTAAGCTAATTATATTTTGAGAAAGTGCAGAACAACCAAGGTGAAAGACAAAACCCCCTAAATTTCCAATAAAAATATTAAAACGTCCCCCCAACTAGGGAAACCTACAAAATAAACCCTTCCATCCATTCTCGTTAAAAACATCATATGCAACACACGTATCTCAAAACATTAACTCTTTACTCACTCATACAAAAATGTAACTGATAAAGTAAAAATCTAACGATTGAACTTATTGTGAAGAGAAGAAGATAAGGATTAGGGTTTGTAATCGAAGATTAGGATTAGAGTTTGTAAAAATTTGACAACTGAACTTAGTGTGCATGCAATATGAGGCGATTGAGTAAACTATACTTATAATCGAGGTGAAGAGAAGAAGATTAGGGTTAGAGATCAAAATACAAAAATTTTAGGTTCTCAAACTACTGTAAAACAAGTTCGTGAAGGAAAAAAGATTCATAATTTTGCAAGTTCATCACACTCATAATTGAAGAGAAAAATGGGTAAGGGTTTGTAATCAAATGAGAAAATTTTTGGGTTTTCAACTGCAATTAGACACGTTGTGGACAGATGTTTTGCAATGTCTAGTATGTTCATCAAAATTTGATTTTGGCTTATATTAAGATATTTAAAAGGTTCAAGTGGTGGGTTCTATTTTGTTTGAAATTTTAATTTGTCTCTCTTTATGTTGGAATTGTTTTATTTCAATGTTAGTTATGTTTTTTTTTTCTATTGTTAAATATTGTAATACGAAAATTTGGTGTTCGAAAAATTTTAGTGAATTTTCAATTTTCTCAAGAAAAATAATAATAATAATTAAATAAATATCGGGAGAAATTAGATTGTAAGTTGATTTTTGGACTTGAAATGCAATATCGAAAAATTCGGAGTTTAAATTTTCAATTTTTGGTTCTATAAAGGGAATGGGTTGCCCTATTAATGGGCCTAGGTCAACCCATGTACACGTGTGTGTGAGTTGGGTTGCCCTGTCCAATAAGGGAGGACGACCCAAGAATGCGTAGAATGGAGAGTTTATAGGGTTGATAGAGTTGGGTCATCTTATGCAAGGAGTTGGGTTGACCCAAGACATATGAAGTAGAGTGTAGGACGCCTTGTGTTGGTGAGAGAATGACCCAAGACATGAAAAATAGGGGATAAGATATCTTGTATAAGAATTGGGTCGCCCTATAGGCTTGGTGAGACGCCCTGAATATGTAGGAATTGGGCTTGGGACGTCTTATGCAACAAGAAGGACGACCTAAGAGTATGTAGAAGAGAGGGTCTGAGGCTTGCCATGGCTAGATCGACCCACTCAAGGATTTGGGTCGACCTGGTGAGCTTGTAGGGAATAGGTCTAAGGCGGTGTGGTCTTGGGTTGCCCTGATCCCATTCTTGGGTCGACCCAAGAATGAGATACCATGAAGATTGGGTTGCCCTAATCTATGACGAGATGACCCGAAACCCTAATAAAATAAGGATAGGTTGCCTTGCCCAAATTGTGAGTTGACTCGTGCACTTGGAAAACCTGTAAAATGACCAAATTACCCTCCAAACTCAAAATTAACGTTAACAAAGAGAAAAGGCAAAATGGTAATTTTATGATCCATTATAACTAGAAACCCAATTCATTTTCTCTCCTCCCATTCGACACTTCTCTCACACTCTTCTCTCTCTCTCCTCTCCCTCTTCCTCACTCCTTTATTTCTCTATTTCTCACTTGAAATTAATTTTTCCATCACTAAATCCACTCTATCAAACTTCTAAAATTCTCAATCAAACCATTGGAAGGATGAAAGATTGGGGAAAAATCTAGGGTTTGATCCAAAAGGGAAAAAATCTAGGGGTTCCCTGAGCCAACACCCAAGGTTCAATCCAACCACGAATTAAGGTAATTTTCTCATCATCTTCAAGGGTTTAGTTCCATTTCTCATAAATTTAATTTTTATTAATCTTGAGTTTAGCTTCCTTATTACTAGAGTTAAATTGCATTGTTGAGATTTGATGCAATTTCAATTTAGGTCAAAACCCTAAAAATTGTGATTAGTAAAATTTGGGGAAAATGAAATAAAAATGTTGTTTAGATGGAAATGACATGTAAATGAACCAAATGGTGGAATTTGAACATACAGTCATAAATTGACAAATGTGAAATTTGGGAATTTGAATTTAGGGTTTGTATATAATGAAACTTTTAGGAAATTTGAGAATAATAATAGAGCATAGTTACCGATGGGTTGTGATTGATGAAGTTAAAACATAGATTTGTGGATTTTGAAATCTAGGGTTTGAAATAAGTCGAAGAAAACCAATTAACCCTAGTTCTATAAGAGATTAAATGATTTATTTAGTATTTATTGTATTAGTGTAAAGGCAATTGGAATCAAAGGAAGAATTTTTACTTGATTGAATACCATTGTGAATTGAGTTGGGAGTATTCACCCTTCCAAGAGGTGAGTGATTTTCTACTTGTACTTAAATTAAAAAAAAAAAAATTGCTTTTATCAAGAATGTTTTTATTGAATTTTTTAATGATTTTGAATCATTGATTTATATGTTTTAGTGTGTGTGGAATATTCCAAAGATTTAGTTTGTAAATTCTATGCATCCTATATCTATTGAATGAATGAATATGCTATGAGCATTTAATTGATGATAAACATATTGGTATTGATTTTGATTAAGAAATTATTAAAATTGATGGCACATGAAATGAATATATGATTTTATGAAATGGTGCATTAATGGCTTTGGAGGAATAGCCAACCTCCAAAAAATGACTAGTTATTTTCTGTCACAGTGCGACTCGATGGAGTGACGTGGTGGGGTTATTGTTGGTAGACCATGGTATGTAGCCAAACACGTGCGGTATATTTATGGCTGGATATAATGTCTACGGGTGTGGGATAATTGGTTGCACCACCAATGAGAGCCCATAGACAACACCAAGAAGGGGGCATTTTTAGAATGTGAATTGCTTAAACCCTTGATAGTCCCACTCTAAGTCGTGGTAGTACCTTTGTTGGGAAATTGATTTTTGGGTTGCTCCGTGTTTGAAAAATGAAATTGTTGGATGCATATGAGTCGGAATTACAATGATTATAAAATTGTGATGATTTGAAAATATGGTTCAAAATTTATTTATTTATTATTGGAATGAAATTGAGAATGCTATGATGATTTGAGAAATATGCTTTTGATATATATCCATCACACAAACTCTTGTTTCTGTACAATTTATATATCATTCACTGGGTATATTTTATACTCACCCTCCCTTTCATTTTTACAAAGGAAATCAAATTAAGGCTTGTGGATGCTTAGGGTGAGCTGAAGGAGCATATTTTTTTGGATAGCTATCAGGTGATAGTAAATATTTTGATCAAGATATCTAATAGACCCGAATGGGAGAAAAATCTTGTAATTATTTTCGAAGACTCAATTTGTACTATGTTTAAATCGTTCTGTGTTTTTTAAATATGGTTTTGTAAACTTAAAAATTGAGGATCTCCCCTTTTTATTTTCCTTAAATATTCTTTGAAATTTTGTTTTTAGCAGAAATTTGAATTGGATCTCTTGAATAGAGACTCATTTTAAAAAATCTGTGGACTATTTGGATTGGAATGGCTGGGTCGGCTAACTTACATGCATGCTTGAATAGGGATGGATCAGCTTGATCCTTTTATCATGTGATGAATACATGCTAAACTATTTTTGATGATTAAATTGTTTTGGAAATATGATTGGATATCGATGAATATCTTATGCTATCCCGATGTACTGGTAGGGCTTACATGTATGTCGGGGTAACGTGACAGTTTCGCATGCTCGGTTCGAGAGTCAGGGCGTAACAAATACAACTTTATATGTGAGGTAGGGGTGTTATGACACCCGGGTCGAGCTTGGGTATCATGATACCCGAGCTCAGCTCGAGTATTTTTTAGGTGGGCTCGAGCTCGAGCTCAAGCTCGAAATGTCATCGGGAAGTGTCGTTAGGTAGTATGATCCAGATTTGTATTTCTCGATCTCGAGTTCGAGCTCAAAGTATTACGGATAATGTCATCGGATAGTGTCGTCGGATAGTATCATTAGATATTTAATATATAAAAATTATTTTTTAAAAAAAAATTCGGGTAGCTCATCGGACTTACGAACCCAACGCATTTGGGCTCAAGCTCGAACCCGAGGCACCTGAGTCCGAGCCTGAGCCCAAGCTCGAGTTGAGCTTTGACTGGGTAGTGTCACGGGCCCGTGACACTACCCGGGTATCATAACATCTCTAATGTGGGGTATGGTTTAGCCTAGGGTTTGAATAATTTGAGCTTTTTGACTTTCAATGTTTGTCTTCCATTTGTTTACTATTTGTCTATATGTTAACTGCAAGTATGGAGTTTGTGGACCACTTGTGGGGTCGATTATAAGCATGTAACTGTGTTTCTATTTTGGGATTAGTTTAGGGTTTGAATATTTTATTTTGATCATATTGTTTATTTGAATATTTTATCGCGATTGTTAAAAGCTTGTGGGGTTGGTTTGGATAAGCATATTATTGTAGAGTAGTTAGTTTAATTTTAGGGTTTTCATTATTTTACTCTGTCACTATTGTTTCGATGAAAACACAACATGGTATTCAATAAACATGTTCAACAAGTAGTAAAGTAACTTGTGTTGGTAATACTTTGGGCAACATTTTGATATGTCATCGATATTCATTATGGGGAAATTTGGTTTTTCATCCTCTATATACTTATTTGGGTGGGAAGTAGTAAAATTAGATGGCACAGACCCTAACTTAACATGTTTTATAGATTTTAATCACTTAGCAGAGTCTAAGATTGGTGTGGAAGTAGAAATTTTTTTTTAACAAGATTCTGGAGAATTATTTGAAATGATTAGGACATTTGAGAGATTCACTACTTAAAATGTTTGAGAAGATGAGAAAAATATGACATAACTTTAGACTTATACGTAGAGCATGTGGATCCTATACCTTGTCAATCAACAAAGCCTCACACTAGGATAGGTACATTTGAATTTGAATTCTTCGAGAAAGTGATAGAATGAATTGTCTATGATATAAATATTTTTGTCAATATCATTGAATAGGAGTTTGATAATCATCTTGATTACAATGGTGATGATAAGGAGATTTTGAGTGAATTATCTAATAGCAGTGAAGATGAGTGTATAACTCTGCCATGGCTAGTCACAAGTCCGGGTAAAGGAGGATGGTTGCGATATATTAACAGTCAATTTAAAACCCTTTATCAAAATCAAAATGAGTGAAGATGAGTGTGAGAATTTTGCATTTGAATAGGGGGTGGAGAGGGTTGTTTGTAGAGAGGTTAGATTATTCCTAACGGGTAGTGATCAAGCAATGTTTAGGGAGGGAGAAAAGGCTGATGTTTTTGAAGATTCTGATGAGGTGAGGGGTCCAAAAAATTCAGATGAGGAGAGTGATTAAGTTCTTGAGTTTCCTTAATTCAATTAAAAAACTTATATGGGCTGGGAGATTAAACTGGTGCAAGGTTTAAAAGTTCACTTCAGCAGCTATTTTTAGAATAGCTCTGAATGAAATACTATATTAAAAATTGATTTAACTTTGTATATGTAAAGAATTAGCCATTAAGGGTCAAAATTGTGTGTAAACGAAATTGTTCTTAGAGAATCCATGCCTCACTATCCAATCATAGGCAGTCTTTTCAAATAAAGAGTCTGAAGTTAGAGTATACATGTGGGAGGCATTAGCAAAACGGTAAAGTGTCTTGTAGGTGGCTTGCCATGAAGTATATATAGTATGTTAGAAACTACACTTGGAAAGGAGATGCTTTAAAACAGGCTGTCTGAAGGGAGCACAATGTCTTTATTAGTATACATAAGGCTACCGGAGCTATTAGACTTGCAAGATCACTTGTTGATGGGATACACAGTATGCCATATAAGAAATTGTAGAGCTATTGTCCAGCAATTAGGCAATGGAATCTAGGGAGTACTATACAAGTGTGTGTCAGCAAGGTTTGTTTTAGAGATGCTAAGTGTGCTTGGAAGCATGCAGAAAAAAATTCATGGCTGGTTGTAGACTCATTTATTGATGGATGTTTGTTAAAGGGGCATTTTGGAGGGTAGTTACTTTGTGCAATTGGAAAGAACAGATATGATAAAATGTTTCTAGTTGCTTGGATAGTAGTTGAGTAGGAAAACAAGGACTCTTGGAACTAGTTTCTTGCTCACTTGCTTAAAGGCATTGGTAATGTTAAGGAACATTCATGGGCATTTGTCTTTGAGCAGCAAAAGCGGTGGAGACATTTAATGCTCTTTTGCCTAAGGTTGACAAGAGGTTTTGTATTAGGTATTGGTATACTAATTTTTAAAAGGAAGTTCTTGGGAAAGCCTTAAAAGACCTTATGTGGAATGTTCCAAGGCACTTTATAGTCTAACAATTTAAGTATTATATGAAACAGATTGAGGATTTAGATAGTGTAGTTGCTGAATGGTTGAAGAAGTTGAAGAATTCCAACTGGTACAGGCATGCACATACAGAGGCAGTTAAGTGTGACATGTTGTTTAACATAGCAGAATCATTCAATACTTTTATAAGGGAAACAAGGGACAAACCTATCATAACAATGCTTGAGATGATTAGACAACCGGTGATGAAAAGGATTCACAGCAAGCAGAATAGGATGAACAGTCATAATAAGAGTATTTGTCCTGGAATTCTTAATAAGGCAAAGGCTAGTACAATAAATTTTATACTCTCAATTGGTGGAGATGGGACTTTCGAGGTTGGTCACACGAGGGGTACTCAGCATGTGGTGGATTTGAGGCACATGTCATGCATTTATACAAAGTGGAATCTCATTGGAGTCCCTTCTGCACATGTAGTCTTAACAATCCTTCTAGAGAGATGCAATCTGGAAAACTATGTACACGGGGTTTAGGAAATGAACATTCGAGGGCTTATATGTATTTCATTAATCCTGTACATGGAGAATAGTTTTGGTCCAAATGCTACCAAGCCTCTTATAATCATGCTAGGTCATGCAAACAACCTCCTAAAGTAGAAAGATTTTCAAAAAAAACCTTCTACTCAAGGTAGAGAGAAGCTACCGGTAAGTTTAATATATTCCCACTATTTTTTCTTCATTTTATGCATGTAATTTCCTGATTATATGCTTTTTGTAACTGTAGGTCAAAAGGAAGCCAACTGGACACCCAGACCAACAATAGAGATGGACAAAGTAGGAAAATTGTGAGTCTCTTCTATTGTCCTTTAGTTTATTGCACAAAGTGAGCAACCCACTATAAGTAAGGCTTTTCTCATCCCTTTTGTTTGTAGTCCATGGTTGCAAACACAACTAAGACGACATCAGAGAGAGATGGACAGAGGAGAAAAACTGAGCAGATTTCTAAAGTTCTTTCTACAAAGCAAGCATTGTATGTCACTTCTTAGCAACTCCATTTTCTGTTTTGTTAGAAAATGGGTACGGGTCCACCCATGAGGGTAGACTCAACCTAAGACCCAAAACCCATTATTTGAATTTTGAATAAGGGAGAGAGAAAGGGAGGGAGTGGTTGTTTGGAAACAACCCCTCAAGCTCCCTCACATCTCTCAACTCCCTCTCTTTTCTTTTGAATTTTCTCAACTTCCTATTTGGACATATATTTGAATAAGAAAAGATGAGTATAGGAGAAGGGAACGTTGTGTGAGTTAAAAGAAAAGAGATTCTTTACACATTTGAAAGCTTGAGAAAGAGAGAGTTTGAATAAGGTTAATCATTCTCCACCAAGTGCACTTGGATTGTGAACTAAAGAAGGTGAACCAATTTTTGTGACACTCTTCTAGATCTATAATATCCAATCATTGAAAAAGATAAGTGATTCTAACTCTTTTAAGATTTTGGAATTTTTTGCATGAGAAAATTATATTTGTTGATTTATTTTAAACGACATGTTTCCTACAAAACTGGACAACCACTATAATGTCTTCCCCCTTATGTTTATAGCCACAATAGTAGGCATGAGCAGAAGTTCAAGCCATCCCAGATGAGCAAAGATTTTGTAACACCAACATAAAGAAGTCAAGTGTAACTAAATACAAAGGAGGAAAACCGGGCAGAAATACTTTTTGTAACTAGAAACAGAATGACCTAACCATTTTGTAAAGCATAGTGTTCATTGTAACACTTTTGACCTAACTCTAGCATGAATTCTTAAACTCATCTATTTTTGTAAAGTTTAATGTTTCTAAAGCTAAGTGTTGGTACACCAATGAAGTCTTTGAATGACAGTGTTTAATAAAGATTAATGTCTGTAAAACATAGTGTTTGAATGATAGTGTTCAATGAAGTATTTGATTGAAGTTTAATCACCTTTAACATTTTGTACTGTGTGTATTTTTCATGTCATATTTTCAGATTGCAGTGGTTCTACTTCACACGCTTTTTATTTTACAAGTTCTTGTTTATATTCTACTTTATATTTTTTAGATTCTACTTTAAATAAATGACAGAAAAGAAACTCACAGCCAACTCATGTATAAGAAGTTTTACACTCTTTGAATATCACGCAGTGATGTCTTCTATGTACTTTGTCACATAGTAGAATTTTTATTCTCCTAGATTTCTTTACATAGGAGTGTTAAGAAACATGAATTCTATACACTGTTCAGTAGAACAGGAAATCTTCAGAAATCTATACATTCTTTATCATTCAAGACTAACAATGTCATGTTCCGATCCTTAGATCGAGCATGCGACAACAGTCATGCTATCCCAGAATACGGGTAAATTCAAACCGTACATCGAGATACCGTGAGGCATTCATCGATATACATTCATTTTTTAAAATAATTCAACAAGTCAAAACAAGTTAGTATGTATTTATTTCAAAATCAAGGACCATTCTGGTCTATCCCTGCTAAAAAACATGCATGCATTGGACCAATCCGGCCATTCAATTCCAAACAAATCCACAAATTTCAAAACAAATCCCTACTCAAGGGATTCCTACCAAATTTCCACAAAAAACAAACTCCAAAGAATATTTAAGGAAATAGAAATGAGAGATCCTCATTTTTGAATTTATAAAAACATATTTAAATCAAAGAACAATGAAAAATAATACAAAATTTATCTCCCATTTGGGTCCACTAAGTATTTTAAAATAAGAGATGACTAATACTCGATAGAGATCCAATAAAACAAGCTTCTATGAAACTGACACTAAGTGTTCACAAGTTTTAATTGAACTTTCTTTGTAAAAATGGGAGAATAAGGACTAAGCATATAATATACCCAATGAGTGATATACAAGTTGTACAAAGATAAGAATTTGTATTGTGGATATGTCAAATGTATAATTATTTCAAACCGTCATGTTATTCTCAACTCATTCAATGAAAGTAAATTTCAAGTCATTATTTTTCAAAATTATCATATCCATCCATCTAGTTTGTACTTTCAAACACGGGAAAACCCAAAACTCATTTTTCCCAACAAAGGTCTACCATGACCTAGAGTGGGACCATCAAGAATCTTAGTAATTAACGTTATAAAAATGCCCCCATCCTTGGCATTAGTTATGGTTTTCGTTGGTGGTGCAACCAACTGCCACATGCTCTTTAGGTGGTATGTTATTCAACCAAGAATATACTGTTGCACTCGGTTACATACCATGGTCTATTAATCCCACTACACACCCAACGATTTGTGTCATAGAGGGGAAATGACTAGTCATTTTTTCGGGTTCTAGCTCTTTCTCCAGTAACCACACCATACACAATTTCATAAAAATTTATAATCCATTTCATGTGCCATCAATTCAATAATTGTTCATCAGTAACCACATCGCAATGTGTTCTACATCAATAAATCAACATGACATATATATAAATTCAAAACATTAGGATACATTGGAACTTCAAACTCAATTTTTGGGATATTTCACACACATTAAAGCATATAAATCCCAAGATTCAAAAATCATTTAGAAAATTTAATAAAAATATTCTCAATAAAAATAATTTTTCTTATTTAAATACAAACATTAAATTACTCACCTCTTGGGAGGGTATTTACTCCCAAATTCCACAAATTAATTTTAATGTAATCTCTCCTTGGGTTCCAATTACTTATCCTAAGACAATACAACAATTTTAATGTTAATTCACGTCTATTTCTAGCGTTCATAAGTTTTCCCAAATTTATCACAAACTTTAATTTCTCCAATCCATAAATATATGTTCTAATTTCACCATTTATATTTCATTTACCTATATATACAATTTCCATTCAGAATTTTCCCCAATTTTCATCATTTATAAACTCTAGGATTTTGATCTCTAATGAAATTCCTAAAATTTCAATAGTAGAGTTTTAATCTAGTGATGAGAAAGCTAAATCCAAGGTTAAGGGAGAGAAATTACCTTAATTTCATGGTTGGATTGAGTTTTGAGTGTGGGATCTTAAAAACCCTAATTTCTTCCCCTTTTGAGCAAACCCTTGATTTTCCTTCCAATCTACCTCTATCTATGGGCTTGATTGGGAGTTTGGAAGCTTTGTAAGGTGGATTCAAGAAAGAGGTAATTGATTTTGGGAGAGAGAGAGATGAGATGAGAGATGTTTGCAAAAGAAAAAAAGAAAAAAATGAATTAGGGCTTTGTTCATGCCCATTTTTAAATAAATTAATCAATTACCACCTTGCCCTAGGTGATTCAAGAGTTTGTGTTGGGTTGGGTTGTTCTTTTTGGTCATTTTGTGCTCTTAAAACATTAGGGTCGACAAGGCAGGGTGATCCACAATATGAGCAAGACGACCCATAGGTATAAAATTCATACAGGCAAGGCGACCTGTTTTGGAGCAAGGCATCCCATGGGTTCAAATTTAATATGGGTAGGGTGACCCAAAAGTAGATAAGGCGATCTAAAATTTGGGATTTCAATACCTTGGGTCGACCCAAGCAAAGAGGAGGGCGACCTAAGATTGCATTGTCTCAGAATCCCTTATTTCTATAAACCACCAAGGCGACCTAAGCACTTGTGTAAGGCAACCCAACAAAGACAAGGCTGAGACTCTTTTCCCTACAGGTTCACAAGGCGCCTCATCAAGTCACACAGGACAACTCAACACGATCCCTACATAAACAGGGCATCTCAGCAAAGACCACTGGACGACCCAAACATTGCACAAAGCGTCCCATCCTTCACTTTTCACAACTTGGGTCGACTCTACATTTGGCATAGGATGACCCAAGACCTCAATACCTCAATATTTTTAGTCTTTACACCCCTTTGGATCGTCCTCTCTCATTGACAAGGTGTCCTACTCCGCCAAATTTTACTTACAAGTCGTCTTAACCTTTGTACTAGGTGACCCATCCTTTATTTTCACTATCACAAGTCAACTCAATCTATACACAAGCCACCCTATCTCTCACAAACTCCATATACACAGGCCAACCCAAGATTTTACAAGCCAACCCAACACTCACATACCTCACACACACAAGCCAACCAAGCATCTCATAAGACAATCCAACACTCCAAAATTTCACAATAATCACTCACCATGCATTCAATGAGATTTGAACCCAAGAGCTCCAAGAACTCTAAATTTCTCTAAAAAGGTAATCACCATTGAGCCATTGCAATTTTTTTTTCTTTTATACTCATAGGGAATAATAATAAATTTAAAATCTTATTAAAATTCTTCCTAAATTTCATAAAAGAACAAAAATTAAAATCCCAATCACTAAATTTTTTTGTCTTACTCTTCAATTCCAACATCAAATACAACCGATTTTCTCCTAGCAAATTTACAAGGAAAAACTAAAATAAAAATTTTCTAATATTGAATTTTCGATATTACAACACTTAATCCTCTAAAAAAAAATTTCGTCTCTGAAATTCAAATGCTAAATCACATATCCAAGGAATCCTTATTTCTTGCAAAAAGGTAAAACTCAAGGCATGACCCTATCAAGAGACTCTAAATATTACACAAAAGCTACATGAGTTCAACAAACCAAATCGAATTTCACAAGTTTATGTTATACTACCATAACTTCCTACTGGCTTTCCAACATAGTCATCCCATTGGCCCTTATAACTTCCTGGTGTCTTAGATATCACTTTTAAGGCAGACCATTCTCATATATAAACCTCTGAAAAGAACTTCCCAAGAAGAGCTTAGTTGAAGTTGCTAAAGCTTACTGCTTGAACCCCTGTTGTCAAAGGGAATTTCAATGTATTTCTCTTTAGGATATGGTAAAAAACAAAACAAAGAGTCTTGTTTAAACTACCTCCACTCTATTAATGACTTTTGTCATAGCCTAGAAAGAGATACATAAAAATCTCAAATAATTGCTGTAGTACTCTCAATCATATAAACTTATTGCAACCCGACAAACAGTTTTTCTTTTTTTTTTTTTGTATACCCAACATAAGAAGTCTTATCGAATAACATCTAAAAATGACCATTTCTAAGTTAAATTCAATGGAAGCATCTCTCTCCAAAATCTATTCTCCTGGAATATTAAAGGAAACATGGTATTAGTTTTTTTCTGTATTCAATATGCAAATCAACTCTCTCTCCATCATTCTTAACAAGATCAATTAGTTCATTATCCATAAGAGTCAAAATAGATTTGCCTAACCTTCACTAAAAGCATCCATGGAAGCAATAAACAAAACAATCAAAAATCAATATAATCCCAATAGCATTGAACATAGGATTACCTCCCAAAAGAGCACTCGAATATTGAGCAGGCAAATATATTTCACCATAATAACACTTTGAGGTTAAATCTTCTAAAGCATCATCCTGAATAGTGGCAGCATGAATATTACTCTACTTTGGCTCTAAGACTAAAAATCTCGTTAAACACTCCAAACATTAAAAGAACACTGTTTAAACCATCTCTATCCTTTGACATGAACAGGATGACGCAATGACATGTTGAACATAAATGAGAAGTGAGAGTGGTGGTGTTAAAAACATATGTTAAAGTTTGTCTCAATCCGATAAAAAAAGTCATTTGTATAAAAATGAATTTAAATCAAATCTTCCATGATTAATATGCTATTTATCAACAACATTTTTTTTTCTTATCATATTTCATATTTTTTTTCAAATTTTTCTTTGGAGTTTGCCCAAAACACTATTCTACCAATGGACGTTAGTATAATCTGTCAAGTAATTTTTCACAAATTTTCATAAAATACCTCTTTTTCCTTGGCATTGCTCTAGAGTTTCGTGGGGTGCCACCAAGTTATCACGGGATTAACTTGAGAAAGCTCTTCAACCCGCCTACCACCAAACCAAAATTTAAAATTAGCCTTAACCATGTCGCCTCAATAGCTTAATCCGTGATAAAACTTAGACTATAATCATTTTTCTTATCCATCACCATGTTATAAAAATTCAATTCCTCATTCGAGATTCGTGCTCATATACAAGCGAGGGAAAGTTCACAATTCACATATCAATGTTCCATTGTAACATAGTGCAACAATTCATAAAATCAATTAAAGAGTTATAAATTTACAATATTTCATTTTGGGCAAACCACAATCACAAAAATATTTCAAATCCGTTTGAAATTCATTTGAAAATTCAATTTATAAATCATAATTGAAATTATTTTCTCATTCATAGTCAATATAACTATCCACTCACATCCCCTTATCGGGGAGTCAACCTAACTCTCAATAAGTTGACCCAAGTATATCAAGTCAGGAACAAATTGACTTAAAACTTCAATGAGTCGACCCTTTGTGAGCTTTGAGTAATATTTATATGTCCAAAAAAATGGAATCAAATAGCAAATTCAATCAATTTCAATCAAGGTATACAATCATCAAAATTACATCTTTCAACTTTATTATTATGTAATTTCATCAATATGTCTCTCGATTTTAATCATGTATACTTAACACATAAGATTTGTATCAATATTTCTAAGTCATCAAATCCAAGTTCAAGAAAATTTACCTGTGACTACACTGGATTGTGTTGATCATTTTTACTCATCATTGCAATGATGATTAGTTGAGTTCTTGTTTGTGAACGTTGGGTTAGAGTAGTCAATATATTGCTCTCAGTCTCCATCCGTGGAGCGATACTCGCTGATAGTGTAGGCATATTTGATTAACCACTCTATGAATCATTCGAGTGGTCTCAGCTCGACTGACCTCCTTGTCAGCCTAATCCCAACTCAGAGCAAGTATTACGAAAATGTCCCTCCTTTTCATATCGATAACATCTTTGAGTGCTCAACAGAATCCAGAATGATATTTTCTATAGTGCTTGCACTGCACCTTCTTGTTTCCTGCTAATTTACTACCGAAAGCAACACTAGATATGGAAGTACCAAATTGAGGTGATCGTTGGCCTTGTGGAGGGCCAACGGATCTAGAGATAGAGACACCACTATGTAGACCTATGCTCCTATTCTTCTTGAAGGCTTGGCTGAAAGTGAATTCAGGTTTCCTTTTCTTGCTATGTCTCTCTCTAACTTTCCTCCATTCAACTAATATTTTCTCGGTCCTCAACGCTAGTTTTAAAACGTCTTTGTGTGGGCGGGCCGAGGTTATGAGCATCTTCTCTCTTATATTCATATTCAGATCCGCTCTAAAGTTAGCAAATACAATTTCTTTGAAGTTGAGGAACTCTAGAACATATCTAGACAACTCTCTAAATTTTGCCTTACATTTATTCACTATTTTGTTTCCTTGCACTAAATCGAAAAAATTCCTCTTGCTTTTGATCTCCATAGGTACCGGTGTAATACTTCTCGTTGGATTTCCTAAGGGACTCATCCCAAGTCAGAGAAGAAGAAAGCTTCGAAGGAAGAAGTCAGTGGAGGAATCGAGGTTTGATGTGGAGGTTGTATTTGAGCTCCGTAAATATTCCACCATTCCATCACCTGCTGAAGGGCGGCTAAGGGAAGAGCAAGAATCCCGGTTGGAAAAACCGAATGTGTCAGTGTTGGAGGAGGTGTATGTGAAGATGTTGCAGTCTTAGATTAAGGAAGAAGAATGGGAGGGATCTCATTTGCATTCCTTATTCTTTACTTAGAGATATAGCATCTACAATAGAAAATTTAGACTTAATGAGTGTAATACAAGTTAAGCTGGGTACTTAACCCCCAAAAGAATATTCCTAATTTCCTTAGCACCCGTGGGAGGTTTTTAAAATTATTTGTAACACTTTGAATATCAAACTCATTTTTAAAAAAAAAATAGTTTGGGAATAATTGAGAACCTTTAAAATTTAAAATATTTGGGAAACTTTTTAAACATTTTAACATATTTTCAAATCAAAAATCTAAGCTTTAATACCAATAAAATTATCATGCCTCGACTCTCGGATCGAGCACGTGACAACCGCTACGTCATCCCAGAATACAGGTAAACCCAACCCGTACATCAAGATACCACATGATATTTAGCGATATCCACCCATTTTCTAAAATAATTCAACAAGTCAAAACAAGCCAGCATGCATTTATTTCAAAATCAAGGACCATTCTAGTCCATCACTGCTTAAAAACATGCATGGGCCAACCCGGTTGTTCAATTCCAAACAAATCCACAAATTTCAAACAAGTCCCTATTCAGGGATTCCTACCAAATTTCCACCAAAAACAAATTCCAAAGAATATTTAAGGAAATAGAAAGGAGAGGTCCTCATTTTTTAAATTTACAAAACCATATTTAAATCACAGAACAATCAAATATAGTCCAAAATTTATCTTCCATTTGAGTCTACTAAACACCTAAAAACAAAAGATAACTAATACCAGATAGAGATCCAATAAAACAAGCTTCTATGAACCCGGAACTAAGCATCCACAAGTTTCAATTGGACTTCATTTGTAAAAATGGGAGAATGAGGAGTGAGTATATCATATACCCAGTGAGTGATATACAAGTTATACAAAGATAAGAATTTGTTTGGTAGATATATCAAATGCACAATTATTTCAAACCGTAATGTCATTCTTAACTCATTCAATGAAAGTAAATTTTAAGTCATTTTTTTTTCCAAAATTGTCATAATTCGCAATTATCATTGCATCCATCTAGTTTGTACTTTCAAACATGGGGCAACCCAAAAATCATTTTTCTCAACAAAGGTCTACCATGACGTAGGGTGGTACCACCAAAGGTTTTAGTAATTAACATTATAAAAATGCCAACATCCTTGGCATTGGTTTTGGTTTTTGTTGGTGGTGCAACCAACTGCCCCATACTCTTTAGGCAGTATGTTATTCGACCAAAAACTATACCGTTGCTCTCGACTATATACCCTGGTCTATTAATCCTCACCATGCACCATTTCATAAAAATTTATAATCCATTCCATGTGCTATCAATTCAATAATTGTTCATCATAACCACATTGCGATGTGTTCTACATTAATAAATCAGCATGACACATATGTAAATTCAAAACATTAGGATGCATCAAAATTTCAAACTCAATTTTTGGGATATTCCAAACATATTAAAATATATAAATTCCAAGATTCAAAAATCATTTAGAAAATTCAATAAAAATATTCTCAATAAAAACAATTTTTCTTATTTAAATACAAACATAAAATCACTTATCTCTTGAGAGAGTATTCACTTCTAAATTTTACAAATCAATTTCAACATAATATCTCCTTGGGTTCCAATTGGTTATTCTAAGACAATAATAACAATTTCAATATTAATCCACACCTATTTCTAGTGTTCATAAGTTTTTTCCAATTTATCACTAAGCCTAATTTCTCCAATCCATAAATGTATGTTTTAATTTCACTATTTATATGTCATTTACCTATATATACAATTTCCATTCATAATTTTTTCCAATTTTCATCATTTATAAACATTAGGGTTTTGATCTCTAACAAAATTCTTAAAATTTCAATAATAGAGTTTTAATCTAGTGATAAGAAAGCTAAATCCATGGTTCAGGAGGAGAAATTATCTTAATTTCATGGTTGGATTGGGTTTTGAGTGTAGAATCTCAAAAACCCTAACTTCTTCCCCCTTTGAGCATACCCTGGATTTTCCTTCCAATCTATCTCTATCTAAGGGCTTGATTGGGAGTTTGGAAGCTTTGTGAGGCGGTTCAAGAAAGAGGTGATTGATTTTGGGAGAGATTGAGGGAGAGAGAGATGAGATGAGAGAAGTTGAGAGAGGCAAAGAATGAGGGAGAGAGATGTTTACGGAAGAAAGAAAGAAAAAAAATGAATTAGAGCTTTATTCATACCCATTTTTAAATGAATTAATCAATTACCATCTTGCCCTAGGTGATTCAAGAGTTTGTGTTGGGTTGTCCTTTTTGGTCATTTTACACTCTTAATGCATTAGGGTCAATAGGGTAAGGCAACTCACACTATGAGCAAGACGACCCATAGGTACAAAATCCATACAAGTAGGGCAACCTGCTTTGGAATAAGGCATCCCATAGATTCAAATTTAACATGGGTATGGCAACCCAAGATTGGGCAAGGCAACCCAAAATTTGGGATTGCCTTGGGTTGACTCAAACAAAGAGGCAAGGCGACCCAATATTGCATTGTCTTGGAATCCCTTATTTCTGCAAATCACCAGGGTGACCTAAGCACTTGTGCAGGATGACCCAACAATGACAAGGCTCAGACTCCTTTCCCTATAGGATCACAAGGCGCCTACGACCCCTACACACATAGAGCGTCTCAACAAAGACCACTGGATGACCCAAACATTGCACAAGGCGTACCATCCTTCACTTTTCACGCTTTGGGTTGATCCAACATTTAGCATAGGACAACCCAAGACCTCAATACTTCAATATTCTTAATCTTTACACCCCTTTGGGTTGTCCTCTCTCATTGACAAGGCATCCTACTCCAAATTTCACTCACAAGTCGTCCTAACCCTTGTACAAGGTGACCCATCTTTCATTTTTACTATCACAAGCCAACCCAACCTATACACAATCCATCCCATCTCTCACAAACTCTATATATACAAGCCAACCCAAGATTTCATAAACCAACCCAATACTCACATACCTTACACACACAAGACAACCCAAGTATCTCACAAGACAACCTAACACTCCAAAATTTCACAATAATCACTCACCATGTATCCAATAAGATTTGAATCCAAGAACTCTAAGAACTTCAAATTTCTCCAAAAAGCTAATCCCATTAAGCCATTCCAATTATTATTATTTTTTTTATACTCATAGGGAATAATAATAAATTTAAAGTCTTATTAAAATTCTTCCCAAATTCCATAAAAGAACAAACATTGAAAATCCAATCACTGAATTTTTTAGTCTTACTCTCCAAGTCCAACATCAAATACAACCGGTTTTCTCCCGACAAATTTGCAAAGAAAACCTAAAATAAAAATTTTTTAATACCGAATTTTGGGTGTTATAAACAACGATGAAGCTTTAGAATTCATTATACTTCATTTTAAGTTTAGAATGTTATCTTCCTTAGTATTCAAAGTCTAAGAGTTCTACAGGTTCCAAAATTATGCAAAACCTTATAATTCTTTATCATCAACAACAAATAAATATAAATTAAAACCTTAAAACCTTCAATTTAATTTGTCATTAGCAATTCATACAAAAATTAGCATACAAAATGCTCTCAAGATCAACATTTCCCAAAATACATTGCTCCTAAAAATTACACATAAATATAAAAATACATAGCAAATTTTTATACAATTTCTTATTATTTCACTTTTTGCCTTTTTTAATTCTAAATTTCTTTTGGTCTCTAATAAACCCTTGATTACATCAGTGCTTCTTCTAATAAATGTCATATCAAACCACTCAAAATATCCACATCTGAGTTGATTTCGCTCCCTAAACCTTTCACATCCAAAAAATCTTCTTCCAGTAATGTTAGTTGTTCATGAGCGCATACCACAAAAGCGCATGCATTGTCCTCCATTGTTAATGTTTCATGAATTCGAAAATGACATTGCTGGTAATCGATCATCTATAAATTTGACACATAAAAATGATTTCCTGAATTTCAAAATCATTAACAGAGTTGAGCTTTTGAAACACGTCCATTGCATGTGACTTTTTTTTTCCTGAATATTGTAACGAAAATAGATGGAAGGGTTTATTTTGTAGTTTTCGGTAGTTAAGGGAAAGTTTTGATATCTTTTTTGAAATTTATGGGGACTTTTGTCTTTCAAGGATAGCTCAAAAAGTATTTTGCACTTTTCTCTTATATTTATATACATATTCCAAAATAATATGACATATAATTCAATCCGGCCTCCGATGAGTTCATTGACCAACATAGTTTAATTGGTTGCCAGATGATGATGTTGAAGGATGTGGATTGAAATTCCTAAAGCTGCATCACAACTGTTGGTTAATGTTGCAAAATTAATAAGCTTTTTTGCCTGGACCCCTTAGGAAGCCATGGCCTCAATAGTTTTTAAGAAAAATAAACCAAATTATGATTCTGGGCAAATTAAAATCAAGAAGCAGAGTTGTTACAGCCATAGCTTATTAAATGAACAATTAAGAAATACATACATCCACCAGGGCACAAGATTGAAGAAGGAAAAAAGAAGGAAAAAAAATGATATATATGGAATTTGTAGCACTTATGTTTAACTTTCTCCAAATCAACTATATCGCATGTATTTTTTATAGTCTTTGCAATGTAACAAGGCTTCGCAAGGAAGTTAAAAAGTATCCTCACAGTAGCAAGTTATATTTGTGCTCGTACAACATAAATATTTTCACAGAAGTGCCAAATTTCTAGCAATCGGAAAACCACCATAATACATAATATATATCTATCCACAGAAATTTCTTCAAAACTTTTTGAGATACCATTCTAAGGCTTATTACCTATTTGCTCGTATTTGCTATTTTCTACTCTTGCCACATGCACCGTCTTTTAGAGATGAGGAGGATGATGCGGAAGACAGACCAGAGCGGTTAATCTCAGCCCTGTCCTTGCGAAATGCATTCTCAACATCGTCTTTAAGTTCCATGAAGCGCATCCTCTTGATTTTCTGCTCCTCTAGAGTGCCCTTCTCAAGGTAGAACAAGTCAGGCAGGTCATCCTCCATGAATTTATCCAGTACCTGTGAGCAACTGGGAAAATAACGCCGACCTGTCTCCACTGCACAATATAAAATTCTTAAGCATGAAAGGCATTCAATCCTTGTCAACCACAAATCTCACAAAGAAACATATGCAATGGGATGGTGAGTTGCTCTTTCCACAACCATAGCAACAAAAGCATTTGTGGGATCAATTTTCAAAAATTGCCTGCACATTCATGCAAATTTTGACTGATTAATTGTTTCTTCAAAGCTATACTCCATGGTTTGTGCTTCACCATGATATAGGATATGGGTTTGGAAACATGGAACATAACCATATCATGTACTTTGTACGTAAGGTTAGGCATTTTTAGACACTTGACTGGAATTTCAGGTGGCAATTATATAAATTCTGGTCCTTTGTATGTTTTATCCATATGTATGTACTGATATATATATATATATATATATATATATATATATTTATATATATATAAGTAAAATAAATCTTAGTCAATAGTAAAATAAATAAAGAAAAGAGAAACAAGTATTTAATATCATCATGGGAGAGGGGTGACCAAACATTTGTAAAGTAGCACCAAAAGATCTTAGGTGACGTTTGGTTCATGTTTAGGAATCAGAATCAAAATCCTTAGGAACTGGAATTGGAATCGGATTTTGATATTAACTGTTTTGTTCAAATTTCGGAATAAATTTGATTACAAATATTAATATTTAGTTTATATATCTTTCGGAATGAGAATCATATAATTGTCAATTTTACCCTTGATAAAAAATTTTTAAAATTAATGTTTTTGATATTTTATGTTGTTTTCTAAAATTAAAACTATAATTATAGTTTTAATAAAATTTTATAAAATTTAAAGAAAATAAAAATTTTTTATCCTTAAAAAAATTTATTTACAATTTTTTAGACTATTTTCCATATTAAATTTTCATTTTTTTTAGAGAAAACAATGAACATCATGAGTTTTAGAATCCCTTTTTTTTAAAAAAAAATACCATAATTAATCAAATCTTCATCACACGGCCCATATTCTCCATTATGTTCTTCCTCTCTCTCTCCCTCTCTCTCTCTCTCACACACACACACACAAAAACCCGTCCAGATCAAGACCCGCCGGGGGGGGGGGGTGTTGAAGAATAGTGCATCTACGGGTTATCTACTTTGATTATCAATGTGACTATGTTGCTCTCCCTCCTCTGCAACATCAAACCCCTGTAGGTTGAAGAAGGACCTCCGCAACATCAAATCTTCATCAATATGACTCTATTATGCTCTCTCTCCTCTGCAACATCAAAGGTTAGGTTATCTGCTTTGGTTGAAGGAGGACCTCTACAAGAGAGGCGGGTTAATTCTTTTAGGTTTTGGGGAGAGAGAGAGAGAGGTTTGCGGTGGTGGAGAGGAGAGAGGGGCGGTCGTGGGTTTAGAGTGCGAGAGAGCATGGCTACTCGAGATGGAGGAGATAAGGAGATTGAGGGAGCGGGAGGGAAATGAGATAAAATGATCAATTTTTTTATTTTTTATTTTTTATTTTTTTATTTTTCCCCCCTTAGGTTTCATATGTGGGTTTTACTTGAGACCCATCAATTTACTTGAGTTTCATGAAACCCAGATCTTGAGGGTTTCATACCCATTCCTTCATTTCCATTCCATTAATCCAAACAATTTATATGGGTTTCATTCCGATTCCAAAAACCCATACCCTTTAACCAAACACCCTACTTGACAAACACATCTAAAGCCTATGCCAGGTCAATTGAGATCATTTGTGAAAATGATTCGTAGAATACTGTGACTTCCACATAAGGTTACGTAGAATGATAGATTAAGAGAATCAGATATACCCGGACCACAGATGAAAATTGGAAAAAGGCGGTGTTTCTTGGATTAGAAAGACACCGCAGGGTTCTTCCAGTAACCAAGTGTTCATCGTGCCTAAATTGGCTGTTGCAGTGGAGGACCTGGCCCGGATTGACAGAGAGAAGGGTTGTTGTACAAATGAGATGTACATGTAAAAAGAAATGGACATCAAATATCAAGAATTTTCATTATTTTGCTATTATATGAAGGATTAGATGTGCAAGGGGAGAGATTGCTTGCAAGAGGCAAACACAATCAACTCGTACATGGGGAAGAAATACAGGTTGTTAAATAAACACCTAATTTAATTATTATGCCCATGTGTCATTAAACAAAAAAAAAAAAACATAAATAGAGATCACAATAAAATTTTCAAGTTGCTTGATGTTTAAGTTGCTTGCATTTTCCCTATGGTTTTAGATTCAAATTGCAAAAGTAGACTCTTCTTAATAAAGAGAAGGTAATGCCCACTCTGGACCCCAAGTATTTAATGGGATGTTTTAAGCACCACAAGAACTGATAAAAATTTCAAGTGTTCAACCAAGAAGTTAAAAAAAAAAAAAAAAAAGAAAAAAGAAAGAAAGAAAAATCAAGTGCGTGAAATGTGTCCAAGCCGTTCTGATCAACGGTCAACCAAAGAAAGATGAAAATTACTATGATGGTGTCATGTGTGCATGAACTCAGTTTTTACAAAACAAATCCTAGGAAACTGCACCACAAAAGAAAAGGAACTCAAATTATGCAGGTACCTGTCTTCTGGAGAGCTTCCATTCTTGATCGAAGTCTTTTGTTCTGCATGATGGGTGTCTCGTTCAGATCCACCTTCCCCAAATTGCCACTTGAGCCTTTTGATCTAGAAAGACCAGAAAACTCTAATGTTGTCTCAGCATGGGCTATTTCCATTGCAAGCTTGGCCTCCGTAGGGAAAAGTAGTCGGGCAAAGGCAACTGCAACGTAAACAGTATTTAGTACTTCACAAGACAACAGATTGACAGAGTAAGACTCAGGCCTGTCATAGAAAGGAATAAACAACATACCATTTATCCTCCCATTTTAAAGAAATGCAGGAGATAAGATGTTACTTAGCTAAGAAGGATGGATACTGATAAGGGACATGGCACGATATAGACACAACAAAGTTAAAAATAATCGGAAATAACATGACATGGAAAAAAATGACCACAAAATATATATATATATATATATATATATATATATATATATATGCTAAAACGAATGTAAGATTAATATATGTATAATATCTAAATTTAACTAGTATGTTCGAATAACTTGAAAACATGATTGCACACATTTAACTGACTCTTATCTCTAGAAAACTTATTTATGCCTTCATTTTAAGCACATGATACCTTATTCTGAGTATTAAACTATCCTCATTAAGTTTTTCAGTTTCCAGCTTCAAAAGTGAGATTTTAAGCATTCAGAAAATGCACAATAGCTGCCTAATAAAAATTAAAATATTAAAAGATATGGACATTGCTAGACATTTTCTATGTGTTGTCTACGTGCTGCATGAGAGATGATAGAGAGTCAGACACAACTCATTTCCAGAAGTACCACAGCAACAGAGCTAATCATGGCAAATAATACATTGCTTTGGTTGCAAAACCATTGTATATCTTGAAATGAAAGCAAATTGATAAAATACTGATACTGAAAACGAAAGAAAAGATAAATCAAAAAAACATGTCTAAGATCTTGTAAAAACTGCTTTTTATGTCTTCAAATGGTTGGAGAGCTATTTTCCTTGGATTGGGTCCTGATAGTGAAGAAATAGAGTCCAGAAAAATACATGGGGAAAGAGAATAGGTTATTTCTAATTAACACTCCCGTTAGGCAGACAGATATGGTACTATGCAAAAAGTGACAGTCTAACATGGATATCCCCAAAAAAAGGAATTGAGAGCCTGAGGGTGTTCTTATTGGTCCAGAAATTCAATTATTAGACAAAAGCTATCATTTTGATAACACATATCACAGAAATTTTCTCAAGTAGTAGACATCAAAATAAAAGAGGAGAAAACATACCTCTGTTCTCCAGGTACAACAGTTTCATGTGCAGATCATCTGCCAAGTTCGGGGATGATACTGTTGAATCTCCAGCCAAGGGATTTCTGTGCACTTCTCTCTCAAGAACTTCAATGCATAACTTGTCTTTATTTGCTTCCTGCCCCTGTTCTGTTTTCGCATTATAATCCTTGGGTCTGGTCAATCTGCGGCAGATACTCAGAGCAGTCTGCCCATCCCATGTTGGCTCCGATGCACAAGCCCCTTGGCTCAGAAGTGCCACTATTATGGATGGTTCTTTCCGCCTTGCAGCCACATGAAGCACGGTGAAACCACGGTCATTCTGAAGATTCACGTTAGCAAGGCGAAGAGATAGCACCTCTTTGACAACCTTTGGATCACAATAAGCTACTGCATAATGGAGAGCACAAGCTTCATCCAATGTAATCTCAGATTCTGTAAGTAGAAGTCTCAGAAGTTCAACATCATCTGAATCCAATGCCTTGTGTATTCTCTTGATTCTCTTTTCAAGCAAAGGATCCACAGCCACATTTTCACACTCATCATCTTGCTTAGATTTCAGTTTAAGTGATTTAATTTTCTCAACTACTTCATAAGGAAACTCTCTTTCAAGAGATGCATTGCCAAGATCTGATCTTGCTATTCTATCAACACATTGTGCAACAAGCTGATCCAACTGACAATGGAAGCTGACCACAAGAATTGGGATAATGTCTTCCGCAAGAGCCTTCCCCACAAAGTTAAGTAGCTGTCGCTGCAATTAAAATCAAAGTTTTGTATTTCAGATACAGAAAGAACCTGCATCCCCATCTCAAGGGTCATTTCTATTTCATGGTAGATCAATCCAATTGTCAGCCAGTGCATGTTGGATGACACTTTTGCCTTCAAGATTTCATAGGCTTAAAATTAACTAATAATATAAAATGTGATGGATAAATTTAAAAAAAAAAAAAAGAAAAGAAAATGAACTCATTATTTTTAAACAATTTAAAATGACCGAAAAAGTATGCCCTAATATTGGGTATCCATCTTAATCTCCTGCTCCCACAATGCTGAAAGCAACACTTAGTAATGCACCAAAAGATTGGCCAGCTCTTGCAATTAGCATCACTTCCTATGGCATTCGCAATATCCCAGTCAATGTATTGCATCAAGTCATTCATATGGTGCAATACATCGAATTATTTGCATTTAGGTCAACGTAATGAAAATGTTTTAGAATACTGTCTTTCTCACTTGATTTCAAAAAGGGAATTTCTGGTTTTGTTCATTTAGTGCAAATCAGGAATTATTGAAATCTCATTGGTCTACAAATTTCACAACCTGTAAAATCTTAAAATATCTCCAAACAAGCTATTCATTTGAGAAACCCATGTTTTCTTTAGTTTCATGAATTCTTAATAGGGGATGAGAAGTAAGAGCAAATGTGTCATGCATTAAACTCTCTCTTTTTAACATATGCTTTTCTGGAGACAAAAGGCCCATCACACCCAATGCTCATCATTAAAGAGGAAACAACAACAACAACAACAACAACAACAACAGCTGCTGCTGCTGCTGCTGTTACTACTAAACCCAATGACACACCTTTCTCCAAAAATCTACACAATCATTCAAGAAACATATTGATCGAACACTTTTGTCATGCAAGATTTTCTAAAGATCTACAACTGCTATGCCATGAAAATGAAAATTATGACATGCATACAAAAGGAGATTTCTATGCATGACTTGCCTTGTTTCACACACACAAAACTAAATAAATAGGAGAGATTGCCCCACATGGAAGAACTCCAAAACACTACTCAGTACTACAAAATGATTTAAAAAAAAAAAAGGTTAAAATCAAGCATTGATATTTTTTTTTAATAAAAATAAAGTTTGGTCATTTTTGGGTAATATCATTAACAATTTACCGGATGATAACTTCTAAACCAATCTGAACATTTAATTACATATTTTAATGCATCAAAGTATTATTAGTTCATAGAGTTTTGTTTCCCTATCCTCTCACATAATAAATAAGTTCCTAAACAATGCTTTTTAAAATTCTTTCAAATTAATTATTGAAAATGTATTGTATCAAGTTAATTCTTAAACTTTAAAGACTGTAAACTTCTCATCCTTCGACTGAAAATGTTCATTCAGTGCTAATGTGACAAGTAATGTAGGCACTTCGGCTTCCGCCATGCCATCACTAAATGGCCATGTCATATGCCCTATGAGTAACTGCTGCTCAAAGGGCTGAAGTGTCATACTTTTTAAAGGTTACTTTGATGATAATTGAAATTTAAGGACCAATCTGGGAAATGAAGCATATGGGTGTGGAAAATTGCTGGACTATGAAACTCAATAAAAGAGCTAATGGAAGTTGAAAATTTGGTTTCCAATTCTACCTCTTCATTTTGTCCCACTTTTGCATCCAAGTCCATATTATGCAACAACTCAAGAATTCACTAACATGAGCTAGGAAAATTTGATATAAATTTTATTCTTCCTATACTAGTACTAGAATCTTTCATGCAGATCTTAATATTCATATCCAGACCAAACAAAAATCCACACATCTCAAGGTAAATCCTAGTGGAATACTTACAAGAGACTAATCATTTACAACACCATAAAACTGAGAGGAAAAATTATTGTAAATGGATTAGTTATCATTGCATTCAGACCTCACTTTTTTTGGCTGGTTTTCTATCACATGTTTAGTAGTAGCAAACTCATACAATGGAATACACCAATGACAAAATTGGACATATCTTGGATGATATATAGAGCAATGAATAAATTAGATAGCCAGGAACTTCATCAAGATTAAGGCTCACCAAAAAAAAGAAACCATCCATACTTGCTTTTTGCCAATTCAACAAAAATTGTACAGATAAGGCTCAAAAAAATTGAAACCAACCCTACTTGCTTTTTGGCAGTACACATTTTAAAGAATCTAAGTTTTTCTGACAGTGGACATGATATTTGGAGAAAAATTCTGACATTTTCTTTATCCCCACAATCTTTTTAAAACCATTAAATGAAAAATTAGAAGCTCGTTGGCTTGTTCCACTTCTTCCTTTGTGTGGGTGTGTGCATGTATGTCTAAAATGTATTTGAACAAGGACCTTCAAGAGATAAGTTTAGCCATTCTCTTGTAAATCTTTTTGCATAAAACTTATTTTCACCTCATTAGTTTAAAGAAATAAGAACCACATTTAGGAGACACTAGAACATTGCACAGATAAAAGCAATAAGAATTTTATTTATTACAAGCCCAAGCAGTGCATGGTGTCATTACTAGTTCAATTGTTAAAGTACAATGTCATAAATAAATCCTATTAAATTTTCTATAAGACTCAAGAAAGCTCTTTCCATGAATACAATATTCCAATTTGAATAGCTTTTTCACAGTAAGTCTAATGACAAAATCAGGTGTGTTTTCCTAAATTCGAAAGCACACCGAAAACATATCCAAAATTCCAATTCCAGCAACCACTGCTAGAGTTATGAAGTTCTCCGGGTACAATTTTTAACATCCAAAGCCATAGGAGATTTACAATGGATATACAAAAGAGAAGACTCAAACAGCATCGGGAGAATTACAATGGATATACAAAAGTGAAGACTCAAACAGCATCTATAATCTTGCAGACGCCAGAAACCCCCCCATCTAAAGCTCCTAAAAGAACAGCTCTTGTGTTTTAATTGTTTCAGTCTCTAAAGGGAAGTTCATTTTGAAGAAAGTAGTCTACAAATGTTGGAAGGTAGCAGCATGCATATCAGAAACTGGATACTTAAAAGAGAGCCTTTGGCCAAGAAACAAATAAAAACAGGTTTTCCCATTCTCCTAAAAGAGAATGTTCTAAATATATGCCTTTCAATTTCTCGTTAACATTAACGCTTCAATGGTTGACTAATTCCTGAACACAACATACAGAGAGGTAATTATAAGTAAGGTAGAATGGAATAGAATATATACCAACCTGAAAAAGTGAGACAAGCTCAGGAACCTGGAAAATGGCAGAGGCATACATGAGTTCGACCACGAAATCAATAGCAGGTCTGCATGCATCATGTGGACATCCATTGTCAACACAGGTTGACATGTCTGGTGGAGAAGGCTTGGGCTTGCCTGTATACAAATAACTCAAGAAAATACGAAAAGCTTCACATCCAACCTTGCCATACGGTACCATATCATTCATATTATACTTGGGTTTACCACTGCCATTCTTCTCAGAAGAAGCTTTTTTTCATTATTCTTGAAAAAATCATGAAAAAATTTACTTCTAGCTGCTAAGATACAACGGTGAACACCCACAGGAACACCCTCAACCATGATGATGGCATCAGTATAATCAAAGCCCTCATCAATCAAAAGCTGCTCCAAATTACAACTGAGCTTCTTTAAACTGATTATTTCAAGGCTAGAAACTGTCTCAGACTGAGACGCAGGGGAACCAAACATGTTATGGCAAGTTGACCCATTTGATTTGTGGGGAGATGAAGTAAAGCTGAGTGAGGAAGATGGTTCACCACCACCTGAATACACCATTTTTACCCTCTTTTTTTGTTTTTCACTTAATCAACTACGGTCTCTATACTACACTGCACACAGCACACACCTATGTTCGCCACTTCCACTACAAGAAAGGCCTTAAACAATTCTGGGTAATCAACAAAAGATCAAATTATGATACATGTATGCCCGATTAAGGAAAAGGTCCCATATTCAGGATGCCCCCCAAATAGTACAACCTATGCTCTGCTATTTTATTGACTTCCCAAATGAGATCAAAGTCAATGAAGCCAAACTCACAATTAGGTAAAAACAGTTATTAGAAATGAAAATCAAAATATCATGCTTCATGGTACTAAATCATAGGAGATATCAAAACATTCAAAACAAAATTGAAACTTAAAGAAACTCTACCAAAATTAACACCGACCCACCCCAACCCCCAAGCACAAGACAAATTTCTAATTATCTAAAAATCTGATTACCCTTTACATCAATAATTGTAGAGAGGAAAATATTATTGCAGATCAAGGAAATATGCTCCGAAAAAATTAGGAAAAATAAATAAAAATTAAATAGATAAGGGAGAGAATCTTAAAGAGGGAGAGAAAAAATCAGGGAAGTTTTAGAAGGGAGGTATGAATTAGATCTAAAAGGAAAAGAGTAGAGTTTGGGGAGTGAGAGCTGAGAGGAAGTTACATAACCACGTCCTTACAACTATTCATCGTCAATCAACAGACAGACCCAGAGAGAGAGAGAGAGATGGGAGGACACAGAGTACAAAGCGAAACGAGGAAGGAAAGAAGAAAGAGAGATAATGTTTAGCCAAACCAAACCGAAGAATAGAAAAATAAAATAAAATAAAGGGGCAAAGGCCAAAGGAGGAAAAGGGTAGGGAAGGTGGGGAGGCGGTGAAGTCGTTGGGGTGACGCTAATGATGATGGTGTCATCTTCATTGCTGGGGTTTGCTCACGTTTTCAATGGCGTCACTTTGACACCCCACCCCACCTCCTCATGTCATGTGAAAGAAAATGCCGTCGTCTTCTCTTCTCTTCTCTTCTCTTCTACTGCTACCATAGATACTTCGGATCATTTCTCACGTTTTTTTATTTCCCACTCCCCGTTAGCATTAGCAGCTGTGCACAGCCTGTGGTCAATGGTAACTTAAATAGTCGGCATTTCTTCTCTCTCTTCCCCCATCTTTTTAAATTAATGGCATCAGCTTAAATACAACGCCTCTCTCCGGGCCAGGATAAAACACCAACGGTGTTCCAAGATCCCCAACATTTCTCAATTTTATTTAACTTATTGTAATTTATCTAAATCATAAACTAAATCTAAACATGTTTTGAAAAATTTTTAATTAAACATTTTATTTGATTTAATAAAATATACTAATAATTTAATAAAAAATTAGTCAACACTGAATTATCACGTATTAATCTATTTAATCATTGATTTATAATGTTTATAATTAATAAAATATTTCTATTTGAAAATCTATAATTTTACAGCTAAATAAATTATTACTATATTAATAATTCCATATATTAAAATATCCACTTAAACCCCTAACATTAATTTCTTAAAATACATCTCAGAGAAAATGTGATTCAATTGTATGTGTAACAATTTTATCCCATTAAGAGTTTTATTTTTAGTCCACTCTTTTGTATTCTAATTTTAAAAATTTTCAGAAATTATTTTCAAAATTTTGAAATATATTTCCAAGATTTAAAATTTATTTTTGAAAATCCAAAAATTATTTGTGCCGGAAATTTTATTTCTTAATTTTCAAAACCCTAAAAAAAACTTTGGAAAAAAATCGTAATCCTTGGAAAAGTATATTTATATTTGTCTATTTAATTTTTTTATTGTTAGATATTTTGATTTAATATTTAATCTTTAAATAAATTTTTATAATTTAGTGACACAAGAGAATCCGTACAAACTAAATCAATATATTTTTTTAATTATTTTATTTTTTTAATATTTATTTCTGATATGACCGATCTCAAATTTGATATAGAAGTTTGTGTTGTTGTTATATAAATTTTTGTAATTTAGTCATTTATTTTAAATATTTTTAGTATATGATTTAAGCATTAAATCTTTTAAAATAAGGGGTTTTACCTCTTAAAATTAAAAATGCATTTCAACCACTTTATTTCGAACACTTGATGTTGTTCCTCTAATCTTGGCAAGGTTAAAAACCCCGATATCCCTGGGTGGACATGCAGACTTACCTAAAATAGCTATACTCTTTTTCTGATACAAAAGATTCTTAAAAGATGTAAGTGCAGAGCTTATGAAGATAAAAGCACTAACATTTACCTACAAGACATTGCTAACATCTCTACATGAACCTAGCCTAGAAGACAAGTCCCACTTATGATCTGATATTGGGTTCTTACACCCTATTATTAAAGAAAACTAAAGCAATAGTAGTGAGGTGATGCTCCATCATTCTTCCCGTGGTCGGAGAGAACTCACTCTGAATGGATCTGAACGTATGGTTGGAATTTTAGTCAATTTTTGTGATGTAATCACCAACATACTTTTTGCAATGATTGCAGAAAACACCTAAAAACAACAAATATATTACCCAATATGAAAACTTATTAACACATTTTTTTTTTATGATACCAATAATTTTATATATTTGAATTATATTATTTATGAATTTTAGAATTATTTTAAATTTTGTTTTGTGATATTTCACTTATTTAATTAGTGGATGCTGATTTAGAAAATATTAGATTTATTTAAGAAGTTTTAGACCGGACCATCAACTATTAGTATTTTGGATTTATCTCTCTATTTCGATATCCGATTCGACTGATTCCTATTGCATTGGAAACTAAATTTCAAGATTTACAAATCTTGTAAGGAGTCCAAAGGTTAGTTTAGACAGGAACATATGTGAAAATTGGGTATAAGTTGCTATAGCATCGAAAGTAAATTCCCTATTGAAAAAGGCAACTAATTGAGGATATCTAATGAGTGACTTTCGGGTTCTCAAGGAGACAGTCTAATAGTCACAACTTTCTCTCCCCCTATCCCGTGATTCGGGATTCAAATATCTGTGTAATAAAAAAACAAGTGATTTTTGAAATCAAGTTTGCTGATGACTCCAGGTGTTTAAATCCAAGATAAATTGGAAATTTCTAAATCTTAGGAAAGCAAGAGATCTTAATTATTACAACAAAAACAAGTTTTCAAATCAAAGAGAAAAACTTAAGTTTCCTAAAAGCTCATTATTTCTTGTTGATTTGGGGTTTACTGCTATAAATGAAGAGACATCCTAGGATGGAAAAGACACAGTTTTAGAGGACGTGAACACCCGGTAGCCATCACAAAAGAATTGCTTTCTTCTTGTGCAAAAGGGTTGTAATGACTTTTATTCTTTTTGTATTTTTCTTTAAAATGTCTAACTAATTATTTTTGTTCTTAGCACTCGAAGAATTCCGTTTTAATTAATTAGATAGACTAAATTTATTTTTTTCTTAAGTTTTATTAATATGATTATTGAGTGATGAGATTTTATTGTTAATCGTAACATTTCAAAACTTTTAAGCTTACGTTTTGTATGATTTGAGATTGATTACGTACATGACCAATATAATTACATGATATTAGTCCATAACAATAAAATCCACATGAAATTATGATATTGACCGAAAATTAATTTCGTGGGTAGGAATTTAGAGTAAACCCTAGATTACAGATTTTCATAAAATCTAATGCAATTCGAATTAATCAAAATTGCATGACCATTAGATTTTGATTAATTGAATTAGGGATTTCATTACATAACCATTGAGTGAAATTTAATTTTAGAGAATCTGCCATCATTTACAATAATTTATTCGTTAATATACTTGTGGGATTTGAAAAGATTTAGCTATGTGAAAAAAATAGAAATAGATAAAGTTGATGTCCTATGGTTTTTTACCCACTTGATGTCCTAACTCATCAAGTCAACTTACACACTTCCATAAGTTTACTTATGGTGTTATAATCACTTTTGTAGGTATGGCATGTACGGTACAATAATTATGGATGTCTAAAGAGGTTATTTGAATATTTTCTTGGGCAATTATTATATTTTGGATTCACACATATTAGAGCATTTGGAAGAATGCCTAAAAGATATTCAGATAATGTTTAAAGGGATGTTATTTGGTAGTTTGCTCAACAATGGCATGTGATATGGTTGATCATATCTCTTATTGTGTTGTGCCTTTGCCCTATTGCCTAGTTGTGTGTCAACTTTGAGTTTTCTTCTTTCTAAGTTTAGTTTGCTTATTAACATGTGAGTCGATTGATATTCTTTCATGAGTCGACTAACTTATCATTCTATCTAAACTTGGAGGCTTTTCTAAACTTAGAACGTCGACTAGTACTTAGGGATAAGTTGATTACTCTATTTCTGAGTTTCATGTTTATGTCTATAATCATTCCTAACTCAACCTATTTTTTCCCAAACTAATATTTCATTAGTCTAATATGTTTTTCTCATCGTCAAACTTAAACTTTGCTCATTATCAAAAACTAGTTTTGTTCATCCAATTCATAACTCAAGAACAAAGTATATTGAAGTGAGACATCACTTCCTAGTTTTGCTCATCATCGAAACATATCTTGCCAACACACTAGGCCAAGTTAACTTATGCATTATACAAGTTGACTTGCACATAATGTACTTAGAACATTTTTAAGTGAACTCAAAATCATGTCAACCTAGGTATGATATATAGTCAACTTATACATATGCAACACATTGAAAATCCCAAAGGATGTTAAACACAAGTCACTTGACCATTGTTCAAGTGTACTTGCACAAGACTTAAACTTTAGTTCACTTCTCTAGTTGTCTACATGTAATAGTAAGCCAACTTGCATGAGTCAATTTGAAATATATGTTAAGTTAGATTGCACCAAGTCAACCTATAACAACAAGGAGCCAACCTGCATGAGTCATTGTACAAACACACTTAAGTAATGTCTAGCACAAGTCGACTTGAATATAACACCAAATCAACTTGCATGATCCACAAAGCAATGAGCAATGGTCAACCTAAAAAGAGGACAAATTGACTTGCTTGAGTAGCAAAGCATAAATATCCGAGTAGAATACAACACAAGTCGACTCGGCGCACATCTATAGTCGACTTGCACTAGCCTTAGTCTATACAAAGTTCAAAACTTAGTCGATTTGAAGCAAGTAGGAGTTGACTCGATGTGAGTATTGGCTAGTTGTTAAAAAAAATTGTTTGAGCATTTAATGGAGATTCAACCACCCTAGTGGCTATGTTTTTGTATTAAATGAAGTTCAAAGACTATCACTTCATCAAATTTATAAATAATCTTAGGAGAAGATTGAATAATTTTTGGATCATTATTGAACTCAATTGAATAAAGATCTTCTATGAGCTTTTTTTTCTTTGTGTTGTATTTTTATCTCTAGGCTTAAGCGACTAATCTAAAGTTAAAAATTCATTGTATTTCTTGTTTTACTTCTAAATCTTGTAAAAGACCAATAGGAAGGGTTCTTTTAGTTTGGACAATCAAAGTGTGTTAAGTGAAGCATGAGACACTTAGGTTTGCTAGTTCATGTATAAAATTAGTGGTAAGTGTTCAAGTAAAATACTTCTAAGGTGTGATTAGCATCTGGTCAGCCTAGTTGGGTATATTATTTTGGTTAAAAATAGTGGATTAGAAAATACAGGTGAATACTAAGAGTGGACGTACACTAGAAATGTGAAACCACTATAAATCGAGTGTCCTTATCTCTACTCTGTTTTTTCTCTCAGTCTCATTTCAAAACCTAGAAAGCCTAAAAAGTGCCAAAATAGTTGTCATAACTGGTTCTTTAATTGGTATCAGAGTAGGTCTTTTGGTGAAAGGTCTAACAACCTTAGAAGTAAAGATCAAAAAGGGCACTCAATAGTGACAATGTTCCATTCAAAGCTTGCTCTACCAATAGAGCACGTTTTTTTCAATGGCAACAATGATAGCTACCGAAAGTAGCAAATAAGGAACTTCATCATTGCCCATAATGAGACAGGGTAGGAAATCATAAATGAGGGAATTGAATTTCCAATAGAGAAGATTGATGGGGTCAAAGTCCTAGTCAAAATGAAGAACATGATTGTAGAAGAGAAAAAGACATATCAAGTAAATTGTAAGGCAGTCAATCTTCTCCATCTAGCTCTAAGTTTCAATTGAATACAATTGGATCTCTTCTTATATAACTGTTAAAGAAATCTGGGAGAGATTAAAAACTACATATGAGGGAACCAATCAAGTTAGGAAAAATAATATTAGAATGTTGAAGTAAGATTACGAGGCCTTCAAATGAAGGTGGTGAATCTGTGAGAGACATGATCACTAGATTCAATACCATCACCAATGAGCTTAGGTTTCTAGGAAAAGAAATTAGTCATGAGGATATGGTAGATAACGTCCGTAGGTGTATACCAAAGTCATGGGAGGCAAAAATGGCAGCCATAGAGGAGTAGAAGAACTTAGAAACTCTAACCATGGATCAATTCTTGTCACCCTGAGCAGTCATTCGCCCACTAACAATGTGACAAACAAAGTTGTTCGGACCAATCACAATAAAACTTCATTATTTTTTATATCCATAAGCCATTTGTAATGTTTGAATGATTGCTCAAGATACCTTTTCAAAATAATCATAACTGCTTACAGTTGTCTGTCTCCCACCAAATGGCACCTAATACCAGGCCAACTCATATGTCATCTTTTTAGTTCGAGCCAACCGTAATAGAACTTCAACTAATTCTTTCCATTTAATCATCCTTAGAAATGTTGCTCATTGCTCGAAACCAAATATCGAAAATCCCTTAGTGGTATTAAGTAGCTCATGAACCTAGGAACATGACACAAGCCCCACCATGTCATGACATTGGACATATGGCATGCTACAGTAGTGAGTACCAATCCTTAATCTTTCAAGTATCGGTACTCAATACTATTCACATGAGTTACAAGAAGCCACGACACATGCCACGAGCCATGACATGTCATTAAATGAGCCACGGCACAGGCCATAACATGCCACGACACAGGCACACCATGCCACGGCACAAGCTACACCATATCGACACATGCCATGGCATAAGCTAGGACATAGGACACAAGGCATAGGGCCAAGTTGACTTGATCTGTGTAGTAAGTCAATTTGCACTATAGGTTTAGTCGATTCACGATCTTACCTAAGTTAACTTGCGTAGAACTCATTTGGCTAAGGACTTAGATTAGCTCATGTAGGTTAATTAACCACACACTAGTGGCAGTTGACTAATAAACTGAGAAAGGCTCTCGGTCTACCGAGACAGGACTGACCCATGAGCATAATGCACATGCACTACATAGGCGTGACATTAGCATGACATTAGCATGGCACGAGTATTGCACTAGCATGACACTAAAATTGCACGAATATGGCACGAGCATCAAAATGCCACAAGCAACATGCCATATGCCACTACATTAGGCCACAACACACATGATCACATTAGGTAATTGGCCAAGTTGACTTGCAATCTCACCCTAATCGACTCATCTCATCATGACTTAGAAAAATTTCTAGGTATGAATCTGAAGTACTAATCCTATAAATGATAAGGATCGATCCTCCCATGTGTAAAACTTAAGAGGCAGTAGTTAACTTGCATATATGTTGCTCAAAATAGAATACTTTACGAGCCTAAGAACCCAAGCAACCCTAAACCCTAGATCATAATGCTACATGACACATGTCATATCCCTATAGCATTATGCCACATGCCCTAAGCCATCCTACATATGTACAATGTATATATATTAAAACAAGTTCAAGTGCCAAGTTGATACATCAGAATAAGGGAGTCGACTATCATAAGTCTCAAAAGATGAGTACTGAACCTTGGACTTACTAATACCTATCCTTAGCACCGTTCAAGTCCAAGATCTGACCTGAGGCATAGACGTAGTGGACTTGCATGGATAGAAGCAGTCGACTCACTCAAGAGCTGAAAGGAAAAATGACCAAGCACAATGATGAGTACCGATCCTTGATGTTTGGAGTAACAGTACTTGGAAGTATTCACTGAACTATGCCTAGAAGAAGCTGACTAGGAAGATAGAGACAGTCGACTCACTCATAAAGCAACACAAGCATAATTCAAATTGTAGTCCACTAGCATGAAGGAGTAGTCGACTATCACATGTGTAATGACTAATTTTCAGAAAAGCTATTTAAATATTAAATGACATCCCAATAACTAACAATGACTATATTTGTGAAGTAAAAGCTCACCAGCGGCTAGATCAATATCAAAAGCTATAAACAAAACACACAAGCTAAAGATCAATAATTTTTGGAGCATTTAATGAACTCAATCAAACAAAATCTTCTCTGAGCTCTAACTCTTCATTGTCGTATTTGTGTCTGGGCTTAAAGAGCACATCAGAGCTTAAAGGCTCAAGTCTGTTACATTTATTTTCTACACTCAAACTTGTAATATACCTTCTTGGTCAAGGCATAGTATTTGGAAAGGTTAGGGTTTACTAGCACTGTAAAAGCTAGTGAGAAGTATCCTGTGAGCAACACTTGTAAGAGTGTGACTAGGACCTGTGAAATCTTGTTGTCTGTACTATTTGAGCAATGAATAGTGGATTGGAAAAATCCAGATGAATCTTAGGAGTGAACGTACAGTAGGGATGGTGGAACCACTATAAATAACCTGTGTGGATTATTCTTCTTCTCTCTATTCTTTTCTTTGTCTTTCAACTCCTAAATTCTAAAAAAACTCAAAAAGTATCCAAACACCTATTCATCTCCTTTAGGTGGTCTTACAATTGGTATCAGAGTAGGTCTCTTGATAAATAATTTAGCGATCTGAAGAGCAAAGATCCAAAATAGCACTAAATGTAGATGTCATCCCACTAGAAGCTAGATTAATTGATAGAGCTCCATTCTTTAATGGCAAATATTACAGCTATTGGAAGCACAAAATGAAGAATTTCATTATAACTGAGGTCAAAATTGCCTGGGATGTTATAAAGGAAGGAGCTGTATTCCCTACTGAAGAAATCAATGGAGTGAAAGTCCCGATCAAAATAAAAAGCATAACTATCAAGGAAAGATGAGCTTATCAAGCAAACTACAAGGCGGTGAACCTCCCTCACTTTGGATCAAGCATAAACGAGTACAAAATCATCATGCATAAGTGCAAAAGAAATCTAGGAAAAGTTAGAGACCATGCGTGAAAGGATCGATGAAGGAACTGTCTAGGAGTAAGGTGATATATGCTTAATAGTAGAAAAAGAAAAACAAAATGAGGTAAGTTCATCTTACTCATCTGATTGCTCTTCTATTTTTTTTTATAATGAATTGTCTATTAATGAACAGCATGAGGCTTTAGTATAGTCACTTAAACATCTTAAGAAACTGAATTGAGAAAACTCCTTGTTAAAGTTGTTGAGTGAAATAGAAGAAGAAAGGAATAGACTAAAGGAAGAAAATGAAAAACTAAAGGAGGAAAATGATAGCTTGAAACAAGAGAAAAATTATCTGCATGCTAACTTAGAAGATAAGACTGAAAAAGCCAATGAGTTTAAAATAGAGTTAGAAAACTTGAAGAATGATAGTGTAAAAGCATGTAGTGAAAGACATGAGCCTGATATAGATAACTCAGAGGATGAGTTGAAACAAGAAAAAGAAAAAAACAAGTGACTTAGCTCCTTGTTCATAAATTCATCCAAGGGAAAGAAAAACTAAATTTAATGTTTAGAGCACAAAGAGCTGTGTATGACAAAGTCGGATTAGGTTATAACCCAGTTACGGTCCAAAAGAAACTTTATAGTTTCTTTGTGCTCAGTCCTAAAAATCCTAAAACTAAAACTAGATGTCATTGCTATATGAAAATTGTACATAGTACACACCAATGCAAAATTAAGAGGCAAGCCAATGCTAGAAAGACCAAAAGACCAGTAATACACCAAAAATACATACACTGTCTTAGGAATGGACCTAGGATAGAAACTTGCTAGAGCAAGAACAAAACATCTAGAAAGACTAAAATGCAATGGGTGCTAAAAGAACTAGTTAAGACCCTTTTTATTACTGATGATGTTGGATCAAAGAAAATCTAGGTACCAAAAGAAAAGACTTAATTGAATACATAACATAAGAAAATCTATGACACTAAGACCTGAAAATGCATGGTAGTGAGAAAAGAGATGAGAACACGTAGGCACGTACCTGGTAAGAAAAGTAGTTGTAAAAGATATGCCGAAAGTGGAATACTATTGAGAAAAGATTTATGATGTTTGCATCAAAGGATAAAATTAAAACCTGAGAACTTAGGTTCAACCAGTACACCTCTAAGCTATTGCACACTGATTTGCCAAATCAAGACTCAAAGTTTAGGAGCAAAACACTATGGATTCATCGCCATAGACTTAGGTATGCTTAGGTGGTCCTCTTAGAATGACAGGCTATAAATACGTGAGAAGGGCTGTATAATATCTAGGATAAAAAAGGTAATTTGAAAAATCAGGTTGATGCAGGATCTTCATAGTCATCAAACAGATAATAATCTTTAAAAGTCCTCAACAAAATAATGTTGAACATTAAAATAAATAACTAGGTCATTGCATGAGATAACACCCTATGAATAGAGCCTCATTTAGGCCAAGTTTAAAGATAACACCCTATGAACTCTGCAAGATAGGAAACCTGATATAGGTTACTTTCATATAATTGAGTACAAATGTTGAAAAATAAATAAGAGTTCCTAGAGAAATTTGTTGCTAAGAGCACTAAGGTCATTCAACCTCCATCAAAGCGTACAATGAAAAAACAAAAAAAATAAAAGACATAAGCCATGTTAAAATTGATTAATCTGATCCTTTTGGCATGACAAACATATTGTTTTGATGATAAAAAGGTAAAGAAACCCAAACGTTAAAGTCAAAAGAGCAAAATATCAAGATCCCAGAAATGATCATCCTAAGCAAATCAAGATTTGAAGAAAACCTATCTAAGCAAGTAGCCTTCATAAAGCCAAAAATTTAGATAAGGCCAAAGAAATAAAGCTCCCAAGTCAAAACACCTCTCAGATATAGGAACTTGGTGGTTGTATAGGATCTGACCAGATAATCATGGAACCTTTTTGGGCAAATCTAGTGATCCAAGGGTTCAGTGTTAAGGAATAGTTTTTAATGAAGATTTATACTCTAATGACAAGGTTAGAACAAAATACTACTTGCCTTGTACAATTTCAAGATACAAAAGAATGTATGGCCCACACAATGAAACAATATATAGAAAGAGAAACACCCCTAACTTTGTAAAGTCAAAACTTTCAGACCATGTGTCTAAAGTTTCTAAAAGTACTGTATGGTTTAAAATAAACTCTAAGAGCTTGGTATGAAACTTTAGCAATATGTTAATTGAAAATGATTGTAAAAAGGCAAGGTTGACATAACCTTGTTAGTTAGGAAGAAAAGGCAAAGAAATCTAAAGATTTCAAAACTATGCAAATATCATTGTATTTGAGGAAACAAATTAAGCACTTTGCCAAGAACTTGCTAAGGGGATGAATACTAAGTTTGAAACAAGAAAACATATTAGGACTTAGTGCAAATTAAGTAAAACAAAAAGGGATTTTCATTAATTTGTTAAAATTTTGTAAAGAACTTTGAACTTAGTAATGAATGCAAAACAAAATGCACTAAGCTATTTAAAGTGTGATAGATTAGTTAGATTGTTTCGCATAAATGATTAAGAATACAGACTGAATTAAGAATCGTGAAGTTTCAAAAGCTTTATCTCATTTAGGTTACTGTCCTTAATTAAATGAGGTTTGCCATGATGTTGTAACAGCATTGATGAGTCAGCAACTGATTAGGTGTTGGTTAGGTCGTTGGGCAGTTAGGTGTTGGTTAGGCAGTTGGGCATCTAGGTGCTGGTTAGGTAGTTACAAGAATAAACAGACTATAAATGTAAGAACTTCAAAACAAAAGAATAAGAAAGTTGATTCTAGAGCATCTCTCTTTCCTCCATCTCTACTATTAGTTCTTACAATTGGTTTTCTTGTTTTTTAAACTAATCCTCCATGGACTTGGATCTTGTTCCTTCTACCATTCAGTTGTTTTGTTATTCCTCCTTCCAGGGATCAATCGGCTTTGATACCAAAGAGATAGACTTTTGAATGAAAAGGGATGACTTGTGTTGGAGTTACATTAACTATAACTATGGTTTCTAGGTTATGAATTGAGAATGTAAGAGAAGAGAGAGAGAGAGAGAGAGAGAGAGAGATGTTCTAGAATCAACTTTCTTATTTTATTTGTTCTATTGTTCTTACATTTATAGTCTGTTTATTTCTGTAACTATCCAACCAACTCCCCACTGCCTAACCAATACCTAGCTGCCCAACTACCTAACCTATATCTAACTGCCTAACTGCCTAACTAACACCCAGTTAAGTCAGTAGTTGACTTAGTTGCTGACTCATTAATACTATTATAGATGAATTATAAAGAAAGATCATTACTTTTTTGGCCTGATGTATACATGTGATGACTTTTGATTGACTATACATGAATGTAATGTGTGCATCTATAAGCATACTTATGAGCTATCATAAGTCTACTTAGATTATAGGCGATCACATAAATAAGTTGACTCCCAATGGATGGGTAGTCAACTAGAATGAAGCATTTGAACAGATGCACGTGGACATGACACTCACCATGGCACTGGTAGTCGACTAACTATGAAGAGCAAGTCAACTAACTCATTTGCACTTTGGTTGAATAGTACAAAATACCGATACTTTAGCATTCAAGTATCGATACTTGCTACTATACATAGATGTTCTAGACACCATGAGTTGACTAGATAGATATGCCAAGTCAACTAACCCTCAAGCACAAAGTGAAAATATAGTATGAACAGGACCAAGTATCAGTGTTATAAGATGAAGTACCGATACTCATCACTATACACTCAGTCTTAAACATGGCAAGTCAACTACCCCTAGAAAATGAGTTGACCAATTTAAGAAAACTGATGTCTAAATGTTAGGCATTAGACTTAGTAAGTCGACTACTCAATATAAGTGAGTCAACTTGAGGGACTGGCAATAGTAGATGTATAAATGAGATAACTTAGGTCTAAGCAAAGCATAAATCTTCCAAAACTCTAACATTTACCTCATACTCATTTTATCTCTCAAAGAGGACTCATAAGACAATCATCAATCATTCAAAGTTTAATCATAAACTCGTCGATCTAAGGAAAACCAACCTTTAGATGCTCAAAGCAAAGAATCTTTCCAAAAAACATTCCAAAATCAAAATTTCCAATCCATAGTTCAGAGCAAATCCTATGAAGAAAATATCTCCTTTAGAGCCAAAGATCATTCTAGACTTATATATTGGAATCCCTTATAGCAAATAGGTTTTTCCAATCTTGATCATATTAGAGTGATTCGCCTAAATGATGTCATTTTCCCTAATTCCAGATGCTAGGATAAACTTATTAGGATACCTCACCATAATAAGGAGAACTCAAAAGATTTTAACCTATTAAACTGAGACTACCAAAGCTAACCATAATTAGAAATGCACTTTCATGAGATACTTAGGATATGTAGAGATCATAGTCACCCTTAAAGATATTGTTTACTCTATAGTCACCCTTAAAGATATTGTTTAGTCTATATAGCCAAAATTGAGTGCCTTATAATCAATATGAGAAATACAGAAGCATAAAGCTATTTGATGGTGATAGGATTGTCCTTAAAAATCCTTCTCTAGATGTAGTAAACTCAAATGCCACATCTTAGATCTATATGAAAGACTCCCTTATCTCATTGTCATCAAAGTGTTGAACAAAGAGTCATGCCATCACCACTTCTAAGAAGTTTCGAAAAAACTTCCTTACTTTATCCCAGTTAGTAAGCTTAAAGTCATATATGAGATAAACACCAAAAGGAAGATTAACACAAAACTAAAAGTCAAACATAGCATTAAAGCCTCATTTCTGATTAAGGTAAAATGGATAGAAGGTGATGGAGTTTGGAGAAATAAAAAAGAAGGAAAAATAAAAGAGAGGCTGAACAGTTTAGCACTAGAACTTCTGGACCTATTGAGCCTACTATAGAGCATACTCAATCAAGTCATCCTATGCACACTTGTTCTGACACATCCCAATCTCTAGCATTGGTAATCTATTATGAAGGGATTATTGGAAGATAAGCCTTGAGAGTTAGAACACAGAAGATTCTTTTTGCATTATGATACATGAGTGAAACCCAGAACTTCATTTCATATTTCATGATTGTTGTCTCAAATACTAGAAGTGGCAGCTTACCCTATCCTTCATTCACTTACATCATATCCTTCAATGTCATCAATTCTAAATGAAAGACATGATTAGAACAGAACCTTGAATTCTCTATTAGAGCATCTTCCCTCTTTAAGGCTAAATTGGTATTAACCAAAATGTGGAGAAGGAGATATGAAAGGGAAGAAAGATAAAGGAAAGATAAGAATACCTGTTAGCATGGTATAAAGCAAAAGGGGAGAATAAGCAATGGAAGTTGGAAATCTCACTCCCAACCTTAGAGAATTCACTAGAAATGATATCGAGATAATCTGACTAGACCAAAAGCTCTCACATCAATAGGATTGAAAGTTGTATTAATTTCTGAACTAAAGTTTGAGAAAGTCAAGACTCAGGCCATTAGGATTCTTCTGAACTCCTACCTTTCCAAATCATCCCTAAGTCATTACATTCCTTAACAATCAGACTACTCATAATTCCTTAACTATTATGATTACTAATTGTTGCTCGCTTCTTCGACAATTATGAATATTCAAAAATGAAGGAGAGAAGTAAGAAAAGACTTAGGAGAAAAGTAGGAATTGATTTATGATAAAAAAAGGGGAGAAAAGACTACAAACCAATAATGATATTTATGCATACACCACAAATGCATACTCATGACTTCTTAGAATCCTACATATGTTAGTGACGATAGTCTAGACTTAGGAGGAATTAATGTTTGGATTCCTTTATAATAGGTCAATGACCTTAGGTTTGGGCGATTTTTTTTACCCTTATAGTTATAACCCTATCTATTTTTACAGTTGTGCTCATAGGTGGTGCACTTCCCTTGGCTTCTTTTTATAGTTATGACCTTTTTGTTGATGACAAAAAGGGGGAGAGAAATGTGGGGAGAGAAGTATCGGGAGAGGAGCATGAACAAAAAAAAGAAGAAAAATATGGATATAAGGGTGCATAAATTGAGGGGGGAGCATATAAGCACATATTAAAGGGGAGAGCTTAAAACCTATGCACTAAGAAATAGTTAGGTAGATCTTTCATTAGACCAAATTTTGTCATCATCAAAAGGGGGGAGATTATTGGCAAGATATGTTTTGATGATGAGCAAAACTAGGAAATGATGCATCATTTCAATATGCTTCGTTCTTGAGTGATGAATTGGTTGACAAAACTAGGTTTTGATAACGAGCAAAGCTTAAGTTTGATGATGAGCAAAATAGATTAAACTAATAAAATATTTGTTTGGGAGAAAATAGATTTGGTTAGGAATGATGACAGAAATAGACATGATACTGAAACTTAAAGTAGTTGACTTATCTTTAAGTACTAGTTGATTCACTAAGTTTAGAAATGCCTCCAAGTTTAGATAGAATGATAAGCTTGTAGACTCATGAAAGAACATTAGTTGACTCACCATGTTAATAAGTAAATTGAACTTAGAAACAAGGAAACTCAAAGTGGAGACGCAGCTAGGCAAGATGGCAATGGCACAGGATAATAAGAGATGTGATCAACCATATCACATGCCATTGTTAAGCAAATTGTCAAATAATATCCCTTAAAACATCATCTAAATATCTTTTAGATATTTTTCCAAATACTTTAATATGTCTGAATCCAAAATTGAATGATTGCCTAAGAAAATATTCAAATAACCTCGTTAAACATCCATAATTATTGTGCCATACATGTCATAACTACAAAAGCGACTATAACGCCATAAAGTCTACTTATGGAAGTATGTAAGTTGACTTGATGAGTTCCTAAGTCGACTTGATAGGACCCCAAGTTGACTTCTCACCCTAAGTAGTCATTCCCTCACTACCAATGGTGATAAACAAAGTTGTTCGGGTCAATTACAATAAAATTTCATAATTTTTAGTATCCACAAGCCATTTGTGATAAATTAATGATTGCTTGAGATAGTTTTCCAAAATAATCATAACTGCCCACAGCTACCCATGTCTCCCACCAAATGGCACCTAATACTGGGCCAACTCATATGTCATCCTCTTGGTCTGAGCCAACCTTAACAAAACACCAAACAATTTTTTCCATTGAATCATCCTTAGAAATGTTGCTCATTGTTCGAAACCAAATATTGAAAATCACTTAGTGGCATTAAGTTGCTAATGAACCTAGAAATATGACACGAGCCAGACCATGCCATGTTACTAGACTTATGACATGCTATAGTAGCGAGTATCGATCCTCAATCTTTCAAGTACCAGTACTCAACACTATTCACATGAGCTACAACGAGCCACAGCACATGCCATGAGTCATGGCACGAGCCACGACATGCCACTACACGAGCCATGGCATAGGCCGTACCATGCCACGACATAGGCCACACCATGCCATAGCACAAGCCATGACGCATGCCATGGCACATTCTGACATAGGACACAAGGCATAAGGGCAAAGTCAACCTACACTATGTAGTAAGTCGACTTGCACTATAGGTCTAGTCGACTCATGATCTTACCTAAATTGACTTGCGTGGAACTCATCTGGCTAAGGACATAGATTAGCTCATGTAGCATAGTTGATTCACACACTAGAGGCAGTCGACTAATACACTGAGAAAGGCTCTTAGTCTACCGAGAGAGGACTGAGCCATAAGCATAATGTATATGCATTGCATAGGCATGACATTAGCATGACATTAGCATAGAATGAGCATTGCATTGGCATAACGCTATTATAACATGAGAATGACAGAGGATCAACGTGCCACAAGCAACATGCCACATACCACTGCATTAGACCACAACACACGTGATCACATTAGGCAATTGGCCAAGTCGACTTACGATATCACCTTAGTTGACTCACCTTGTCATGACTTAAACATTTCTAAGTATGAAGGTGAGGAATCGATCCTTTGAATGACAGGGATCGATCCTCCCATATGTAAAACATGGGCACATCGACTCTCAAGATGCAGTAGTTGACTTGCATATATGTTGCTCAGAATAGGACACTTCACGAGCCTAAGAACCCAAGCAACGCAAGACCGAGAGCATAATGCCACATTGCACATGCCATATGTCTATATCATTATGCCACAAGCACTGAGCCATCCTACATATGCACAATATATGTATATTAAGACAAGTTCAAGTGTCAAGTTGACTCATCAGAATAAAGAAGTAAATTATCAAAAGTCTCAAAAGATGAGTACTAATTCTTGGACTTATGAGTACTGATTCTCAGCACTATTCAAGTCCAAGATTTGAACCGAGGCATAGACGTAGTCGACTTGCATGGATAAGAGTAGTTGACTCACTCAAGAGCTGAAAGGAAATATGATCGAGCATAGTGACAAGTACAAATCCTTGAAGTTTGGAGTACCGATACTTGAAACTGTTCATTGAACTAGGTTAGAAAAAAGTTGACTAAGAAGATAGAGACAATCGACTCACTCATAGAGCAACACAAGCATAATTCAAGTTGTAGTCGACAAGCATGAAGGAGTATTTGACTATCACATGAGTAACGACTAATTTTCATAACAGTTGTTCGAGTATTAAATGACATCCAACAACTAGCAATGACTATATTTGTGCAATAAAAGCTCTCCAACAGCTAGATCAATATCAAGAGCTATAAATATAACACACAACCTGAAGATCAATAACTTTTGGAGTATTCAATGAACTCAATCAAACAAAATCTTCTCTGAGACGTAACTTTTCATTGTTGTCTTTGTGTCTGGGTTTAAAGAATACATCAAATGCAAGATCTCATTTCGAGAAATCATTAAGGCATGGATTTGCATTTGTATTTGCATTTTTTTTATTTTACTGAGTACATTTAAATTCTTTGCATTGCACTATATTAAAATTCGTTGATTTTTTTTTTAATGTGCAATACATACTTTACATTTATGGTTTCACCTATCGATCGAGTATATTAAAATTAGTATAGAGTAGTGGCATATATCAGTAAATGAAAACAGTCGGAAAAAGCCAATAAGAGAATCAAATTAGGATTTTATGTGGGACCCACAAAATGAAAAAAATTGAAATGAAAATGAATTAAAAAAGAAAAAAGGAAAAGCCACACCACCAACACCCAACACTTGGCATCCACACCTTTGACACATTACCATGCTTAGGCCCCTTATTCCACTTAGGTAGAGAGAGAAAGAAAGGGAGAAAGAGCTTTAGACACAACCTTTCTCTTCCTGAAAACCCTATTTTTGGATTTCACCTTTCTCCTCTAAAAATCCATTGTAACTCCATTAAAACAACCACTTGAGCTTGACATAAACCACCTCTATCCATATATATGTTAACCCTTTGTTAACTCCTTGCGTCGCTACCATTGTTTCTAGGACCAATCGATGCCTCACCTACATAGGTACCTACGTAGTGTAGTGATGATCGCACATTTAACATAGCATTCGAACTTATGTGCCTTCTAGAATGAGGGGTCTTTGAGCCTACTGTGTATGATTAGCTAGCCTTACAATGGCAAAAGGATCATGCTACGGTTCCCTACCCTTGGGAAGCAAAAAGAAGTGTAGAACACTTATAGAAAAGCTGAAAAAAACATAGAAAGCAAGAAAGTCGAAGAAGCTAAAGAGAAGTGGACTTTGAAACTTGAAAAGGCAAGTACCTTACTTATATTTGTCTATTTGATGCTTAAGTTATTATCATACTATGATAAGAGTAAAGTGGGAAAGGAAGAAAGAAATTTCGAATGTTGAACATAAGGTTTGGAAATTGAAAAGTTGTGCACATTTTATAGTATCATCATGTTCTGTTTTTTATCATATATCTTTTTTTACACAACTGCATATCGAGTGAGGTTTTTATTTAAAGAAACTAGACTCCCACATCTTTACAATGATATATAAGTTGAAGAGTTTCATTGAGAAATGAATTTTTGGTGAATTTTTAAAGTGGCATATTTTTTATAGGAAACTGCCCTGTTTCTACCTTATCTTTAAATTGCCATTGGAATCATCTCAATCCAATATGTGCAGAAGAAGTTATGTTAATTTTTCTATGATTGCGCATGCTGTATTGTGAATTTTGGATAGTAACTTTGATTGATTTGGATTTCCCTATGTAATTGGAATTAAATCTAGTTATAAACATAAAAGTTGTAGCCCTAAGTCTTATTTTAAGTAGCAATTGGATTCATCTCAATCTAGGTATTGTAGCTCAAGTTATGAAAGTTTTATTAAAGCCTGTTTGTGTTGGAAACTCATTAAAATAGTTCATTGGAGTGCTATGAGTTGGTTGACTATAGGGACTTCACATTCCTGATTTTTGGTTATGAATCATGTGTAATCCTTGTGATAAATTATGATCTTTGTGATCATTACCTCATGTGGATCATAAAGAAATATAAAGAGAAAATGATAATACAAAGATTTCTTCAAAAGCTTTGCGAAGCCTATGGGGAAAGCTTAAAGAGTACAGTTGGTATATGGAGTTCGAAAATCTTTGCAAAACCTATAGGTAAATCTTGAGAAACTAGGGATGTATCTCTTATTCCGATGAGGGTAGAATTAAAAGCAACTAAAGTATTTGAGGTATCTAACCCAAAATACCTAGATTTCATTTAGGAATATCAAATTTTAACTTGTTTTTCTAAACCCTCATACACAACTTGGTTCGACATTTTATTCCTTTTTTTAATTACTAACTTAAAATTAGAACAACAAAGATAGAGAAGGATAATGGATCTAGATTGGTAGTTACACTTAATTTCATAGGTTTGCTTGAGATAATGTGTATCTCTTGTGTACACTTCCATGTTATGTTATTTGCATAGTGATATTGATATTCTTATACCTACTTGCTTGTTATGCTTGCTATGGGTCCTTCGTATACTTGCTTAGCTTATACTGACCCTGATATACTTGTTTTAAGTGATCAGGAAGATGAGAGGAAATCACAAGGTAGAGGCCTTTGAGCCGAAGGATTCAGATCCTTACTCATTTTCGACCACTCATTTTGTTAAGGCATGTAGTTCTTGTATTTCTTTTGGATTTGTATGAGTCATGATTTATATATGGATGTATAGTTGATGGCCAAGGAGAGCCTTATATGTGTAGTTTGTTTATATTATGATTATATACTATGGTGTGTTGTGATGAATGGCCGGAACAACCATTAATACTAGTTTGTTTGACATTAGAAGTGTTTTGTTTATTTTATCAAGTTTTATACTAACCCCAAGTGGTTAAATAGTCTCTAAATAGGGGAAACTTTATCGATGTTTTATTTGAAAAGATCAAGTAACTTATTTTCTTTCAATATAAATCTCTTTTTGTGTTATTACAAACGGGGAGTGCGACTATCGCGAGTCTAGACATCATATTTTAATCGTGTTTGTTGCTTCCGCATTTTTAAGTTTGACTCCTTTTGCTAAGGGGTATAACACTTGGATAGCGATTCATTAGAGTTGGTATCAGAGCCCAATATTTTAGGTATTCTACACCTAGGATTTGAGACCATAGGTATAGGCTATTAGATAAAGGGTGGTTTATCTAATGAATGACGTTGTTTGTCATTTTGCATGCATCAAGCTATTAGCATACAAAATGATTAACACCAGGAGGCAAGATGAAATACCTCTTGAAAGGGAACTAAGAAATGATGAGCAAAAGCAGGAGTCTCAATCCCATGCACCAGGTGATCAGAGGATAGAGGGGCCATATCTATGACAGGTTTTGGATACATTAATAGCTATGGTTGGTACTCTGTTAGGGAACATTCACCGATTAACGGAGAGATTGTCTTAACTAGTAATAGGGAGTGAGACTGCAGATATCTCTCCAGCTACTCATGCCATTCCTCCTTCCTCAGCTATGTCAGTTTCAACAACTATAGCTTTATTAGTGGGTTCTAAGTTGGATCAGGTTAGATCAGGTAGAGATTAGAGAGCTACTAAGTACAGAGAGGGATATGAAGATAGAGGGAACACATGTGTGTCTTGAAAGGACCGTCGGTTCCAGAAGCTAATGACTGAGTTTAGGAAGGTGGAGCCACTGATCTTTTTGGGAAGTAATGACCCTCAGGTTCCAAAGACCAAGATTGTTGAGATGCAGAGGCTTTTTTTTTTGTTTACTAAATTTATTATTGTTGAAGAATATAATGTCAGACTTGCCACACATTACCTAAAGGAAGCTGCCTATGATTAGTGGAGTTTGGAGTTAAGACTCCAATATCAGAATAACCATCTGTATGTTATTTGGGGTGATTTTACTCAGATCTTCCATAAAAGATACGTACCCACTTTTATTATAAATCAAAAGATGTGAGTTTTTTGAATTTGAGACACGACAGTCAGACTGTTAGCTAATATAAAGACCGCTTTGCTAGATTGTCAGTTTATACCCCAAAATTAGTTCATACAGATGAAAAGAGAGCAATAAGGTTAAAAAAAGATTGTGATTCTTCTTCTAGAGGTGCCTGGTAGCTCAACCTTTTATGACCTATAGGGATCTTGTGAACAATGCAAAGGTTTTGGAATTGGTTACTGAGGAGAGACAGGAAAGGTTACTGGAATAGAGGCAAGCGGAAGTTTAAACTTCAATCATGAAGAAGAAAAAGGAAAAGAAGAGGTCGTATGTAACACCGACACTACGGTGTTCGTATATTATTTCTGTTTTTGAATTTAATAAAATAATCCTCAATTTATATATATATATATATATAGAAAATATTTAATTTTATTGATTTTCGATTTTGGGGTTTTTAAATTTAATTTTTTGTATATTTTAAATACCGTTTCTGGGATTTGTAAAATAAAGTTAGTATAAAAATATATATATATGTAAATAATTATTTATTTATTAATTTATTTATTTACTCAATTAGCTATTCATAAAGTCTATTTATATAAAAATATATATATAAATAATAATAATAATAATAATAATAATAATAATAATAATAATAATAATAACAATAATTATAAAAGAAAATCGAATTAGGGTTAATGGCCCTAATTCTTCTCCTTCTCTCTACTCTCTCTCTCTCTCCCAAGCTGACTCTTCACCTTCCTCCCGCGGCGGCTCCTCTTTCGCCTTCCGCCGCCTCCCTCACCGCAACCCACCCCATCGCCTTGCCAACCGCTGGTCACCGCCATTTTCTCTCTCTACCTCCCTCTCAGTTCTACCTCTCTGTTCCTCCCTCTCGCTCTCTCGTTGTTTCTCTCTACTTCTCGCGATTCACTCTCCCTCACCCTCGATTTCGCACCGCCGCTGACCACCACCAATCGCCGCAGCCACCGCTCATCCTCTCAACCATCTCCATCTCTCTATCTCTCTCCTTCTCTCTCTCGGCTTCTCTCTCTCACCCGCGACACTCTCTCTCTCGATCTCTCGCACTCTCCGCCCGTCTCCACCACTCCCCCGCCACTGCGCCGCCTTCGACCACCATCAATCACCACCACCAACCTCTCTCATTCTCTCTCGGTCACTCTCTCTATTTCGCTCCCTCTGTTCTCTCACTCTCTTTCCCCGTTGTCTCTCTCACAGTCCCTCAATCTCTCTCTCTTTTTCTCTCTATCCCTTCCCTCTCTATCACTCTGTTTCTCCCTCTTCCCGCGTGCGCGATACAGCCTTTCCTCTCTTCTTGCGCGTGCGACTGCAGAACTTTCCCCCTCTCCTTTGCTCGCTCACTGCGCGCACAGACTTGCTGCAATCTCGGTTGCAGCGTAGAAGCAAACCCTCGAAAACCCTAGGCCCAAATTTCACTCCTGCGCAGGTAAGAACCATTCCTTTGAACAGTAGCTCTAGGGTTTGAGTTCTTTCGGTAATTTAGACTAACCAATGGAGTTTGCTTCAAATTGGAAGCTTTGCAGGTCTTGGACTGAGTTGTAGGCGCACAGACGATAGGGTTGTGGACTGCGGAAACCCTAGGTGAGGTAAAAATTTTGGTTCCTTCAATAGATGAATGAGATTAGGTTAAATTTAGAATAAGATTTTTATATATGTCTTGTAATAGGTGGAAGTTGAGGAGAATGCGTTGTTCCTGAAATTTGGTATATGAACCCTAGGGTGCTATCTAGATTTTTTAGGAAACTAGACTGCCTGATACTAAAGAAGCATGTTAAAGGATAATAGAATCGAGTTGAATTGATCTGAATAGATTCCCTTGGAGTTTAATTTGACATATGCATGAAAATAATATGAATTTGGAAATTTGAGTTTAAGGATTGATGTAGTCTTTTCATTATAAGTTGTCCTGCGTGTAGAAAATCAAAATACAATTTCCGTAATATAAAAATAGGTTTCAATACCTTTAAAATGACTTTTGGTTTAAAGAAATCGGATGAGAATTGAAAAGTGTATGAATTTTCAAAGATTTTTCTAACTTATGGGGAATTTATGTATTTAGACTTGTTTTTCGATTTTGAATGGTTTTAGGTTTGAATTTAACTTGATTTTGATTTGGTTATTTACTTATAAATGGAATGAAAATTGATGACATTGGAGTTTATTCATAAATTGGAGAATTAAAGTTTGTACAAACTTAGGGAAAATGATTAACCCTAAGAATAATTGGAAATTTGATGATTAATGTGATACTTTGATTAGGTTGATCTTGTTGGAGACTCGAGGAGTCAAATTCGGATTTATTTTGGAAATAGAGAGTGATTACCCTCCCTGGAATGTGAGTGGGACCCTAATCTCTTGCATGAAATAGTGAAACCTGATTTTACCTTGTTTTTAAACAAAACATGCTTTGATATGCATTGATTCGACGTGTGATATTAAATCTCAAATCTATTTTGTGATTATTGGAGTGTCGTAAACTTATGATTTCTATGACTATGCATCCATGTTTGAATGAAATGAAATTGTGCCATGATTTGAGAACTTGAATGTTTTCTATTTTACCATTATATCGGTTGTTGATTTGAAATGATTTTGATGAAATTGTATTGGCACACGGATTTGAAATGTTTTGAGATCTGTGAGGGCACTGGGATGCCCACTTGTGATGATATGATTCTTATCTACGGGACGTTATGCCCTTGTGATACTATGATGATGACATTGATGATTCCGTAGCTACGAAGGGACTTTGTAGAGGCACGGGTTGCCTGGATACGCTTCTGCAGGAGGTATCCACAAACGTCCAATTTATATTTATTCATAGGCGCGGCCGGTTGAACCCACATCGGGGGAGGACGTGTTTGATGCCACCGTCTAGCACCGGGTGGGGTCCTATTTGACGAGTCTGGGTAAGCAAGGAGCTAAGTCCACGGCCAACGTCAGGGTAGAGAGCTACTTTTGAAACACTTTGCATAATAACACCCCCGATACGCCTGTCCTTAGTCATGGTTGACCTTTGTCAGGATCTTTTCGGCCAGCTCTATGATCTACTTGATTTTTAAATAGATGCATATATGTATGATATCGTGTGATTGAATAAATGAGTTCATTTTATTGAGCATATCATGATTTATTGCAAAACTCGAGTTATTGTTTACGAATGATACTATTTGACACTCCAATATTCACCTATACTATTAATACTTGAGATTAATCCCCCTCACTCACTGAGTATCCTCCCATAAATACATACTCACCCCTCTTCTTTCCTCCCCCAGACAGGATTTTTGTGCTGAAGCGACATTTCAGAGTATAAAGTTTGGGTGTACTTGGTGTTCAGGAAGGTGAGATCTTAAGTTTAAATTGAAAGATGAATTATGTATTTTATTTCGACCCTGCGAGGTCTTGTTGAGATCCGTAGTTGGCCGTGTACTTATTTTGGGATGACTGTATAATTTATGTATATTTATTTGTGAAAATCTCATATTTCATTTGTATTGAGGCGATTGTATGTATTTGAATGTTACTTGAGAAATTTGTTATACATTTGTATAAAATTTAGGTCCGCTCGGTGTGGTGGCTGCTCATGCTCTAGTTGGGCATGACAGTAGAGGTCTGTGGCTAGGTTTGTTGACAGATTTTTATAGCATTGCGTTGTTCTGGATGTCAGCTATGAGAGTTGTTGGTTTTAGAGAGGCCGGGATGACCATTTGTTTTATTTTCAGGATGATTTTGAATTTTACAAGTTTAAACAGGTTTAATTGTACATGGGAGACCTCCAATTTATGGGGAGGTTCTGCCCGATTTTCTGAAGAAATACAGCCGGCATCCGGGGCAACGGGCTACTGTTCACGATCCCGGTTCGGGGCGTGACAGTTCGGTTGGTATCAGAGCGCTAGGTTGAGAGTTGTGTTTTATATAATAGTTTTGAAAATATTCCCAAGTACATTTTAAAGTTCTCAATGCGTATGAGAGTTTCATTACAGTCATGAGATCCCAGTACAACGGTTTTAAGCACATGAGTTATTCTTTTAAGGGGGTTAGATACGGTGCGTATCTAACCTAGCATATTGGTTCTATTAGTTCTTAAACTGATAAGTTTATTCATTTAGGGGGTTAGTTACCTCGTAACTAACCCTAATCTTTGAATCATATCTAATTTAAATTCTTTCTTTGAAAGATTTTGATTTCTAGGCGAGGTACTAGATTTGTACCTGAGATATCTAGAATACTCGAGGATGTTTCCTCGTCAGGTGTATCCTTCTAGCACTCTCTCAGCCAGCTATTATAGCTACGGTTCTATCACCATCATTTGATGCATTTAGGCAGGTGTATAAGTCGTACACCTCCCATTGGGTGCAGATGCCACCACCTCGACCACAGAGTTCTGGGGCACCGGCCTCTAGTGTCACTACACAGTTTACGACATAGAGATAGCCTTTCTGCCGCAAATGCGGCAACCACCACGCATACGGGGCATGAAGAATATGGGTTGCTTGCTTCCAGTGTGGGAAGCAAGGTCATATTTTGAGTGTCTGCCTGGATTTAGGTCGAGGATCGACTTTACAGAGTCGTACTGGTACTTCTGGCACAGGCCAGCAGGAGGTACCTGCGTACTCAGCTCTTACCGCTCCTCGAACTGCAGCCGGGAGTAGTACAGTGTCAGGACCGTCGCGACAGCAGCCTAGGGCCTAGGCTTATGTGTTTGCGATGACCCAAGAGGACGCACCGGCAAACCCTAGTGTTATTATGGGGGATCCTCCCGCGGACCCCTCAGTGTAGCGCTTTTGTTGTACGCTCTTTATGGAATCTAGTATATCACAATATTGATGTACAATTTTGACTAGTTAAAGATTTTGAAGCTTAACTAGTTTAATATATATATGTCTACTTTTCTTAGTATTTTAAATGTTTTAACCTCTTCTTATCTTTAAATACCATACGAATATTTGGTATTGACGCCCGTATTCTCATAGATATCGGGTCATAGCTTTTATATGTGAGCGACACATTTGCTCGCCATTCTGATAGGCCTCTCTCACCACTTGATGGGGAGATTATGGTAGTCACTCATTTTGGCAAGCATATCATTCGAGATACAGTCTGTAGAGGCTACGAGTAACAGAGAGATTGTTACATGGTGATGCCCTCAATTAGTGGGAGGCTATTGGTGGTGAGATTACAAATCTATTGCGATAGGAAGACATCTTGAGAAAATTCGACCACCGATAATTTATGAAGTTTTAGTAGGACTTTTGTTCAGTTAACATATTTCAGTTCTAGGATTCTTGTATATGGTATACTCATGGATCGATGGATCCCCTTGGAATTAAATAATGAATACCAAAAGGTTTTTCTCGATTGCTAGTGATATTTTCTTGCTAAAGAGAATTTAACTTTACAAATTGTTGAAGAAAATTCCGGGGATAGTGGGAAAAGATTTCAAGTTTGGTAGCTAGGTCTATTTTACTTTTGAAGGAAGCAAGTTATATATAATTTCAGGATTTAAACATCTCGAGGGATTCGTGTGTACAAAGCTTGAATAGGTGTTGAGCATAAATAAAATGGAAAGGAGGTTGTTAATAAAGGAGCCAAAGATATTAGTGTGTGGATATATATATATATATTTAATTGTGATCGAAGATTTTCCTTGGATTGTTTTGGCTGCCATATGTACCATCTTGATGGGGATTAGTGAGTTTTGGTTAATATTACCTCTAGGAACATATGTATTTTGGTTGCACTCGTAGTTCATGCAATTAATTTTGGATTGTGGGGTTTTCACTTTAGAGTCCTAAAATAGCGAGAATATTGTGTTTATAACTAAGGCAATATTATTGAAGAAGGGTTGAAGCACCCATGGAAAGGGTATTGCTTGGTCAAATGACAAGTATTGAGGATAACTAGTGCAGCGCGAATGAGATCCATGTGGTACAATATTTTACAATAAGAAGTTATCCAAGAATAAGGAAAGAAAACTAAGACATGAGTTGATAGCTGCATGAGTGGAGATCTTAGTCGATATTAATGTAGAAATGACATGGAATGAAACAATGGATCAAATTTCATGGAAGTAAAATGTTACTAGGTTATTAATCAGAAATTACTTGACAAAGAAAAATTTGGGAGATTTAAGAAACAATGTGAAGCAACACCCACCATTTTTTTATGTATAAACCGCATTTGAAGTTTCGAGGACGTAACTTGTTTTTAGGGGGTTAGAAAATGTAACACCGACACTACGGTGTTCGTATATTATTTCTGTTTTTGAATTTAATAAAATAATCCTCAATTTATATATAAATATATAGAAAATATTTAATTTTATTGATTTTCAATTTTAGGATTTTTAAATTTAATTTTTGGTATATTTTAAATACCGTTTCTGGGATTTGTAAAATCAAGTTAGTATAAAAATATATATATGTAAATAATTATTTATTTATTAATTAATTTATTTACTCAATTAGCTATTTATAAAATCTATTTATATAAAAATATATATACATAATAATAATAATAATAATAATAATAATAATTAAAAAAAAATCAAATTAGGGCTAATAGCCCTAATTCTTCTCCTTCTCTCTACTCTCTCTCTCTCTCCCAAGCTGACTCTTCACCTTCCTCCCGCGGCGGCTCCTCTTTCGCCTTCCACCGCCTCCCTCACCGCAACCCACCCCACCGCCGTGCCAACCGCTGGTCACCGCCACTTTCTCTCTCTACCTCGCTCTCAGTTCTACCTCTCTGTTCCTCCCTCTCGCTCTCTCACTGTCTCTCTCTACTTCGCACGATTCACTCTCCCTCACCCTTGATTTTGCACCGCCGCTGACCACCACCAACCGCCGCAGCCACCGCTCATCCTCTCCACCATCTCCATCTCTCTATCTCTCTCCTTCTCTCTCTCGGCTTCTCTCTCTCACCCGCGACACTCTCTCTCTCGATCTCTCGCACTCTCCGCCCGTCTCCACCACTCCCCCGCCACTGCACCGCCTTCGACCACCATCAATCACCACCACCAACCTCTCTCATTCTCTCTCGGTCACTCTCTCTATTTCGCTCCCTCTGTTCTCTCACTCTCTTTCCCCGTTGTCTCTCTCACAGTCCCTCAATCTCTCTCTCTTTTTCTCTCTATCCCTTCCCTCTCTATCACTCTGCTTCTCCCTCTTCCCGCGCGCGCGATACAGCCTTTCCTCTCTTCCTACGCGCGCGACTACAGAACTTTCCCCCTCTCCTTCGCTCGCTCACTGTGCGCGTAGCCTTGCTGTAATCTCGGTTGCAGCGTAGAAGCTAACCCTCAAAAACCCTAGGCCCAAATTTCACTCCTGCGCAGGTAAGAACCATTCCTTTGAACAGTAGCTCTAGGGTTTGAGTTCTTTCGGTAATTTAGACTAACCAATGGAGTTTGCTTCAAATTGGAAGCTTTGCAGGTCTTGGACTGAGTTGTAAGCGCACAGACGATAGGGTTGTGGACTGCGGAAACCCTAGGTGAGGTAAAAATTTTGGTTCCTTCAATAGATGAATGAGATTAGGTTAAATTTAGAATAAGATTTTTATATATGTCTTGTAATAGGTGGAAGTTGAGGAGAATGCGTTGTTCCTGAAATTTGGTATATGAACCCTAGGGTGCTATCTAGATTTTTTAGGAAACTAGACTGCCTGAAACTAAAGAAGCATGTTAAAGGATAATAGAATCGAGTTGAATTGATCTGAATCGATTCCCTTGGAGTTTAATTTGACATATGCATGAAAATAATATGAATTTGGAAATTTGAGTTTAAGGATTGATGCAGTCTTTTCATTATAAGTTGTCCTGTGTGTAGGAAATCAAAATACAATTTCTGTAATATAAAAGTAGGTTTCAATACCTTTAAAATGACATTTGGTTTGAAGAAATCGGATGAGAATTGAAAAGTGTATGAATTTTCAAAGATTTTTCTAACTTATGGGGAATTTATGTATTTAGACTTGTTTTTTGATTTTGAATGGTTTTAGGTTTGAATTTAACTTGATTTTGATTTGGTTATTTACTTATAAATGGAATTAAAATTGATGATATTGGAGTTTATTCATAAATTGGAGAATTAAGGTTTGTACAAACTTAGGAAAAATGATAAACTCTAAGAATAATTGGAAATTTGATGATTAATGTGATACTTTGATTAGGTTGATCTTGTTGGAGACTCGAAGAGTCAAATTCGGATTTATTTTGGAAATAGGGAGTGATTACCCTCCCTGGAATGTGAGTAGGACCCTAATCTCTTGCATGAAATAGTGAAACCTGATTTTACCTTGTTTTTAAACAAAACATGCTTTGATATGCATTGATTCGATGTGTGATATTAAATCTCAAATCTGTTTTGTGATTATTGGAGTGTCGTAAACTTATGATTTCTATGACTATGCATCCATGTTTGAATGAAATGAAATTGTGCCATGATTTGAGAACTTAAATGTTTTCTATTCTATCATTGCATCAGTTGTTGATTTGAAATGATTTTGATGAAATTGTATTGGCACACGGATTTGAAATGTTTTGAGATCTGTGAGGACACTGGGATGCCCACTTGTGATGATATGATTCTTATCTGCGGGACTTTGTGCCCTTGTGATACTGTGATGATGACATTGATGATTCCGTAGCTACAAAGGGACTTTGTAGAGGTACGGGTTGCCCGGATACACTTCTGCAGGAGGTATCCGCAAACGTCCAGTTTATATTTATTCATAGGCGTGGCCGGTTGAACCCACATCGGGGGAGGACGTGTTTGACGCCACCGTCTAGCACCGGGCGGGGTCCTATTTGACGAGTCTGGGTAAGCAAGGAGCTAAGTCCACGGCCAACGTCAGGGTAGAGAGCTACTTTTGAAACACTTTGCATAATAACACCCCCGATGCGCCTGTCCTTGGTCATGGTTGACCTTTGTCAGGATCTTTTTGGCCAGCTCTATGATCTACTTGATTTTTAAATAGATGCATATATGTATGATATCGTGTGATTGAATAAATGAGTTCATTTTATTGAGCATATCGTGATTTATTGCAAAACTCGAGTTATTGTTTACGAATGATACTATTTGACACTCCAATATTCACCTATACTATTAGTACTTGAGATTAATCCCTCTCACTCACTGAGTATTCTCCCATAAATACATACTCACCCCTCTTCTTTCCTCCCCCAGACAGGATTTTTGTGCTGGAGCGACATTTCAGAGTATAGAGTTTGGGTGTACTTGGTGTTCAGGAAGGTGAGATCTTAAGTTTAAATTGAAAGATGAATTATGTATTTTATTTCGACCCTGCGAGGTCTTGTTGAGGTTCGTAGTTGGCCGTGTACTTATTTTGGGATGACTGTATAATTTATGTATATTTATTTGTGAAACTCTCATATTTCATTTGCATTGAGGCGATTGTATGTATTTGAATGTTACTTGGGAAATTTGTTATACATTTGTATAAAATTTAGGTCCGCTCGGTTTGGCGGCTGCTCATGCTCTAGTTGGGCATGACAATAGAGGTCTGTGGCTAGGTTTGTTGACAGATTTTTATAGCCTTACGTTGTTCTGGATGTCGGCTATGGGAGTTGTTGGTTTTGGAGAGGCCGGGATGGCCATTTGTTTTATTTTCAGTATGATTTTGAATTTTACAGGTTTAAACAGGTTTAATTGTACATGGGAGACCTCCAATTTATGAGGTGGTTCTGCCCGATTTTCTGTAAAAATACAGCCAGCATCCATGGCAACGGGCGACTGTTCACGATCCTGGTTCAGGGCGTGACATCGTATGAGTCGGGTGAGAGCTCCCCTAAGATACCGTCATATTCCAATTGTGAGAATCTTTATTCAAGACCATGTGAGGGAGGAATGAGACTTTGTTTCACATGTTTTCAACCAAGGTATTATGCTTTACGTTGTCATCTTAGGCCTGGGCACCACAACTTGTTGCTTTACAACATGTTTTATTAACCAAAACTCTATCAGATCAGCAAGCGATAGCCCCTCCAGTTCCATTGAGGCTAAGACCACCTAGACTAGTTCTACCACCATGATCACAGTAGAGACAGCCTCAAGGTATGCCACCAGGCATAGGAATTCAGACCAGAGTTCTTGAAGTTACTGCTCAAGAGGCTCACGTTTCACCTGATATGATTACAGGTGTAATGAAATTATTTTCTTGTGATGTTCGTGTTTTGATTGATCCAAGTACTATGCATTTATTCATTTCATTAGCATTTATCATACATTTGTCTTGTGAGTCTGAACCTTTAGAACTATGGTTATGGGTTGTTACACCACTTAAGGATGAGGTTTTAGTTACTGAGATTTATAGAAGTTGTACTATGAGCTTCCAAGGGCATGATTTCAACATTGATTTACTACCATTGGAATTGATAGATCTGGATATAATTCTGGATATGGATTGGTTATCAACCAATTATGTATTGGTTGATTGGCAACGAAAGATTGTTTGTTTTTTACCTCCAGGATAGCCATAAAGTTTATTTGTTGGTGATAGATTTATCAGAACTCCAATTTTATCCTTTATTCAAGCGACTAGGATGTTATCTAGGGGCTATTAGGGATATTTAGCTTATATCACCGATGAAAAGAACACCAACGAAAAGAAAGAGTAGCCTCAGTTGCTTGACATACCGGTGGGTTGGGATTTCTTGGATATATTTTCAGATGATTTGCCAGGGTTACCACCAGTCAAAGAGATAGAGTTCACTATTGATGTGATGCTAGATACCATTCCTATCTCTATAGCTCCATATAGAATGGCACTAACTGAATTAAATGAGTTGAAAACTCAGTTATAAGAATTTGTGGATAAGGGATTTGTTCATCTAAGTGTTTCTCCTTAGAATGCACTAGTTTTATTCTTAAAGAAAAAAGATGGTTCTTTGAGATTATGTATTGATTATCAAAAACTAAATCAAGTTACTATCAAAAATAAATACCCCTTGCTAAGAATTGATGATTTGTTTGATCAGTTGAGAGATACCGCAATTTTCTCTAAACTGGATCTTAGATCGGACTATCATCAAATTAGGGTCAGAGAGGAAGATATACCTAAGGTGGCTTTTCACACCCGCTATGGCCACTATGAGTTTCTGGTGATACCATTTGGGTTAACTAATACCTCAGCAGATTTTACGAATTTGAAGAATTGTGATTTCAGACCTTATCTGGATAACTTTATTATGGAATTTACTGATGATGTTTTGGTTTATTTTAAAGATAGAGTTTAGAATGAGCAGCATCTTTGCATTATTTTATAAACTTTGAGGACCAAAATGTTATATGCCAAACTAAGTAAATGTGAGTTTTAGCTTAGCAAGATAACTTTCTTGGGTCACATTGTATCTGGTAGAAGACTTTTTGTAGAGTTGAAGAAAGTTGAAACTATTATTAATTGGTCCACTCCTACTATAGTTACAGAGGTGCGTAGTTTTCTGGGTTTGGTGGGTAATTACAGCAGATTTGTTAAGAATTTCTCGTTGATAGCTACTCCACTTACGAGATTGACTCATAAGAATGCGTCCTTCAGGTGGGATGAACAATGTGAGACTAGTTTTCAGACTCTAAAAAATAAGCTTATATCGGCCCTAGTGTTAACATTACTAGTCAGCGGACAGGGATATGTGATCTTTAGTGATGTATCTAGGACCAATTCGGGTTGTGTGCCAATTGAGGGATAGAATGTGATAGCTTATACTTCTAGATAGTTGAAACCTCATGAAAAGAATTATCTTACACATGATCTAGAGCTTGCAGCTATTGTTTTTGTTTTTAAGATTTGGAGACATTACAATTATGGTGAGTATTGTAAAATATTTACTAGAGTCTCAAGTACTTATTTACCCAAAAGGAGCTAAATTTAAGACAATGCGGACAGCTTGAGCTATTAAAGGATTATGACGTTGCTATTTAGTATCCACCCAGCAAAGCAAATATTGTTGCAGATGCACTCAACCGCAAATCTACTATATCAATAGCAACTTTGCTAGTAAGAGAGCATTAGATGATAGCTGAGTTTGAGCAGCTGAAGATTGATGTTAAGGTTTCTAGCCTGGGTCTCTTTTGGCTCGGTTTATGATTCGACCAGATCTATTTAGTCACATTAAGGTGGCTCAGCAAACTGATGAAATGACTGTTAAGCTCAGAGAAGATATTCTTAAAGGGGAAAAGCTTGAATTCAACATAGTAAATGAGACAATCAGATTTCAAGACAGATTAGTAGTTCTAGAGGTTTACGAGTTAAGGAGAGTAATTTTAGAAGAAGTAAATAATTCAGCTTTTTCTATCCATCCAGGATCCACCAAGAAATATAGGGATTTACATCGATCCTTTTGGTGGCCCGGTATGAAGAGAGATATTATAGAGTTTGTCCTTAGATGCTTGACATGTTAGTAAGTGAAGGTTGAACACTAGACCTGGTGGACTACTTGAGCCACTCCCTATTCCTGAATAAAAATGAGAACATATTACCATAGATTTTGTCTTAGGATTACCTAAAACTCTAAGGGGATTTGATGCTATTTGGGTCATAGAGGATCGTCTCACCAAATCAGATCACTTTCTTCCAGTTGTAGTGACTTATTCTATAGAGAAATTAGCTAAACTCTATATCGATGAGATTGTGAGGTTGCATAGTATACCGATATTCATTGTTTCGGATGGATATCTAAGATTTGTTTCTTGATTCTGGTAGAGTTTTCAAACCAAGTTGGGAACTAATCTTAATTTGTCCATAGCATATCATTCTCAGATAGATAGTTAGTGAGAAAAGACTATACAGACTCTAGAGGATATGTTGAGAGCTTGTGTTCTAGAGCTCCATGGTAGTTAGGTTGAACATTTGACGTTAGTGGAATTTGTTTATAACAACAACTATCACTCTAGCATTAACATGACATGGTTTGAAGCATTATATAGGAGAAAATATATGACTCCTCTTTGTTGAGATGAAGTGAGAGAGAAAAAGCCATATCAATCCAAAATAGGGTCTGCTTATCTACAAGAAATCACAAAAAAGTTCAGATTATTCGAGAAAAGCTTAGAACCACTTAGTCCTGCCGAAAGAGTTATGCTACTCAGAGACGTAAAGACTTGGAATTTGAGGTAGGAGACAATGTCTTTCTTAAAGTTTCTCCAATTAAAGGTATGATGAAATTTGGAAAGAAAAATAGAAAGCTCAGTCTTAAATTTATTGGTCCTTTTGAGATTTTAGCCAGAGTTAGAGTAGCTACTTATGAATTAGTTCTACCTCCAACATTTAAAAGGGTTCATCCTACCTTTCATGTTTCCATGTTGAGAATATACGTTCATGATCCTTCACACATGATCAGCTATGAACCACCCCAACTTATAGAAAATTTAACCTATGTTGAGCAATCGATCCAGATTTTAGACTCTCGAGAACAGAATTTAAGGAACAATATTATCAAATTGATAAAAGTTTTATAGAGACACCATACCTTTGAGGAGGTATCTTGTTAGAAATGAGGGAGCGATGCTCATATCTCTTTGAGCATGAGCAATGATCTAGTGGACTGGATCCTTTAAAGGGAAAGGATGTAAGGTCCCATTTCGAGAAATTATTAAAGTATACATTTGCATTTGTATTTGCATTTTTATTTTACTGAGTACATTTAAATTTTTTGTATTGCACTATATTAAAATTCGTTGAATTTTTTTATGTGCGATGCACACTTTACTTTTTATATTTATGGTTTTACCTATAGGTTGAGTATGTTAAAATTAGTATAGACTAGTGAGATTAGGGCTGTTATATGGACCGAGTCGAGTTCGAGCCGCTCGTGAGTTGCTCAGTCAATGATTCAACTCGACTCGAGTTTAACCGAGTTTGAGTCAAGTTCAAGTCGAGTTCGTCGAACATCGAGTCGAGTTCGTCGAACATCGAGTCGAGTTCGTCGAATATCGAGTCGAGTTCGAATAATAGAATTTTAGACTCGAAAACTCGATGAGTAACTCGATCACATATATTAATATATATTATATATATTTATATGATTATAATATAGAAAATAAAATAAAATAAATTAATATATTATATAATAATCGAGTTTTCGAGTCGAATTCAAATCGAGTTTAAGCAGTTTGTTATATAATCGAGTCGAATTCGAGCCTCTATTATTTACTACTCGTTGAGTTTGAATCGGATAAAAGAAATCAAGTTCAAGTACAAGGATATTCAGGATTGACTCGATTCGAATACACCCCTAAGGGAGATATATCGGTGAAGGAGAAAATTCAGAATAAATCAATAAGAGAACTGAATTGAGGTTTTATGTGGGACCCACAAAAAGAAAAAAATTGAAATGAAAATGAACTTTAAAAAAAAAAAAACAGAGAGAGAGAAAAGCCACACTATCAACACCCAACACTTGGCTTCCACACCTTTGACACATCACCATACTTGGGGCCTCACATTCCACTTAAGTAAAGAGAGTGAGAGAGCAAGAAAGAGAGCTTAAGACATAATCTTTCTCTTCCTAAAAGCTCTTTTTTCGGATTTCACATTTCTTCTCTGAAAACCCATCCTAAACTCTATTAAAACAATCACTTGAGCCTAACATGAACCACTTCCATCCATATATATATTAACCCTAGCCTTTGGGAAGCAAAAAGAAGTGTATAACACTTATAGAACAAACTGAAAAATACATACAAAGCAAGAAGGTTGAAGTAGCTAGAGAGAAGTGGACTTTGAAACTTGGAAAGACAAGTACCTTGCTTGTGTTTGTTTATTTGATACCTAATAGCCATGAATAACATGTTTTCTGAGTTGTTATCATGCTATGATAAGAGTAGAGAGGGAGAGGAAGAAAGAAATTTTGAATGTTGAACATAAGGTTTGGAAATTGAAAAATTCTGCCTTATTTTACAGCATGACCATTCTCTGTTCTTTATTTCACATCTTTTTTTGAACAATTGCAAATCGAGCGGGGTTTTCTTTTGAAAAACTAAACTCCCATAGCTTTAAAATGACATATAATTTAAAGAGTTTAATGGAAAAATGAATTTTTTATGAATTTTCAAAAGTGGCTCATTTTTTGCAGGAGATTGCCCTGTTTCTACCTTGTTTTTGTACTGAAATTAGCTTCGATTGTTAGCTGCCTTCTAGGCTAAATTAAGTTAAACTCTGAACATAAAAATTGTAGCATCTTTATATACTCATTGGAATCACCTGAATTTGATATGTGCAAAAGAAGTTGTGTTAGTTTTTCTATGACTATGTAAGCTGTATTGTGAATTTTGGACTGTAACTTTGATTGATTTGGGTTTCCATGTGTAATTAGAATTGAACCTAACTATGAACATAAAAGCTATAGTCCTAAGTCTTAATTTTAAGTGGCAATTGGATTCATTTCAATCCAGACATTATAAATCAAGTTATGACAATTTTATTAAAGCTTGTTTGTGCTAGAAACTCATTGAAATGGCTCATTGGTGTTATGAGTTGGTTAACTATAGGGACTGCATATTCATGATGTTTGGTTTTGAATCCTATGTAATCCTTGTGATAAATTGTGATCTTTCTGATCATTACCTCAAGTGGATCATAAAGAAATATAAAGAGAAAATAATAATATAAAGATTTCTTCAAAAGCTTTGCAAAACCTACGGGCAAAGTTTAAGGAGTACAGTTGGCATATGGAGTTTCGAAAGTTTTGTGAAATCTATGGATGAAGTTTGAGAAACTATAGATGTATCTATTCTCCCTATAAGGGTAGAATTAGAAATTGGTGAAGTGTTTGAAGTGTCTAACCCAAAATGACCTAGATTTCATTTAGGAATATCAAATTTTGGCTTACTCTTCCAGACCCTCATACACTAACTTGGTTTAACATTCTATTCATTTCTTTAATTATTAACTTAAAATTAGAATAACAAAGATAGAGAAAGATAATAAATCTAGAGTGGAAATTGCACTTAATTCCTTAAGATTGCTTGAGATAATGTGTATCTCTTGTGTACACTTTCATATTACGTTATTTGTATGGTGATATTGATATTGGTATGCTTACTTGCTTGTTATGTATGCTATTGGTCCCTCATGTACTTGCTTAATTTATGTTGACCCCGATGTCGTTGTTTTCAGGTGATCAAGGAGACGAGAGAGAGTCATAGGGTAGAGACCTTTGAGTTAAGAAATTTAGTTCTCTACTCATTTCCAACCACTCATTTTGTTAAGGTATGTAATTTTTATATTTCTTTTGAAATTGTATGAGTTATAATTTATATGTGGATGTATAGTTGATGGCCAAGGAGAGCCCTATATGTATAGTTTTATTTATATTATGATTATATACTATGGTGTGTTGTACTGGTGTTCTGTTTGTTTTATCAGGTTTCATGCTAACCCCAAGTAGCTAAATAGTCACTAAATAAGAGAGATTCTACTGATAATTTATTTGGAAAGAATAATTAACTTATTTTCTTTTAATATAAATCCCCTTTCATGTTATCACACACGGGGAGTGCGACTGTTACGAGTTTAGACATCAAGTCCAAATATTACATTTTAATCATGTTAGTTGCTTCCACATTTGCATGTTTTTCTCCTTTTGCTAGGGGGTATGACGCCTGGATAGCGAGTCGTCACATCAGTGCTTGGAGACTCAAGTTTGTTACAATTATTTTCTACACTCAAACTTATAATAGACCAAGAAGAAAGTGCTTTCTTGGTTAGGGCATAATATTTGGAAAGGTTAGGGTTTGCTTGTACCATGAAAGCTAGTAAGAAGTGTTTTGTGAGCAACACTTGTAAGGATGATGAGGACATTCACTCTATTTCGTCTACATATATTGATCCCGATGTCACCTACCATGAAGACAAAGATCAAATAAAGTCGGTAGAGCCCCAAGTTTTCCTTTCGGCCCAATCACAAATAAAGAGCCAAGAGACTTAAGAAGCAGCTGAACTTAGTTATAATTGGGAGCATGAAGGACATCCAACCTATTTTCAAGAAGCCCAATGAAGAGTACAAGCCCAAATAGTTAATTCAAGCTCAAATGTCTCAAATGAAGTAACAAGGAATCATTATGTTTATTTCTTTTTCGGCCAGCATGTAAAGCGATTTCAAGAAATATTTTGCAAGTTGAGGGAAAGAATATTGCCTAATTTTCAGCCCCCAAATCTGCCAATTAGGTTTCTTAATCTTAGGAATAATATATGGGTATAAGCTCCAACCTTTTCGATTTATTACTAAGACGATGGGTATATATATACCCTCATTTTCAGCCATGTATGAATAAGTTTGAATAATATTACAATGAGGTTTTTGTTCTTTATTTGGTTCACCTTAGTGATTTACCTGGGGCAAGTTAGGTTTTATCCTAGAACGCTCTTTGACAATATCAACGGGTTGTCACCCCTGTTGTGGTGTCTCCACTTCATTCACCCCAACATACTAACCCTAGATCGATCGTAGTTTGTTGTGATATATCTTCCTCTCACGCATATTTGGAGGTATCCATAGAGGTGGGTATCATCTTTTGGTATCAGAGCTTGGCTAGAGATTGATCGTATATCCCTTATTAATTTTGTTACTCTTAGTTATTATGTACAGTAACTTTGTTCTTGTTCTTAGTTGGTGTTGTCATCTTTGTCTTTGATGTCTTCATCTTTGTTTCTTATTGTCATCATAAAAAAAGGCTTCTAAATTTTTACAAAATCCAAGAGAGAGAGAGAGAGAGAGAGTAAGCTTCTCTATTTCTACGGGATTAAAAAAAAGAGCTTCTCTATTTCTGTAAAAAAAAAAAAAAAAAAAAAAAAAAAAAAAAGGCTTCACCATTTCTACAAAATAAAAAAAAGGCTTCTCGAGTTCTGCAGAATAAAAAAAAATGCTAGGGCAAAGGTTATTTGTGTGTAATTTTGTTAATTGCTCTTTATATGTGGAGGAAGTTTTGTGGAAAACCTAGCTAGTTTTCAAGTTGTGCACTCTCTTAGGGTCCTTTGCATATGGTTGTGTGTAGCTTATTGATTTTGTAAACCCTGAATTTATTCAAACTTCATCCTTTGTCTTTCTTTGAAAATTTTCAAGTGGTCTACTTTGCAAACCAATATTTTTTCTTTGAGCCAACCAAGTAGCATTTAGTGGCAAAAAAAAAGAAAGAAAAAAAAAAAACCTCTTGTTTAAAATCATGAATATTCCTTATCTTCTGCATGCTTGTTACCCTACTCGTCCATTTAAACTTTACTTAGCCAAACCACATTGTTTTGATCTTTCCCTCTTTGTTTTTAAAAAATTGGATATCTTGCTTAGTCGTAGACCACTCGATTAACATAGTTCAAAGTGTGTTTTTAGTGTAAAATCTTGCTTGCATGTGAGTGGTCATTTGGTGAACCCCTCTAAAGAACTTTTAGTGGAAAGAGGCTTGAGAGGTGAGAATATCAAAATGACAAAAACCTTTAAAGATTGAAACACGAGTGGTAAAACAAAGAGTACAAACATCTTTGAGTGATACACGTGAGAGAGTGGTTCTTTGGTGAGATCCATCTTTCTTTGCACTAACCTTTCTTTGCAGGGAAAAAAATCATGGACAACAATGAGCATATCCATTGTGAAACAAATGGACTAGATCCAAGATGTTAACTCAATGCAATGGGTCAAGTGTTACAACATATCCTTCGAAAACTTAACCAATTAGAAGTTGCACAACGCATGCCTACACCTCCTATACCAGCAACACGAAAATGAATTTCAAATGAACCCTACAAAGCCTTTGGAGAGGATGAACAAATGGGATAGAAGATAACAAATTTTTTTACTAGGATAGTCCTAGGCGAGAATGGTCCCAAAACACACAAAGAGGAGATCCGAAACTCAAATTTCCTACTTTTGTAGGAAAATTAGACCTGGAAGCCTATTTAGATTAGGAGGCACACATGGATTTCACCTGTGCTTGCTATGACTATGATGATAAAAGAAGAATAAGGATTGCAGTTGCCTAACTTTAAGATTTTGCTATGGTGTCATGGGATCAAATTACTATTTCTAAAGAGAAAACATGCTTGCCACCAATCCAATTTTGGATTAAGATGAAGAACATCATGAGAAGTAGGTTTGTGCTGCCTTATCACACTCAACAGCTACTTAGTCTCTCAGAGACTTATCCAATTAGAAGCAGGTTTGCTTCTCTTAATGTTCTTCATCTCAGTCCAAGATCGGATTGGTGGCAAGCGTGTTCTTTTTCTAGAATTGGTAATTTGATCCCACCACACCATAGCAAATTCTTGAAGTTGGGCAACTGCAATCCTCATTCTTCTTTCATCATCATAGTCACAACAAGCAAAGGAGGAATCCATGTATGCCTCTTAATCTAAATAGGCCTCTGGGTCTGATTTTCCTGCAAAAGTAGGAATTTAAGTTTTGGATCTCCTCTTTGCATGTTTCAAGACCATTCTCGCCTAGGACTCTCTTGGTAAAAAAATCTGTTGTTTTTTATTCCATTTTGTTCATCCTTTCTAAAGGCTTCGTAGGGTTCATTTGAAAATCATTCTCGTGTTGCTAGTATAGGAGGTGTAGGCATGTGCTGTGCAGCTTCCAATTGGTTAAGTCTTCGAAGGATCTATTGTAACACTTGACCCATTGCATTGAGTTGACATCTTGGATCTGGTCCATTTGTTTCACCATGGTTATGTTCATTGTTGACCATAATTTTTTTTTTCTTGCAACAAAAGGTTAATGCAAAGAAAGATGGATCTCACCAAAAAATCACCTCCTCACGTCTATCACTCAAAGATGTCTGCACTCTTTGTTTTACCACTCTTATTTCACTCTTTAAAGGCGTTTGTCACTTTGATATTCTTACCTCTCAAGTCTCTTTCCACTCAAAGTTCTTTAGAGAGGTTCACCAAATGACCACTTAAGTGCAAGCAAGATTTAACACTAAAAACACACTTTGAACTATGCTAGTCGAGTGGTCTATGACTAAGCAAGGTGCCCAATTTTTGAAAACAAAGAGGGAAAGAGCAAAACAAGGTGGTTTGACCAAGTGAAGTGTAAATGGATGAGTAGATCAACAAGCATGCACAAAACAAGGAATATTCACGGTTTCAAGCAAGAGTTTTTTTTTTTTTTTTTTTTTTTGCCACAAAATGCTATTTGGTTGGCTCAGAAAAAAATTTGGTTTGCAAAGGAGACCACTTGAAAATTTTCAAAGAAAGACAAAGATGAAGTTAGAACAAATTCAGGGTTTACAAAATTAATAAGCTATACACAACCATATGTAGAGGACCCTAAGAGAGTGCACAACTTGAAAACTGGCTGGGTATTCCACAAAACTTCTCCACGTACAAAGAGCAATTAACAAAATTACACACCAATAACCTTTGCAATAGCAATTTTTTTTTTTTTTTGATTCTGTAGAAATAAAGAAGCCTTTTTTTTATTATTATTCTGCAGAAATGGTGAAGCCCCCTTTTTTTGTAAAAACAAGGAAGCTCTTTTTTTTTTTTTTAATTCTGTAGAAATAAAGAAGCTCTCTCTCTCTCTGTTTTTTTTTTTTTTTTTTTGGATTCTGTAGAAACTGAGAAGTCTTTTTTTGTGACGACAACAAGAAACAAAAATGAAGACATCAAAGACAAAGATAGCAATACCAACTAAGAACAAGAACAAAGCTACTGTACGTATCAACTAAGAGCAACAAAATTAATAAGGGATAGACTTTGCATTTGTTTTGGGGTGCCGATAGTTGTCCCACGGAGGGCATTTTGTATAAAATCTATTTGAAAACTTATTTAGTTTTGTATTTTGATTTTAGTTGGATTTTGTTGTGTATAAACCTTTATTAAGGACTCTTAATTACTCTTTTTGTGAAATTCACTTGGGAATTATCGTTGGTTTTGTTTTCTATCCCTGAAATGGAAACTGTGTTCTGTTGGTTGATGATATTAAGAGGTCGAGATAGTCTATGGTTTTATTTGGATATTTTGAATGCCTTGCATTGTCTTAGAGCATGGGATGAAATTCACATTGTTTTAGGGTAGCGTGGCGGTTGTCGCATACCAAAACCTGTGGGTCAGGACGTGACAATAAGAGTCGACCTCCGCAAAGGAATTGACTTAGACATAAGTTAAGAAGTCAAACTGCAAGTTATTAAGTCGACCCAACATTGTTACCATGTTGACCTAGGATTAAAAAAAATGAAAAAATTCAAGTATAGAACTAAATAAGTCAACTCACACAGTTTGACATGTTGAATTAATGAATTAGATCTTAGAAAAAGGATTCTGTTACTTCATAAGTCGACCTATATAAAAGAACAAGTTGACTTGAGGAATCAAGTCTCAGAAGTTAAACCCAATCAAAATATAAGTCCACCTATAGGAAAAACAAGTTGACCTGACCATAGTTAGAAATGTATTGAGTCGACTCAGGTGGAGACTAAGTCTACCTACAAACACCAAAAGACCTAAGCTAAGTTTAACCCATAGTAATTGTATTGAAGAAGTCAACCTAATATTGCAATAAATCAACCTGCAAATTTTGGTCTTAGAAATCCTAATTCCAAAACACGCTAAGTTGACCTTAGAACAACATCAGTAGACTTAGTAAGATTTGTAAGTCGACTTGAGAATGTATCAAGTCGACCTAATCAAGATTGCCTCAGAAGTCCAAGTTTTGGATCACAATAATTCAACCTTAGAGAAGTATAAGTTGACCCAATAAGATTTGTAAATCGATCTAAGAAATAATAAGTTAACTTGCCCAAACTTGCTCTCAAAAATCTTAAGTCTAAAAGATCAAAGTACTAGTGCTTTGCCTTTAAACTGACTCATTGCCTATATCTTCATATAAAGTCAATCTATAAAGAAAGCAATTTGACTCAGTAACATTGATAAGTCGACATGAGGAAAGAATAAATTAACTTAACCATTCATGCCACAGAAAATCTAAATTTGCAACATATTAAGTCAACCAAGAAAATGGATAAGTCAACTTAGTAACATTTGTAAAGTGAACTAGTATCAACATATTGGATAGACAAGTCGATCTCTACCCTTAAAAATCTAAGTTCTGAAACAGATTGTGTCGAATTAGGGAAACAAAAAGTTAACTTACTAACATTTAGAAGTCGATCTATACAAGTTTCTCAATGGTGTGATATCGACTTTATAAAAGTTCAAAGGCTACCCATGAAAACACAAGTAAACTCAGGAGAGAACAAGCCGACCCAACATATTAGTAAAATGTAAACAAGTCAACTTACCATGTATACTAAGTCCAACTAGCTAGAATTCAATATCTAGTCAATTTGATTGAAGAAGAAGTTGACCAACTATGAGTAACAGTTAAAATTTCAGAAAAAATTTGTTCAGAAATTAAATGGAAGTCCAACCACCTCCAACAACTACTTCAATGCATTCAATGGCCATAAATGCTGCTCAATGGTTAATTTACTCTCTAAAACTATAAATACAACTCAAGTATTGAAGGATGGTGACTTCTAATTTCTAGAAAGATCTAACAAGTTTATAAACATTCATTCTCTGTGTTTAAACTTTCATTGTTGTATTTTGTGTTCTGGGATTTAACAATAAGACTGAAGTTAAAGCTTCAACTTGTATTTTCTTTCACCTTGTAATCCTTATAAAACGAGTCTATCTGATCTGGGTTTAGATTGTGTCAAGTGAAATGCTCTGGGTTTGCTTGTTCCTAGGATAGACAAGTGGTGAGTGTAATACCGGTAATCAATGTCTAGTTACATGAATAACTTGTAACCTATAAAATGAATTTTGATATTGTAAATTTAAACCATAAAATTTGGTGAATTAGAAATATGAGAATTTGGACTTGGATTGAACTAGTAATTTAGCCTAAGTTTTAAGTACAATTTATAAGATTAACAATTCAACAATGAGCCCAATTTAAAGCCCAGATTTTTAACCCCTTTTTACAACCAATTTTGGAGTCTCAATACTTGAAAGAAGGCTCACAAAAGCAATCCACATTTTTGCCCTCCATTTGTTTTGCTCTCTTTTTTTTTCTTTTTTTTTTTAATATGCCAACAAGTGTAGAAAAATCAATGGGGGCATTTAATGTCTCTCTTTCGATGTGAGGGATTGCATTTAAGAAATAAAATAAGGTGGAATAAGTGTTTGTGGGTGCCTTAGCCTTAAAAGAAAGAAATAGAGAGAGAGAGAGAGAGAGAGAGCATCTTGAAACTTCTTGAGACCTCTATATTTTTCTTCTTTTCTCCTTTATTTCATCCGAAATTTCCAAGCAACTTTCAGCCAAATCTTTAATCTCTAGAATCTTCTAGTTCATTCTTAACATCATTTAGCAAATCCTTGAGTTGGTCATAAGAAAAAAAAAATTTGGGATTAAAACAAGAATAGTCATAAAGCTTGTACTTTGGAGACGATTTTGTTGGATGCTTGAGAAATCATTGAACCAAATCCAAGGTAAGCTTCAAATTCATGGTTTTGAGTTTATATTTATCATTAAAATTAAGTTGAATACTATGTTTGATGATCTGAACTTAGGAGAAGATGGATGAATTAGAACAAAGATAGAAACCTTAAATTTCTACAAACAGGATAGTGTGACTATGCTATAATGTTTTGGCTATAACTTTCTCTCACAAAGACAAATCAAGTGAGGTTTCCTGCATATGAAACTGGACTTTCATACCTTGAAAATGAGATATGTTTCGTTGAATTCTGATGAGAATTAGATTTTTAATGATTTTTCAAAATAAAGCATTATGCAAAAGGATCCCCTATTTTTGCCCTGTTTTGGTTAAGACTTTGGTTCGATTTTGAGATACCTACTAGGATAAATTAGGCTAAGCTCTGAACATAAAATTTGTAGATCCAAGTTTGTGATTTGGATATGCATAGTGAAAGTTATGGCCATTTTTTTATAACTGTGCAGATTAGAAATTATACAGTTAAGGCAACATAGGACAGATTTACATGTCTTTGTGTAATTGGAATAGATCTAAGTTATAAACATAATAAATTGTTGTTTTATGTCTAGTTTTTAAGTGAAAATTAGAAGTTTTGTAATACAAGAATAGTAGTTCAAAATTCAATTATTTTCCTAAAACATGAAGATATGGAAATGAGATTTAATTATGGTTAATGAAAGTATTAGGCAAAGAGATACATTTTCCCTTCGCATATGAGTATTTAGCTTCATAGTAGCCTTGAACAAGTGTCTAACCTCAATTCTATATTATAATCTACATAATATTTAGGCGATGGTCCTTTGAACAAGGAAAAAGTTGAGAACTTCGGGTAGTGGGAGTGCACATCCTCCCCAAACAATGAGTGGGACTATTTTGTCTTGTTTAATGAGAAATATTTTTATGTATTTTGAAAATCTTATTTTGAAATATTGTTTTATAAGCCACTTTGAGTGTGATGTGTTCTCTTGAGAATGTGATGTTGTAAATGTGAACTTTGACATGATATTGTCACATAAATTACAATACTTTGTTGACTGATGTTTATTGAGACAAAGATAAATCTAGGTTGCAAAATGGTTCTAGATTTTAATTACGAATGAAAATGATATTTTTGGTGACCGATTGTTCACACAATTATTATAGTTTATTGCTTACTTATGACCGGTTGGAGCAAGAGCGGTATGAGTAGAGCCGAATTCTGGATTGACATAGGTGATATGAGGGGGTTCACCTACCCAAGGTTATAATTGGGCAGCCATGAGTCAACAATGGTGATGTCCAAGCCAATATCAAGGACAGGACATTTTTTAGAAAAATGAATGAATAAAAACCCTTGGTAGTTCCATTCCTTAACCCCGACCAAGGTCTTGGATTGGAAAGTATATTTTCAGCATTCCCAAGATTTTGAATGAAATACAACCCATTTGATGCGAAGAGAAATGTTTTTGCTTTGAATGCATTGATTGTCAATACTTTGTCCATACTTTTGTGAACTTGTAATTACTTTGGTACTGATAAACTGAAAATTCGTTAATAATGGTTTTAGGACAAGATCACACTCTTACTCATTGACATGTACAAAGATTTCTCACTCACTGGATACATTTGTACTCATCTCATTCTTCTTCTCTCCTGTTTTTAGGTTTGTAGCTACTAAGTGACAATAGAGGGTCTTCTTTTGCAATTTGAGAGATCTACCTTTGTTGGAACCATGCACTTCATGTAAGATAATCTTATTTTGGGCTTATGTAGTTGTAGATGGATCCATGGGCAAGATTAAAGGAAGCTAAATTGTGTTGTATTATGAATTACTTGTATAAACTTTAATATTTTGTATATGTACATCTTCATTTTGATTGGTCACTTATGTATAAGTTATGAGAACTTTACTTATTTCATCTTGATGGAGACCTTATGGATTATGACTTATGATTATGGAGAATTGTATAAAAAATAAGTTTAGGTTAATAACATATTAGCCTTGTGGAGTCCCAAAGTGCGTGCCTGGGGTTACATGTGGTTCGAGACAACATGACGGTTAACACGTGCTCAGATTCGAGGACTGAGGCGTGACAATGAGTGTTTGTGAGAGATACTTGTAAGGTTTTACTAGTATCTATGAAACTAGTTGTTTGTACTATTGATGAAAATAGTGGATTGAAAACTTCAGCTGAATCCTGAGAGTGGATGTACTATAAATCCTCTATTTCTTGTCCTTTCTTCACCCTATCTAATTTTCTTCTTAGTCTCTTCATAAACTTCCAGAAAATTAGAAAAGTGCTAAAACACCTATTCACCCCCCTCTAGGTGCTATGAATTGGTTCTTCACAAGTGATATGAGAAGTGCATGTACAAAAAATAGTTCAAGAGGTAGGTAAACATAGTATGTCATGTCCACGATCTCATCAAATTCATCATCTTGTAGTGCATAAATACAAGTACAAATCATATATTCCTTCTTTGTAAAAATTTGTGTTTAACTGTTAAAAAACTTGCACAACAAAGTGAGCCAATAGGAACAAAGTAGCCAAAGAATTCCCTAAATCCATACCTTCTAATTGTTCAAATCATGGGGATGAGATTCTTGTAATAGGAGACACCACACCTGTCATGCTCTGACTCGTAGGTTTGAGCACATGAAAACCATTACATTGTCCTGAACACCTGTGAATCTCACCATATGCTCCAAGACCTCGCAAGGCATTCAGAATACCAAATAATATAATAGGTCATCCCGGCCATTAAATACCATCCACTAAATAGAACACAATTCCCTCTCTAGGGATAGAAAATAGAACCAGCAATAATTCCAAAGTAAATTTCATAAAAAGGAAATTAAGGGTCCTCCATAAAGGTTTACACATAACCAAGTCCAACCGGAATCAAAATACAGAGTTCAAAAAGTTTTCAAATAGATTCTTATACAAAATGCCCTCCTTGGGTCAAACTATCAATACCTTAAAGACAATAACAAGATATATACCAAATGGAGTCTCTGACAGAGGTCTTCCCCAAAAAAAATCTGGCTCTAAGCGACCAAGAGTACTGACTAAACTTTCTCTGAAAAATGGAGAGGGAGAGTGAGTACAGAAATACCCAATGAATGTATAACATGTTATGATAATAAATAAAGGATGATTGTGGACATGTCAAACCCCTAACTCAAAATCATATCGCTCGTGTCATAAGAAAATCAAAATTTATCATAAACCATCAGATTTCAAATAAGAATCCACAAATCATAATAGACGAATTATATGCATCCAGTCATATCCATTTTTTTCTCAAAAATTAAAGGGTTGTCAAAATCTTTCCACTAAAGGATTGGCCCTAACCAATGATGGAACCGCCAAGGGGTTCTCATCATCATCAATCATACACATTACCCCTTACCTTGGCTTTAACTCGGGCCTCCTCTAGGGTGCAACCAGTTTAGTCTGAAGGGAGGGTTTCGGAGGCATCTCTCAAGTACAGCTACCTCCTCAGCCAAATAAACACCCAACCATGTCACCCCGTCGGGTCGCTTTGTGGAGGGAATAACCATAGCCATTAACCATATACACAACACCATTTTGCAATCATCACATCATATATCAAAATATGCCAATAGTTATTCAAATGCATTCTCAGTATATGAATCCAATCAATCATATTTAACACAAATCGATAAATTGGCACATTATTTCCAAACAACACATGGATGTATTTTTTATTTCAAATTTCCTTTCAGGACACTCCACAATCATAAAACAATTTTAAAAACATTTATAAAATCATTAGAAAATATTTATAAAATTAATATAAAACATTTTCTCACTTATAACCATAAACATGTATCTACTCACAGTGTAAGGGAAGGTAGTCACACTCAGTTTTTCCTACAGCAGAGTTTGGCCTTGATCAGGTTTGTCCAGCTCCTATGGAACATCATTAAGTAACCAAACTATTAATATTTATCACCCCATGACAATCCATAAGTTTAACATTCAAAATCTTAACTTTTCTTTCACTCCCATGGACACAAATTTTCTCCAAATTAATTCATCTTATTTCAATATAAACATCAAAGTCATGAAAGATTAAAGTAAACCCAAGTTAGAAAAAGAAGATTACCTAAATTGTTGTCACCAACTTCGCTTCAAGGCAAACCACCGTCAAAACCTAGGTTTTCTCTCATTAGAATATTTTAAATCTCTCACTAGAGTTAATCTTCTAGAGGTTGGGTTATGAGTTTTGGAATTTTTAGAGTGTGGGCTATGGTGGTATTTTGATTGATCTTTTGAGGAAACAAGAAGAGATGGAGAGAATGTGTGAACCGAGAGGAAGAAGAGAGAAGAAGAAGAAGAAGTGGAGTTTTGGCTTCCGTGGGTTCTAATGTCCCATTTCTATTCTTTATTTATAAACTCATTTTTCTTGAATTTATTTAGTTGTCCTCCTTCACTCTCAACTTACACAAATGCCCAACATGCTCGTGTTGGTAATTTAGAAACTTATCCCAATGAGATTAAGTACTAAAATTTTATTTGTTGAGAGAGAAGTGATCAGTAATATGCAGAAAAGTTTGAAATGAGAAGTGCCAACTTATAGAAAATAAATTAGAAATGATAAAAATTTAAAATATTTAAAAAATGGGTGTAATATAAATTTTTCATAATGCAGTTAAACTGTTTAAATGGCATGGTGGTAAATAACCTTTTGGATGAATGCAAGGTCAAGAGTTCAAATCTCAATAATGGCAAGAACACAATGAGAGTATAGAAGATTTGAAGGGAGGCTTGACCGACAGCTATTGGAAATGCTTGGAAGGCTTGACCGACAGCTATTAGAAGTGCTAAAGAGAGAAATGTGTTATTCGGTGATGGGAATTGTTTGGTCAAACAGAAGAGGATCGATGGAAAATATTGGAAGAGTATATTGTGCCGAACAGGTGCAGGAGCAGAAATGGAAGGCACCAATTGGAAGTGTTGTTCGGTCAATATACCGATGAAATATATATTTATATATGTGTGGCAAAAGTAGCAATCAGTTTAAATGGAAATCTAGTATACCGAACAAATGCGTGGCAAAATTTAAAAATTAAGAGATAAGAGAATAACATCACCGATAGGTAATTGAAGTTTACCGATAAGAATTTTGGAAAAATTAGTAAGGTGAATTATCATAAGCCAAATGAATTTACCGATAGGAAGAATGGAGTAAAGTACCGATAGGGTTCTTAATTTGCAAAATAACCGACAGTTACTAATGGATGAAAACTATCGATCACCTGTTAGAAAATCTAAAATTGAAAAAAATAATCCATCCAATTCAAAACTTTACCAAGGAATCAATTTTCCACCGGAACCTTAATTTTTACCGAACACTAAATACAATTTAAACTCTACCGAACACCAACACTCTAACAACCTATCACTTACGATTAACGATCTACCGGTCAAGTACCTAAGGGGTTCTTGAACAACCCAAAGAGCAGAGTTTCACATTTGTATCAAATTAATTATTTCTCCCATATATTCATAAAATATAAAAATTTTCAAATAACCCATTTGAGTTAATTTAATTAATGTTTTTTTACACACCGGACTTGTTCGGTGTTACAATTCTTAGCCCCCTAAAAAAAATTGTCCTAAAAATTTCATTACATTATTATTCCTTAAATAGCTCAGGATGTTGTTTCCTCATTGCCTCATCAAGTTCCCAAGTTATTTTTTCAACATGGCTATTCTTCCATAACATCTTAACAATTGGAATCTGTTTCTTCCTTAAATTTTTAACTTGTTTCTCCAGAATAACCACCAGTTGGACTTCAAAATTTAAATCTTCCCACAATTCAATGGGAGGAACATCAAGAACATGGGAGGGATCTAGTAATTACTTCTTCAACATAGAAACATGGAAGATATTATGAATTTTCTTCAACTCTGGAGATAATTCTAACCGATAAGCTAACTGTTCAACCCTTTTTACGATCTTGAAGGGACCAATATAATGAGAATTTAACTTTTCTTTTCTTCTAAATCGAATTACACCCTTTCAAGGAGACACTTTCAAAAATACCATGTCATCGATTTCAAATTCTAGCGGCCTTCTCCTCTTATCAGCACAACTCTTCTACCGGTCTTGGGCTACCTTTATTCTTTCCCGTATAGTTTCACCTTCTTAATAGTTGTCTCGATCAACTCTACACTGTCACGCTCTGAATCGGGATCGTGAGCAACCGCCCGTTGCCCTGAATGCCGACTACATTTTTACAGAAAATCGGGCAGAACCTCCCATATTTTGGAGGTCTCCCATGTACAATTTAACATGTATATTAACAACCATCCTGTCAAATAAACAAATGGGTCATCTCGGCCTCTCAATAATCATCCAATCCTCATGGGACAACCAGGACAATGCAAGGCTAAAATAAATACTAGCAGTCCTAGCCACAGACCTCTACTGTCATGCCCAACTAGAGCATGAACAGCCGTCACACCGAGCGGACCTAAATTTTATACAAATGTATAACAAATTCCCAAGTTGACATTTTAAATATTTACAAGTGCCTCAATGCAAACATAATGAACCAACATGAGAGTTTCACAAATAAATGTCCATAATTTATACAGTCATCCATAAAATGTGCTCGGCCAACTACGGACCTTAAAATCAAGACCTCGCAGGATCGACATAAAGTACGAAAATCATACTTCAATTAAATTTAAATCTCACCATACGTTAACACCCAAATTCACCAACAAACTACCAAACCCTCTAGAGCCGAATACGTCGCTCTAGCACAATAACCCTGTCTGAGGGAGGAAAAGAGAGGGGTGAGTATCAAGAAAGATACCCAGTGAGTGAGGGATTAATATCAAGCACAAATAGTGTAGGTAAACCATTGGAGTATCAAATAACATTATTCATAAACAATAATTCTTGATTTGCAATAAAACATGGTATGTTCAATAAAATGAACTCATTTAATCAATCACACGATATCATACATACATGCATCCATTTAAAAATCAAGTATCATTTTAGAGCAAGCCGAAAATGATCCTCGCAAAGGTCAACCACGACCAAGGATAGGCACATCGGGGGTTTTATTATGCAAGAATGTTCAAAAGTTGCTCTCTACCCCGACGTTGGCCATGAGTTCACTAGGGCTAGCTCATCATCGTGTATAGGACCCCGCCCGGTGCTAGACAGTGGCGTAACACACGTCCTCCCCCTATGAGGGTTAAACCGGCCACGCCTATAGCCCATAAATATGACGTTTGCAGATACCTCCTGCAAAAGCGTATCCGGGCATCCCGGTGCCACTACAAACGCCCTTCGTAGCTACGGAATCCATCAAGTAATATCATATCATCATATCATCTCATAACTAGTAGGCATCCAACCCACATAGTTCATCAAAATATTTCAAATCCACGTGCCGATACATTTCATCAAATCAACATACCAATGCAATGGTAGAATAGAAAACATTCTAATTCTTAAATAATGGCCCAATATTAATACATTTCAAACCATTGATGCATAGTCATCGAAAACATAAATTTACGACACTCCAATAATCACAAAACAGATTTGAAATTTAGAGTCACACATCGAATCAATGCATATCGAAAGCATGTTTTGTTAAAAACACAGTAAAAATCAAGTTTCACTATTTCATGCCAAAGATTAGGGTCCCACTCACATCTAGAGAGGGTATTCACTCATTATTTCCACATTTCAGTGCAATGAAGTCTTACTCGATCCTCAATCGATTTTTCCTAAGACACAATCACAATTATATCATCAATTTCCAAACATCTTTAGGATTTATTCATATTTCCTAATTTTATACAAATCCAAATTCTTCAAGCTTTGTATACATTCTAATGTCATCAATTTCATTCCATTTATAACTAATTAACACAATCAAAGTCAAGTCAAATTCAATCCTAAAGCCACTCAAAGTTGGAAACAAGCCTAAATAATAAATTTCCTACAAGATAGAAAATCTTTGAAAAATCATACACTTTTCGATTCTCATCCAATTATTTCAAATCATATGTCATTTTCAAGGTATGGAAGTCTATTTTCATAATTCGGAGATCGTATTTTGATTGCCTATATGCAGGACAACTTATAATGAAAATGACTATGACAGTTCTTAAACTATAACCACAACTTTTAAAACTATCCTTCATATACATATCATTGTGCAAATTAACAACTCAAAACAACCTAGGAAAGGCATAGAATGTGACAATATCCTTCATTTTACGGCACATTTTATTCCAACCCTAAACCTAAATACTTTCACATATTTCAATTTAAATCTAAAGGAAACCATTCAAATCAAGCAAACATGAATCTTTCATCTTCCAACATGCTGTTTTCATACTAAACAGCCTAATTCGCGTAAACTTTTAAACTTAACCCTAACATTAAGGCATAGAATTTCTGAAATTACATTCTATTCCAATCGAACATAATTTCTAAACGTATACAAGGCTTCTAACCCTAAATTTACCCTAAATGCATTCAATTAATTGAATCAGTCAGAAATCCCTCACCTAGGGTTTTCACAGTTCGCAGATCCACCTTCCGTGCACCATTCAACTCATTCCGGGACCTGCAGTATTTCCAACTGAAACAAATTCTACCCATTAGACTAAATCACCTTAAGAATTAAAACCCTAGGGCTGCTGTTTAGGGAATTGCCCTTACCTGCGCACAGAGGGAACGCAAACCCACGGCTTAGGGTTTCAAGACTTCCTACTACTGCCGGTTTGGGGCTTCTGCAAAGATTATAGAAACGTTCTCAGCTGAGGGAGAGCAAGGCGCGCTAGCCAGGATGAGAGAGAGGTAGAGTGAGTGACAGCGAGTGAAGGGGAGAGAGTGAAACAGGGAGAGGAATCAAAGGAGAAAGAGAGAGAGGGAAAACTGAGAGAGAGCGTTTAAGAAAGAACAGAAAATCAGCGAGAGATAGAGAGAGAGAAATAGAGAGAGGAAGGACCGAGGGTGAGCGATCGAGAGAGAAGGGAGAGAGAGCGGACCGAGAGTGAGGGAGTAGCAGAGCGAGAGATAGAGAGGTGGCGATGGTGGTTAGTGGTGGTGGAGCCGCAGAGAACCACGGGAGGGAGAGATCGAGAGAAATAGAGAAAAACAACGAGAGATAGAGAGAGAAACAGAGAGAGAAAGGAAACAGTAGGCGGAAGAGGGCGGTGATGGTGCGGTTGTTCACGGTGGAGGGTGATGGAGAGCGGCGGAAGTGGCAGAGAAGTGAGAGAGAGATCGAGAGAATGAGACAGTGAGTGAGATAGAGAGAGATAGAGGGAGAGAGACCTGAAAGGTGAGCGGTGGCTGTGGCGGTGTGCAGTGGTGGCGATCAGCAGCGAAGGGAGGTGGCGGAGAAGGAGAATGGCTGCGGGAGAGGAAGAGACGGAGAGAAAGAGGGAGAGGGAAAAGCGGAGTTAGGGTTTTCTAACCCTAATTCCTCTTTATTTCTTTTTTTTTCTATATATATAAACGGAGGAATATTATATTTATATTTCATGAACAGTACACTAGTACGGACACCGCAGTGTCGGTGTTATATTTTCGAACCCCCTAAAAATAAATTTCGTCCTCGAAATTTAAATAAAAATTATACATCAAAGATGGGGATATTATATCCTCGTGACATCCTCGGTTTCCAAATCTGTTTTTTTCACCTTGGTCACTCTTCTGGTGTACCTTAACTATAGGAACCTTTTCATTTCTCAACTTCTTTACTTGTTGATCAAGAATGGTTACTGGTTGGGTTTTGGTGTTCAAATTCTTATTTTGTTCAATCAGGAAAGTTTCTAAAAATGTGTATAGTGCTCGGCAAATATTTCTTCAATATAAACACGTGGAAGATATCCTGGGTTTTCTCTACATTATGAATGACTCCAAATTATAGGACACTATTCCTATTCTCTTAAAAACCCCGAACTGATCGGCTTAGCAAATATACAAGTTTCCCTGCTTTTGAAATCAGATTTCTTCTTTCCAAAGAAATATTTTCAAAAATACCACGTCTCCCACATCAATTCTAAAATTCTAGTTTCTGTTCATTTAATAACAACTCAAAAATTTCTACTAAAACTAGTAGCTTCTATGTGTCACCCTTACAAACTATAATTTACACAGTCACAAAAGGCTCATGAAATAATATTGAAACCACGAGTATCAACAATGAAAAACCATCATCATATTCATTTTAATAGTTTCAAGAGTAAGAATCAGAATCTTACTTACATCTCATAAGTTACAACTAGACATTAAATGTCACTGGTAAACAAGTCTAAAACTTCATATGATATAATATGATGATTGCTTTGCAATCATTAGATTACTACTAATCCTACCCACTATTGGTTAAAAGAAGTAAATCTAGAATCACTTCCCATGAAAACAACTAAAACATTTTCGCAATATCTATTAAGGAAATAACTCATCTAAAATCTCTGTCCATAATATCTTAAATAACAACTTCGAAAATATTCATCTTTAGGTCAAAATTCCTTATGAACTCTCGAGGATATTTAGTACATTGAGGATATCTCCTCCACCCTCCTAAAGTATAATTCCAAACAATATGTGAGTCTAAATCATTGTCGAATTAAGGATTTTAGGAAAATGAGATATTTGTCAAATCACTTTACAACATAAATCTATAAAATTCTAATCATTGACTCTACCAAATCAATCATGATAAGACTCTAACAAGCCAGATATCTGAGGGCTTGACTACCATGAAAGTGGACAACAATGATTTAACTCAGTAAATCGTAAGATTTCAATGAAAACAGAGTCGAACTTTGGAGCACCCAAGAAAAAACCCATTAAACCACTTGTTACTTTAATTTGTCCTTTTCTACACATGGGTAAACTTTTCATACACTCACTTGGCATTCATACATGCAATCTCATTCCATCAGATTATCTAAGAACTGATTGTTATCTTCTTAGTAAAGCATTGATAGCTTCTAATTCCTCCCTCTAAATTTAGCTTCTACATATATGTATCTATATATATTTTATAAGATATTCATTCAACCATTTTCTATTCTAAAAATCCATTTATCATTGCCTACAAACCAACGCTTGTCAGTATAAACATGCCATAGGAGCATTGCTTACAAAAGTAAAAGATTTGTCTTCTTTGCTTACCAAAAGAAAATGATACATTAGGCGTCAGGGGAAACAAGAGATTTGATAAGGATGAGAATCCTAGAAGCTAAGAAATCTCACAGAAATACACTTTTAGGGCATTATAGCTTCAAGACCTTGCTTAGATTGATCACAGGATTTGGGAACCAAAATCAGAACAATTATCATTTCATTCATTTTTTTTAACTATTAGACTAAGATTCACCTCAGAAAGATATAAAAGTTTAGAACGTCATTACCATATCCATGTGAGAACACATTAGAGTTTAGATTTATAGAGTAGGTAACACTGTAAACAATGGTCCTAACAGCTATGTAGCTAGAAGATAAATACATTTCTTTGCTTAGACTTATTTAAGAAGCTTTTCCCTTTTCCAAATTACAACCATGAACGTAAAAATGTCATATGAAATCAGACAGCAATAGAGTTCTAACTATGAAGCTGTTGGTATGATTATAACTATCCTTTTAACCCATATATCATCATAGTTTGTCCGATCACTATACCATTACTTTGGCCTTGCTATCATTAAGTAGGGCTAGCCATGTTAGTCACCAAATCATGCCTCTTAGTACTTCCATTCAACATAGTCAGATGTCCCAGTAGTTAACTCCATTCAAGTTTACCCATATAATACCCCTTTAACAAATTGCTCATCTTGTAACTTATATTGCATCTCTATTGGGCCATAACAATCTTTCATATCAAAAATTTACAATAATCTTACCATCACAATACAATATTCTCTTAATGGTCATAATCATTGGTTATAAACAATTACAAAACCTTTCTGGAAATTCCTACCAATATCTTTCTCATCTACCTTTATCATTTTTCTAATTTATTCTACCTAAGGTACTAAATCCACATCCATATGATTCAATTTAATCAAAAGTCAATCAAGCCTTGCATATACATAGTTGATGCTTATATTAATAATACTCATCAATATTTTTGTATCAATATTGTCTAAATGGGAAAGTATTGATCATCATATTTACTACTTCGTACTTCTATTACAATTAAATATGTCTATATATATTAAGCATCTCTGGCTCCTTTATTAACAATATCATTTCCTTTTTATTTATGCTCAACACCAATTCAAACTTTGCACACAAGAATTCTTCAAGATGCTTAAATTTTGAAATATATGTTGCTTCCTCCCTTCAAAGGCAAAATAGACCTAACTACTAAACTTGAAATCTTTTCCTACTACACCCAAAATTTTCTTCAATAATTTGCAAAGTTAAAACCTCTTTAGCAAGAAAATATCACTAACAATCTAGAAAACAATTTGGTGTTCTTTATTTAATACCAAGGGGATCTGTCAATCCATGATTATACCATACAATCCATGATTATACCATACACAAGAATCCTATGATTGCAATCTGTTAACTAAGCAAAGGTCCTACTGAAACTTCGTAAAATATCTGTGGTCAAATTCCCTCAAGAAGTCCTCCTACCGCATGAGATCTATAGCCTTGTCACAAATAACCTCCCACCAAGTAAGGGCATCACCGTCTAACAATCTCTCTGCTACCCGTAGCCTAAACTACTCGGTCAAGCCCAAATCCGTCAATATCTAATGGGTCCGGTTGACCGAGTGCATAGCCATTGTGGCATCACTGAGTCTGAAGAAGTTTGTGCGACCTAACTGACGAGCTTCTTTGACCAGCTGAGTCAGCTCATGTATGCGCCTATGTGTAGAGGAGGTAGTACTATTCAAACCAGACACTATAAAAGGAACGACTACCGGTGGAGGATCTGGCACCACACGAGTAGGTCCTGTAGGTAGGAATAGGCATAGCCGTAAGTGTCGGCGCTGCCGTCAATGGTAGTGGGGGTGGCATCTGAATCCAATGGGAGGTATACCACTCATACACCTGCCTAAATGCATCTAATGATAATGATAGAACCGTGGCTTTAATAGTTGGCTGAGAAAGTGCTAGAAGGGTACACACGATAAGGAAACATTCTCGGGTATTCTAGGTGTCTCAGGTACAAATCTAGTACCTCGTCTAGTAGTCATAGCCTTACAAAGGAAGAACTTTAATTAGGAATGATTCAAGGATTAGGGTTAGTTGTGAAGTAACTAACCCCCTAAAATAAATAAAATTATAAGTTTAAGAACTGATAGAACTAATATGCTAAGCTAGATATGCACGGTATCTAATCCCATAAAAAGAATAACTCATATGCTAAAGATCATGTACTGGGATCTCATGACTGTAATGAAACTCTCATATGCATTGAGGACTTTTAAATCATACTTGGGAATATTTTCAAAACTATTTTATCAAACACAGCTCTCAACCTAGAGCTCTGATACCAATAGAACTATCACGCCCCGAACCGGGGTCGTGAGCAGCCACCCGTTGCCCTGGATGCCGACACATTTTTACAGAAAATTGGACAGAACCTCTCCATATTTTGGAGGTCTTCCATGTACAATTTAACATGTATATTAACAACTATCTTGTCAAATAAACAAATGGGTCATCCCGACCTCTCAACAATCAACCAATCCTCAGGGGACAACCAGGACAACGCAAGGCTAAAATAAATACTAGCAGTCCTAGCCACAGACCTCTATTGTCATGCCCAACTAGAGCATGAGTAGCCGCCACACCGAGCGAGCCTAAATTTTACACAAATGTACAACAAATTCTCAAGTTGACATTTTAAATACTTACAAGTGTCTCAATGCAAACATAATGAACCCACATGAGAGTTTCACAAATAAATGTCCATAATTTATACAGTCATACCATAAAATGTACACGGCCAACTGCGGACCTCGAAATCAAGACCTCACAGGGTCGACATAAAGTACGAAAATCATACTTCAATTAAATTTAAATCTTATCATACGTGAACACCCAAATCCACCAACAAGCTACCAAGCCTTCTAGATCCAAATGCGTCGCTCTAGCACAATAACCCTGTCTGAGGGAGGAAAAGAGAGGGGTGAGTATCAAGGAAGATACCCAATGAGTGAGGGGATTAATATCAAGTACAAATAGTGTAGGTAAACTATTGGAGTGTCAAACAACATTATTCATAAACAATAATTCTTGATTTGCAGTAAAGCATAGAATGTTCAGTAAAATAAACTCATTTAATCAATCACACGATATCATACATATATGCATCCATTTAAAAATCAAGTATCATTTTAGTGCAAGCCGAAAATGATCCTGGCAAAGGTCAACCATAACCAAGGACAGGCGCATCGGGGGTTTTATTATGCAAGAATGTTCAAAAGTTGCTCTCTACCCCGACGTTGGCCATAAGTTCGCTGGGGCTAGCTCATCATCGTGTATAGGACCCCGTCCGGTGCTAGACAGTGGCGTAACACATGTCCTCCCCCTATGAGGGTTCAACTAGCCGCGCCTATAGCCCATAAATATGACGTTTGCAGATACCTCCTGTAAAAGCGTATCCGGGCATCCCGGTGCCACTACAAACGCCCTTCGTAGCTACGAAATCCATCAAGTAATATCATATCATCATATCAATTCATAACTAGTAGGCATCCAACCCATATAGTTTATCAAAATATTTCAAATCCGTGTGCCGATACATTTCACCAAATTATTTCAAATCAACATACCAATACAATGGTAGAATAGAAAACATTTTAGTTCTTAAATAATGGCCCAATATTAATAAATCTCAAACCACTGATGCATATTCATCGGAAACATAAATTTACAACACTCCAATAATTACAAAACAGATTTGAAATTTAGAGTCACACGTCAAATCAATGCATATCGAAAGCATGTTTTGTTAAAAACACGATAAAAATCAAGTTTCACTATTTCATGTCAGAGATTAGGGTCCCACTCACATCTAGGGAGGGTTTTTACTCCTTATTTCCACAATTCAATGTAATGAAGTCTTACTCGATCCTCAATCGATTTTTCCTCAGACACGATCACAATTATATCATCAATTTCTAAACATCTTTAGGATTTATTCATATTTCCTAATTTTATACAAATCCAAATTCTTCAATCTTTGTATATATTCTAATGTCATCAATTTCATTCCATTTATAAATAATTAACACAATCAAAGTCAAGTCAAATTCAATCCTAAAGCCACTCAAAATCGGAAACAAGCCTAAATAATAAATTTCCTACAAGATAGAAAATCTTTAAAAAATCATACACTTTTCGATTCACATCCAATTGTTTAAAATCATATATCGTTTTCAAGGTATGAAAGTCTATTTTCATAATTCGGAGATCGTATTTTGATTGCCTATATACAGGACAACTTATAATAAAAAAGACTACGACAGTTCTTAAACTATAACCACAACTTTTAAAACTATCCTTCATATACATATCATTGTGCAAATTAACAACTCAAAACAGCCTAGGAGAGGCATAGAATGTGATAATATCCTTCATTTGACGGCACATTTTATTCCAACCCTAAACCCAAATACTTTCATGCATATTTCAATTTAAATCTAAAGGAAACCATTCAAATCAAGCAAACATGAATCTTTCATCTTCTAACATGCTTCTTTCTTACTAAACCGCCTAATTTGGGTAAATTTTTAAACTTAACCCTAACATTCAGGCATAGAATTTTCGAAATTACATTCTATGCCAATCAAACATAATTTCTAAACATATACAAGGTTTTCTAACCCTAAATTTACCCTATATGCATTCAATTAATTGAATCAGTCAGAAATCCCTCACCTAGGGTTTTCACAGTTCGCAGATCCACCTTCCATGCACCATTCAACTCATTCCGGGACCTACAGTATTTCAAACTAAAACAAATTCTACCCGTTAGACTAAATCACCTTAAGAATTAAAACCCTAGGGCTGCTGTTTAGAGAATTGCCCTTACCTACGCACAGAAGGGACGCAGACCCGCGGCCTAGGGTTTCAAGACTTCCTACTGCTACCGATTTGGGGCCTCTGCAAAGACTACAGAAACGCACTCAGCTGAGGGCGAGCAAGGCACGCGAGCCAGGATGAGAGAAAGGCAGAGTGAGTGACAGCGAGTGAAGGGGAGAGAGTGAAACAGGGAGAGGAATCGAAGGAGAAAGAGAGAGAGGGAAAACTGAGAGAGAGCGCTCGAGAGAGAACAGAGAATCAGCAAGAGATAGAGAGAGAGAAACAGATAGAGAGAGGACCGAGGGTGAGCGATCGAGAGAGAAGGGAGAGAGAGAACAGAGGGAGAGCAGACCGAGAGTGAGGGAGTAGCAGAGCGAGAGATAGAGAGGTGGCGATGGTGGTTAGTGGTGGCGGAGCTACGGAGAACCGCGGGAGGGAGAGATCGAGAGAAAGAGAGAAAAACAATGAGAGATGGAGAGAGAAAGGAAACAGTAGGCGGAAGAGGGCGATGATGGTGCGGTTATTCACGGTGGAGGGTGAGGGAGAGTAGCGGAAGTGGCAAAGAAGTGAGAGAGAGATCGAGAGAATGAGACAACGAGTGAGATAGAGAGAGATAGAGGGAGAGAGACCCGAAAAATGAGCGGTGGCTGTGGCGGTGTGCGGTGGTGGCGATCAGCGGCGGAGGGAGGTGGCAGAGATGGAGAATGGTTGCGAGAGAGGAAGAGACAGAGAGAAAGAGGGAGAAGGAAAAGGGGAGTTAGGGTTTTCTAACCCTAATTGCTCTTCTTTCTTTTTTTTCTATATATATAAACGGAGGAATATTATATTTATATTTCATTAACAGTACACTAGTATGGACACCGCAGTGTCTTACCTTATCCCAACACAATCTTCATTTCTCCTACCTCATCCCAACACAATGGTGTCCTACACTTCCGCCCTCATATGGTTTCATAAGGAGACATTCCAATGCTAGCATGGTAACTATTGTTGTAAGCAAATTCTAGCAGTGAAAGGTGTTTATCCCAGCTACCCTGGAAATCCAACACATAAGCTCTAAACATATATTCTAGCATTTGGATAATGCGTTCCGATTGTCCATCGATTTGGGGGTGAAAGTGGTGCTAAATTTTAATTGAGCGCCTAGAGACTCTTGAAATTTTGGCCAAAACCAAGAGGTAAAATGAGGGTTATGATCAAACACGATCGATACCGGAACCCCATGGAGTCTTACAATTTCATCTATATATAACTTAGCTAGTTTCTCCAAGGAATAAGTATTTTGAATCGATAAGAAGTGGGTTGATTTGGTCAAACGATCAGCAATCACCCAAATGGCATCATACCTATTCACTGTTCCAGTAAACTGACTATAAAATCTATAGTGACATGCTCCCATTTTCATTTGGGAATTGGCAATGGTTGGAGAACACCGGTAGGTCTTTGATGTTCAACTTTCACTTGCTGACACACTAAACACTTGGACACAATTTAGTAATCTCTCTTTTCATTCCAAACCACAAATAAATCTCTCTAATCGTTCGATACATCTTAATACTTCCTGGATACATAGCATATGCCGATGAGTGTGTTTTCTCAAGAATAGCTTTATGGAGATCAACATTCTTAGGAATACAAATTCTATTTTTAAACACCATCATTCCATCCTCCCTAAATCTAAACTCATCTCCTTCTCTATTATGGACTTTCTCAACTATCACTTTTAATTCCTCATCGACAACTTATAGCTCTCGAATACAATCCACCAAAGTTGATATTACCCTAAATCTAGCCAGTAATACCCCTTGTTCAACGCTTGATAATTTAACTCCAAGGACTCAAATGCTAACCAAACACGAAAAGTAAGAATTTTATGAGACTCCAAATGAGATAAAGACTTCGGTTCAAAGCATCTGCAACTACATTGGCGTTGCCGGGATGATAATCTATTATCAAATCATAATCTTTAATTAACTCTAGTCATCTTCTTTGTATCAAGTTCAACTCCTTTTGTGTGAGTAAATACTTCAACCTCTTGTGATCAGTAAAGATTTTACAAGTCACCCCATATATAATGTCTCTAAATTTTCAAAATGAATACAATTGCTGCTAACTCTAAGTCATGAGTAGGGTAATTCTCTTCATGTTTCTTTAGCTGATAGGAAGCATAAGCAATCATCTTATCATTTTGCATTAATACACATCCCAATCCTTACCTAATAGCATCACTATAAACCACATATCCACCTCCACTTGATGGAAGAGTGAGGATGGGGTGGACGTCAACCTCTTCTTGAGCTCTTGAAAGCTAGTTTCATACTTATCATCCCACACAAATTTAATTCCCTTTTTTGTTAACTTAGACAGTGGAACTGTAATTTTTGAAAACCCTTCAACAAATCTCCTATAATATCCTGCTAATCTAAGAAAATTTCTCACATCTTTCACATTTCCTAGTTATTCCAACTTCAAGATAGCTTCAACTTTCTTTGGATCTACAAATATTCCTTCATCAGACACTACATGCCCCAAAAATCCAATCTCCCTAAACCAAAATTCACATTTAGAAAACTTAGCTTACAATTGTTTCTCCCAAAGAGTCTCAAAACAATTTTAAAATGCGATATATGTTCCTCATCACTCTTTGAATATACCAGGATGTCGTCAATAAACATAATTACAAATTTATTAAGGTATGGATGAAATAACCTATTTATCAAGTCCATAAAAGTAGCTAGAGCATTTGTCAACCCAAATGGCATCACTAAAAACTTAAAATGTCTATATTGGGTCTTGAAGGCCGTCTTATGTACATCACTCTCCTTGTTCCTCAACTGATGATACCTTGATCTCGGATCAATCTTTGATAACAAACATGCCCCTTGCAGCTAGTCAAAAAGATCATCAATTCTAGGAAGTGGGTACTTGTTTTAATGGTTACTCTATTTAGTTACCGGTAATCCATACATAACCAAAAAGTACCGCCTTTCTTCTTTACAAGCAAAACAAGTGCATCCTAAGGAGATGAATTTGGCTGGATAAATCCTTTATCTAGTAACTCTTGAAGTTACACTTTTAACTCCTTTAACTCTACAGGTGCTATCCTATAGGGTGGAATGGAAATGGGTGTTGTGTCAGGGAGTAAATCAATAATGAAATCAAACTCTCGATCTTGAGGTAAACGAGGTAACTCTTTCGGAAAAACATCCTGAAACTCATTCATTACAGGGATGTTATCTAGAGTGGGACTCCCTTTAGTTGTGTTAATAATATAGGCTAAATATGCTTTACAGCCTTTGTATACTAGCCTACGAGCTTTTGTCGCCAAGATTACACAGGTCAGTACAACTCGACTTTTACCGGTAAAAACAAATGCTGGAATCCTGGCTTTCGGAACTCTATTTCCTTAGTAAAATAATTCATAGACATCCGGTGGAGGTATAACCAATCCATTCCCATAATAGTATCAAAATCCTTCTTCTCTAAGGGAATCAAGTCTGTCCAAGAATCATTTCTCCTACCATGATATCACAACCTCTGTAAACTGTATCTCTAACAAGCTATTCACCCAAAGGAGTAATCACCAACAACTCTTTCTCAAATGGAGTCATAGGTCTATCGGCATGTCTAGCAAAGGTTGCATTAATGAAGGAATTATTGGATCCTGTATCAACAAGTATGCGGGCATTGACATCAAAGATTGTCATTATACTTATTAATATAACCATTAAGCATTCGTTAGTCCGATCTTATTACACATATCCCACATACTATCCCTACAACATTTCATCAATTCACATATATAAGTATCCAACATCCTAAACATTCCACTAGAATAGTTATTAACACCCTAAATCATGGAATCATCAATGACATGCCTTTCTAAATCAATGAATTTTGGCTTAAGTAAATTTACCTGTAATAATATCCGGGTTGTTCTCTGCCTCTTCATTGGTTATTGGATAGATCCTAGTCTGAGTTCGGGGTTGACTTCGTTGGGACGCTGAGAGGGATGGCCACCATGTTGCTCCCTATTCCCATCCGTGGAGTAGTACTAGCTGATGGTGTAGGGACATTCGATGGGCCACTCCTAGGGCCACTTGTGTGATCACGACTCGACTGACTTCCATACCCACTCAGGCCCAATTCAAGGCAAGCATTACGAAAATGTCTCATTCTTCCACATTGGAAACACTTTGAAGATTTAGGACATGGTCTGGGATGATGCATCTTGCAATTCCGACAGGGTTCTCTCTTCAGCCCTGTCAACTTGCTTCCAGACATGGCACTAGAAGTGAGAGTGCTAATTTAGGGAATTGTTGGCCCCTCAGAGAGCCAATAGATCCTAAAGTTAAAACTCCACTATAGGAGTTCGCGCGGCTGCTCTTATTGGAGCCTTGACTCCCAAAGAATCCAGACTTTCTCTTCTTGTCATGACTTTCTCTAACCCTTCCTCTCTCAATAACCATCTTCTCGGCCCTAAAAGCTAGCTCCAACACATCTTGAAATGTATGCGCCTTAGTTATTGGCATTTTCTCCCTGAATTCAGCTTTATTCCTGATTCAAATTTCATACACAGTGACTCCTCGGAGTTCACAAACTCAAGAATATTTGTAGCTAACTCCCTTAGCTCCGTCCCGTATTCTGCTACCATTTTGTTCCCCTGGGCTAACTTGAAAAATTCTTCGCTTTTCCGATCCCTATAAAATCAGGTGTAATATTTTTTCTCTAAGGCTCTAAGGAATTTTCCTCTAGTAGGAGGAGTGGATATTCTACCCTTCACATTTTCCCACTAGGTTCGAGCACCCTTATCCAATAGTTTTACGATGACCCACAGTTTCATCTTGTCATCCAAACTTATATCAGTGACGATTTCTTGAATTTTGACCAATCCATTCCTCGGCGACTAAGGCATCACATGTGCCTATGAAGGTTTCACATCTTGATTGTCTCGCCTCTTTGATCAAATTTGATAACTCAATGGTAGGGCAGTTAGTTGATGTGATAACTAGTGGTGAAGGTGCCACTGGAACATTTGGTGTAATTGCCGACATTGGAGGAGAAAAAATGGCGGAGGAATTAAGGTTTGGTGCAGAGCTTAGAATTGGACTCCGTAGGTGCTCCACCACTCCATTACTTGCTAGAGGGTAGCTATAGGAGGAGTAGGAATCCCGGTTAGAGAAGCTGGATGTGTAAATATTGGAGGAGCACGTAAAGATGATACAGCCTCTGGTTGGGAAGGTGGAGTTGAAGGAATCTCATTCGAGCTCTTCGTTCTTCTTCTAGGAGGCATAGTTCTATAGAAGAAAATCTAGACTTAGCAAATATAACAGGAATTTAACTAGAGGCTTAACCCCCTAAAAATGATGTCTCTAACTCCCTAGAACTCATAGGAGCATCTGAAATCATTTGGAATACTTCGAATATCAAGTTTTCTCAAACTAGTTTTGAAAACAATTGAGGACCTTCAAAATTCTTATGAATCTTTTCAATCGTTTTAAAACATTTTCAAATTGTAAGTCTAGACACTGATACCAATAGAATTGTCATACTCTGACCCGCAGGTCTGAACACATGACAACCGCTGCACTACCCTGAACATGTGTGAATCTCACCCTATGCTCCAAGTCTCACAAGGGATTCAGAATACCAAATAATACAATAGGTCATCCCGACCACCAAATACAATCCACCAAACAATACACAATTCCCTCTCTAGGGATAGAAAATAGAACCAGCAATAATTCCTAAGTAAATTTTATAAAAAGGAAATTAAGGGTCCTTTATAAAATTTTACACATAACCAAATCCAATCGGAATCAAAATACATAGTTCAAAAAGTTTTCAAATAGATTTTTATACAAAATGCTCTCCTTGGGTCAAACTATCGATACCTCAAAGACAATAACAAAATTTATATCAAAAGAAGTCCCTGATAGAGGTCTTCCCTCTAAAAAAAAAAAAAATCTGGCTCTAAGCGATCAAGAGCACTGACTAAACTTCCTCTGAAAAATGGAGAGGGAGGGGTGAGTGTAGAAATACTCAATAAGTATATAACATGTTATAATAATAAATGAAGGATGATTATGGACATGTTAATCCTTTAGCTCAAAATCATATCGCTCGTGTCATAAGAAAATCAGAATTCATCATAAACCATCAAATTTCAAATGAGATTTCACAAATCATAATAGACGAGTTATATGCATCTAGTCATATCAATTTGTTTTCCAAAAATCAAGGAGTTGTCAAAATCTTTCTACCAAAGGTTTAGCCCTGACCAATAGTGGAACCGCCTAGGGGTTCTCATCATCATCAATCATACACATTACCTTTTATTTTGGTTTTGACTCGGGCCTCCCCTAGGGTGAAACCAGACTAGTCTGAAGGAAGGGTTTCGAAGGCATTTCTCAAGCACAGCTACCTACTCAGCCAAATAAACAGCCAACCATATCAACCCGTCAGGTCGCTCCGTGGAGAAAATGACAATAGTCATTAATCATGCACACAGCACCATTTCGCAATCATCACATCATATATCAAAATGCAACAATGGTTATTCAAATGCATTCTCAGTGCATAAATCCAACCAATCATATTCAACACAAATCGATAAACATGGCACATTATTTTCAAACAACACATGGATGTATTCTTTATTTTAAATTCCCTTTTGGGATACTCCACAATCATAAAACAATGTTAAAAAAATTCATAAAATCATTAGAAAACATTTATAAAATCAATATAAAACATTTTTTCACTTATAACCATAAACATGTATCCACTCACAGTATAAGGGAGGGTAATCACTCCCATTTTTCCCATAGCAAGAGTTTGACCTTGATCAGATTTGTCCAACTCCTACGGAACATCATTAAGTAAACAAACTATTAATATTTATCACTCCATAGCAACCCATAAGTCTAACATTCAAAACCCAAATTTTTCTCTCACTCTCGGTGACACAAATTTTCTCCAAATTAATTCATCTAATTTCAGCATAAACTCCAAAGTCATGAAATATTAAAATAAACCCAATTTAGAAAAAGTAAATTACCTAAATTGTTGTCACCAACTTCGCTTCAAAGCGAACCACCGTCAAACCCTAGGTTTTCTCTCACTAGAATATTTCAAATCTCTCACTAGAGTTAACTTTCTAGAGGTTGGGTTATGAATTTTGGAATCTTTAGAGTGTGGGTTATTGTGGTATTTTGATTGATCTTTGGAGGAAATAAGAAGAGAGGGAGAAAATATGTGAACTGAGAGGAAGAAGAGAGAAGAAGTGGATTTTTGGCCTTCGTGGGTTCTAATGTCTCACCACTATTCTTTATTTATAAACTCATTTTTCTAAATTTACTTAGTTGTACTCGTTCACTCTCAACTTACACAAGTGCCTAACATGCCCTTGTTGGTAATTTAGAGGCTTATCCCAATGAGTTCAAGCACTAAAAACTTTATTTGTTGAGAGAGAAGTGATTGGTAATGTGTAGAAAAGTTTGAAATAAGAAGTGACAACTTATAGAAAATAAATTAGAAATGATAAAAATTTGGAATATTTAAAAATATGAGATATAATATAAATTTTTCATAATGCGATTAAAGTGTTTAAATGGCATTGCGGTGAATAATTATTTGGATGAATGCAAGGTCAAGGGTCTCAATGGTTCAAATCTCAACAAATGGTAAGAACGATGAGAGTTTAGAAGATTTGAAGGGAGGCTTGACCGGTTGCTATTAGAAGTGCTGAAGAGAGAAATGGGTTGTTCGGTGATGGTGTTGTTTGGTCAAACAAAAGAGGACCGAAGGAAAATACTAGAAGAGTATATTGTGCTGAATAGGTATTGGAGCAGAAATGGAAGGCACCAATTGAAAGTACTGTTCGGTCAATATACCGATAAAATATATATTCACATATGTATGGCAAAAGTACCGATCAGTTTAAATAAAAATCTAGTACACCGAACAAGTGCCTGGCAAAATTTGAAAATTAAAAGATAAGAGAATAACATCACCGATAGGTAATTGAAGTGTACCGATAAGAAATTTTAAAAAAAAAAAAAATCAACAAGGTGAATTACCATGAGCCAAATGAATTTACCGATAGGAAGAATGGAATAAAGTATCGACAGAGTTCTTAATTTGCAAAATAACCAACAGTTACCGACGGGTGAAAACTACCGATCACCGGTTGAAAATCTAAAATTAGAAAAGATTATCCATCAAATTCAAAACTTTACTTGGAAATCAATTTTCCGGTGGAAACTCAATTTCTACCGAACACTAAATATAATTTAAACTCTATCGAATACCAACACTCTAACAATCGATCACTTATGATTAACGATCTACCGATCAAGTACCTAAGGGATTTCTGAACAATCCAAAGAGTAGAGTTTCACATTTGTATCAAATTAAATATTTCTCCCACATTCATAAACTATAAAAATTTTTAATTAACCCATTTGAGTTAATTTATTTATTTATTTATTTTTACACACCAAACTTGTTCGGTATTACACCACCCTCTTATCAAATGTTGCTTATAGATTAATCCAACTCCATACCTATTGGAAGCAAATGGTAGCCTAAAGCTACTACTGTTGTGCCAGATGAAACAAAGCATCTCCAATCTACATGGAAACATAAACCACTGCCACCTGGGAAAATATGAGCGACAATTTGGTGAAGCTGCACGGTTAGCACTTGACAGTAGTTGATTCCACATAGAATGGGATAAATTTCCTCAGGCACAACAATTTAGTTGCCACAATGCCAGCCAGCCATATATTAGAACAAAGCAGATTCCAAAAGGGTTGATCGAAACAGTGATCTTTGCCAAAGTATATAAAAAGGTATTAATTATTTGAATAACAAGAACTGCCATACTTTTGCCAGTTATAATCGGCGTATAAGCTGTATTCTAGAGGACCAAGGTAGCCTTCTTTTCTAGGGACCGAGCTCTCTGCAGTCATGTTCCAAATTCTTATAATAATAATAATAATAATAATAATAATAATAATAATAATAATTGAGTGAGAAGGTTAAAATTAGACCAAGCATCAGAATACAACAAAAGTAAACAACACGGCCAAATTGTTGCACCAACATCTTCACAATCATGTATACCACCGCTTCAGAAGTTCCAAGAGGAGCTGAGCAGCTGCATCCATGTCTTCCTTGACACTAGGCATGGGTTCTCCAACACATTCATCAGTCCATTCCTTATCACTGGTATTAAAACACACAGCGAGAGTAAACCTCTTTGCATGGGCAGGGCCACCCTTACTTACACACCAATGCATGCCAAAAAACTAAACTATCAACTCCAAATGGACCTGTTATTAATAAGGAGTGGTTGGATCTCATGTGCTATGCATATTACCTACAGGATGGCATGGGCCAATTTCGATGCAAGCATATGTCATTTAAAGTCTTGTCTTGTGAACATTTGGCTGCGATTCTTCTTTCCATTCTCTTCCCTCTTTCGTTTCTCTTTGGCTGTTTCCTTATCTTTTAAGACAATAAGTGCATGGCGAGCAGTTAATTTCTGTGCTTTCTTCTGAGGATTCAGAGCAATTCCAATCTGGACACCATCAACAAACACTTCAACAGTAGCCAAATTGCCAGTTTGGGTGGCTTTTTACTCCAAACCTTCTGCTTGCTGCTGACATCTTTCTTGCAGCTCCTACACAGGATACTTAGGAGGAAGCGTCTCTGGTGTTACCATCGGGTGCAACAAAGATTGGAAGACCGAGGAGCATTGCAGAGAAGCAAGCAGAGTCTTTGTTTATCAGAAATACATTTATGGTTGGAGGAAAGAAAAAAATCATATAAAATTAAGAGTAGGACATACCAAACACACGTTTATTCTAACCCTCCAAACGGTTGCTGTGCCACATATGCTATCAAGGAAGATAGCTCCAGCAATAGATTCAACAATGTCCTCAAGAACCTTCGGAGCTTTGCAATGTCCCAAACCAAAGGAGTAAAATCCAGGTTTTAATGATTCAACCTGAACTTCCCTAACCAAGTCCCTAATCTGGAAAAACCAAGATAACAAATATCATGGACTCACATCCCCACAGGAAATATATATATATATATGTATGTATGTATATATATATGTATGTATGTATATATATATGTATGTATATATATATATATATATATATATATATATAATCTGCAAGACCAAAGTAAAGCTAAAGTTAACAAGACAAACCTGTTTTTCTAGGGCACCGGATCCATGCCTAAGATGCATATGAGGCTTATGCTTAACAGCAACCTGTGCAAAATTCTTGTCCCTCAACCGTCCTGGAGGCAGATCAGTGTATGTAAAGAATAGGTGCCTAGAAATCAAATGATCCAAAACTGCATCCCCAACAAACCGCAATGTCTGGTAGCAGGAGACTCCAGAAGATGGCCTAGAAGCATGAGTTATAGCTTCTACCAACAAGCCTGTATCTTTAAACTTTATGTTCAAGGCATAAGAATACTCTCTGGAACACACTGTTTCACAAAGGTTCCGGCTACTACCAAAGGGTCAAACTTTTTGAATCCCTAGTCATTCCATGAAGTGGTTTGCAGCATGCTTCCCACCTTCAACAAAATAAACTCCAATCAATGCTTCAACAACATCTGCAAGCATATAGCTAGAAAGAACTCCATAAGAACTTGAATCGCTCTCAAGTTCTCCATCTTCCATTTCTTCATCTTCAAACCCCTCCCCGCTTTGACTTGTGTTAATAGTAGCTACTTCCTGATCAAATAAGGATGATTCAGCACCCTTGACATCCTCATCATAAAAAGGCAGCACCCCTGGGGCAGGCCATCGAAATGGAGCAAATCAATCCGCTTGGATGTAAGTTGTCCTTTATTCAGTGCATGCTGATAAAGAACCATGTTGCTCACCATTTTCTGTCTGATCCTCGTTACTGACCTTCATGCTTTTAGGGATATTTGAGAAAAAGAGATCAACTAACAACCCACTTCAGGTAAGCATCTCCCAGGAGCTCCGCTCTCTTGTTGCAGAATGTCTCCTGGCATGACGCAGCAGTTAAAGACTCCAATATCTGAGCACAATGGAAGATAAATTCAGTTTTTCTGAAGTAAATTATCTCAATGCCAATGTTCAGTTATTCTAAAGATACCTTCGACGATGGAACAGGGAAACCAATGATATCGTTTAGCTGAATAGCAAGTAGCATGCTTTCCACTCTCATGATTGATGGCAATCTTTGAGCACCCTGAACAAGTGATCTGGGAAGTGGATGTACAAAACATAGTTCAGGAGGCAGGTAAACATAGCACATCTTGTCCAAGATCTCCTCAGATTCATCATCTTGTGCTGCATAAATACAAGTACAAATCATATATTCCTTCCTTGTACAAATTTAAGTTCGACTGTAAAAAAGCTTGCACAACAAAGTGAGCCAACAGGAACAGAGTAGCCAGAGAATTCCCCAAAATTCATGCCTTCTGAATGTGCAAATCGTGGGGACACGAGATCCTTGTAATAGGAGACACCACGCCTTCTTATCAAATGTTGTTGCTTATAGATTAATTCAACTCCATACCTATTGGAAGCAAATGGTAGCCTAAAGCAACTACTGTTGTGCCAGATGAAACAAAGCATCTCCAATCTACATGGAAACATAAACCACTGCCACCTGGGAAAATATGATCGACAATTTGGTGAAGCTGCACAGTTAGCACTTGACAGTAGTTGATTCCACATAGAATGGGATAAATTTCCTCAGGCACAACAATTTAGTTGCCACAATGCCAGCCAGCCAGCCATATATTAGAACAAAGCAGATTCCAAAAGGGATGATCGAGACAGAGATCTTTGCCAAAGTATATAAAAAGGTATTAATTATTTGAATAACAAGGACTGCCATACTTTTGCCAGTTATAATCAGCATATGAGCTATATTCTAGAGGACCAAGGTAGCCTTCTTTTCTAGGGACTGAGCTCTCAGCAGTCATGTTATAGCATATCAAATCTACATAAAACCTTTTCCCAGAGTGAGCAGCTGTTACAATCCTCCCAACAAGATCCTCTGCGGTACTAACAGCATCAAACATCATTAATTTGCCTTCAGCTGGATTTGCATGCCTCTGCATCTCATTGATATCCCTATTTGGAACCAAACCAGAAGCTTTCAAAATGTCATATTGTGCAACAGCTCCTCTGATGCTGTATGTAGGATGTGATTTTTGCCCAAAAGTCATGCCATGGTGAAGTTTCCCATATCCATACTCCCTTCTGTCTCCACCTAATGTCCACTCATTTGTGCCCAGGTAACATCTGGACAGGCCCTGGGGACTGTTCCATGCATCAGTCTGTACAATTTGTTCAACAAGGTCCCAGTCAATGTCCTTCACTGGATCTGCCATGTTATTGCCAACTTTTGGGACAAAGAGAAATGCTTTTGCAGGATCCCATGGTATGGTTGAAGGTTCAACATCCACATCCAGTACAATGCGCATCAATCTTACCTGAAAGCTCTTGAGGGTGGCCAACTGCATAATTCAGAAATTTACTTAAGCATAGAAGTTGGTGCGACCAACAATGTTTTCAAAGGCAACAATCATAGAACAAACCTGACTTTCGGTAATATCTATTGACCATCATAGGACAATGGATGCCTTTGCTATCATAGTTCCAGCGATGAAGAGATCCATCGACAACGATAATTTCTTATAATAAACAATATATTTTGAACAAGAGGCAAAATAGTTGAATAAATTTAATAAATGTAAACAAGATACTTCCGCATCCAGTTTGTTGCCAAAAAGTACTGCAAAATCTGAAACTTGGGTTAAAAAGATACTTTTGAGAAGAAAATATTTATGCATTTGACAGCATATGCGTAGACATGAATCAGCTTAGAGTTACTACAAGAATTTGTGGGAGATAAAATCCACTCTCCCTGCATGGTAGACTAGATCAGGTAAGTTTATCTTGAAGCCAGACAGCACTTAAGGGCAAGAATTCTTTTTTTTTTTTTAAAAAAAAAGAAAAAAAGGTTGTATTTGGTTACAAATTCATTCAAAGATAAGGAGAAACTTTTGGAACAATGCCAAATGACCAGGAAAATATGCAATAGCAATCTTCACAAATCTAATCTGATGGTGCTTGGAATCCGCATTTCTAGTGATTAAAGATTTTCACTAAACATGTAGTTGCAAGTTTTCTAAACTGAAAGCACTTGTAACCAAGCATCTCCCAAACAATTGTTGGGGTGCCACACGAAATTGTTTGTTTTACATGCTTTCCTAGTTGAGAAATCATTCTTACAACCTGTCATCATCTAAGATAAATCCCAAAATGGACATACAAAAGCAAATCATTTGAATATCGATAGAAACATATCAGTGACTTGGACAAAGCTATGCTTATCAATTTTCATCACTCTGTTAACAAATCCCTCAGGGAAAAAGGAAAAACCAAAAAAGAACACATCCAAAGACTTGTTCTTAGCTTACCACCCTCCATCCCAAACAAAGAAAAAAAAGACTTGTTCCTAGACATGCTCCAATATTTTAAATGTATTTACAGGTCAAAATCAGGATTGAAGCCAATATATGATGCAAGCCAGGAGAACTGAGACCTCATAAAGTTAATCTCTCACAAACAACTGCAATACCAGCAGAATATATACCCTTGATCACATGCAATAAAAATAATTCATGCATTTGTTTGTTTTGACAAAGTGATGAACCTATTTCCCCTCAGAGACTTGGTAGACAGCTTTCAAGGTCAACCTCTCTAACATACATATTTGCATTTCTTGATGTCATTTATCAGATGAATGGAAAAAGATCAGAATGCATAGGGCAGTTAGGGAGAAACAACAACATTAAAATACTAAAATTTCAGGTTTCAGACTTCCTGGTGTGCTGCTAGTATCTAGCTACGTCCCTATCACAGAAAGGTACAGCAAAAATAAAGCGGATATAGAAAAGCTAACCTGAAGAATATTAGCAACACCTTCCGGATAGAACTCTCAAGTGTCTAGCTATGCCAGGCAGTGGATCTCCAACATCAGTCTGTTCGACATTTTCGTCTTCCCCACTTCCTTTGTTTGGAAAAAGCATGTCCATTAATGCCCCCACCCCATAGAGCTTCTTGTAAGCTGCCAAACAAACAGCCTGCACAAATTGAACATGCATTATGTAAAGCCAAATGATCATATTAGACTATCACAATGCAATTAAAAAAAACAAAAAAAAAAAGTTCAAGAATTGTAGTACCGTGCAGAATACCTGTTGCGCAAGCCGCATTGAACTGCATAAAGGACCCTCAAGTTTTTCAATTGGTGCATCACTACCATAGTAGTTAAAAACGAAAAGCGCAAAAAGCGACAGACCTTCTTGGGGTTTAAGCGCAAAGCGAAACGCGAGTTTTTTCATATAAAACGCACTTAAGATATAAAATCAAAATATATATTTGTATATACAATAATAGTACATAAAATAAGTAGGTCTCATCAAAATAATTTTAATTTTTGATGTAAGTCTCATAAAACACTTTTATATTTACTAATTTTAATTTTTTTCTCTCTTTTTGCAGGAGCAGCGAAGCAACTGAAAAGTGGACAAAAAAAATGAGAAGCAACAACTTGGGGGGTAAAAAATCAGAGGAGCGACATCAAGAAAAGAGGACAGATTACAGATAATAGAAAAGACAAGTAGCATCAAACAACTGAAAGTAGCAGCCCCTTCCTTTGTTAGAATAAGTTGTGCATGTGCTAAAATGCTAGATTGCAAGTTTTGGATTAAAAAACCCACATTTTGCTTAGAGGTTTTTTTGTCCTTGTGATGTTAAATATAATCTTCTGAATAGATATATCATGAAGTATGTAATGGCTAGTTATTGACCTCTTAAAGACATAAACTTTCACTAGGGCCATGAAGTTCCTACACTATATTTCACAGGGATGGTGATCTTCCTCTAATAGCCGCCATTGATTTGGCAGCCTATGGCTCCAGTTGAAGGTGCCATTTAAGTTCAGGGTGATATAACAAATGCTTGAGCAACAGAAATTATAACTTTTTTTTTTTTTTTTGGATGATACAATTACTGACATGATTTGGGAGCCCATGGTTCCAATTGAAGGTGTCATTAAAGTTGAAATGTTGCCTCAGAGGCCAAGGAGAATGTGGCCCAATATTCTTATATGAAGCAACTTAGCTTATTATTCCCTGAGATATAGCCTAGGTAAAGTAGAGTTACTTACATATTCGTATACATGACTACCTTGTTTATGGGAATTGGTTTGAAAAGCTATGCTATAATTTAAAAAGAAGAAGAAGAAGAACAGAGACCAAAAAAAAAGAACAGAAAGGAGCAGGAGAAGAAAAAAAAAACCCAAAACAAAGAAAAAGTTGAACAGAAAGGAGTAGAGCAACGACAACTGAAATTAAAAAAAAAAAAACAGAGGAGCAGAAGAGGAAAGATTAAAGAAAGAAGTTGTAAAATAATGGAGAATTAAAAAAGGGGGCCGGAAGAGGACGCAGAAGAAAGATGTAGAAGAAGAAAAACTTAGAAGAAAGAAAGAAAGATGAAGAAGAAGAACAAAGAAACATACCTGGTATAGATCTGCCTTGCTTCCAAATTTGACCAAAACTCATCAAACATTTTAACACAAAAATTGTAATCCAATGCATGTCATCCACGGAAACTAGCATAGGCCATCTCATCTTTCACCATTAATAAGATCCAATGGTTAAAATTATATTACACTTATTAAAATTAAAAAAAATAATAAAAAAATAAAAAAGCCCCGCTTTTCTGCACCTTGCGCTTTTTGTGCCTTGAGCTTTTTGCGCTTTAGCGCTTTTTCATTTGCACTGGGTTTATGCAAAAAAAGCCCTAGAGCTGGGCTTCGCTCCGCCTCGCGCCTTAAGCGCGCTTTTTTGCGCTTTTGACTACTATGATCACTACAACACAAACCATTTATAGTGGGGCCAAAGTCACCGCTAGAAATGTTGATGGCCGCTACTAAAACAATATAGTGACGGTCAAATAGTCATCAACAACTATCACTAAAAATTCCACTACTAAAATTATTAGTGACAGTTAACCAAATGGCTACCGCTAAATAAGATTTTTAGTGACAGCAACTCCATGTCACTAAAAATCTTAATAGCGGCGATCACATTTAGTGAGAGCATAATTTGGCTACCACTAAACATGAACATTTAATGGCAACAAAAATAGTCGCCACTAAATATTTTTCCAATTAGTGGCTGTCAATTAGAATCGTTACTATATGTGTTGACAATTTGTGATAACAAAAATAACCTCCACTAGATATTTTGCCGATTAATGACAGCCGATTAAAGACACCACTAAATGTGTTGACATTTTGTGACGACAAAAATAACCTCCACTAAAAGAATTTGTAGTGGCAGCTATTTGACCGCCACTAAAGGCAATTATAATCGACAAAAAAAATCGTCACTAAAAGATTTTGTAGTGACTAAATTAACCTTAGCCAACTACTATCAATTCAAAACAGATATAAAAGTACAATTCAATTAAAAAAAAATTGAATACTATTGAAAAGATGAGAACATGATTTGATTAATATAATATAAATATCTTCTAATTGTTACAAATATCTTCAAATCTGACACATAATTCAAGTACATAATGTTAAAAATTGTCAAAAATTTTGATCTTTTACATGGCAATTAACGTTGTGGTGATGTAGATGTTGCTTTCTCCATATATTGTTAAGAATAACATTTATTGATTTCCAATACCCCCAATCTCATCATGCTCTATCTGCAACAAACATGCTAAAAATTTATAAAACTATTGAAAAAGATTAAAAACCATAAATATTATATCAAACCTTGAAAGTTTATGACAAGTAATAATTGAATTCAATTCAACTAAATCTTTTAAGTAGCACAATATAATTTACATGAATCCATTTCTTTTCATATAACAAATCCAGCATAACTTGCAACTTAAATCTTACAATATCAAGATTGCAATCAATAAAACATGTTTTTGAATACCATTAAAAATGTCCATTGACATTTACTCCCTCATGATACTTTCAAATAGCATTTCTAAGGTTCAAGGAAAATCTTAATACCAAAAAAAAAAAATTACAAATAACAAATTTGTACCTCAAAACAAGTATCTAGTTGTCCCATGACTTGGTACACAATAAATTAAAAAGACAAGGATAATCTATCTCGTAGAAAATCATAAATCTAGAAGTGTAAATGGTATAATGTAAAAAATATCTAGGAAAAATCATGATAAAGTGAGTACCACATAAAAAAGAGCACAATGTTTGCATTCTATTTTCTATAACACCAATTCTTCGCTCAGTAAGGCACAAAATATGACACAAAATATATAAAGGTCGAATATAAAAATAGAGCATAACCTAACAAAAACATTAAATCAAGCAACTGTAACTGTAATTAGCTTTAGTGTCGTTGTAACTCACCTCAAGAAAACTTTACTCTATCCTTTACTAAGGCACATAATACTTCAAATTTCTCTATTTTTTTTATTTACTCTTCATTTCTCTTCCTTCTCATACCTTCTCCTTTCTTCTTCATTCCTCTTTTCCTTCTCATTCCTTCTTGTTTCATCTTCATTCTTTCTTATTTCCTTTTCATTCATTCTTTTCTCTTCATTCTCTTTTCTCAAATCATCCAACTGCAATTGCATAATGTTATTCTTTTTTTTTTTTGATTGTTTCCAACATGTTTAATATTTTACTGCATTTTGAAAATTATCCATATACAAAACTTGGTGAAAGACCCAAACCATATTCACGTACATGTCCACGTCTCTCTGGTCCTATAACTTATTTAAAAATCTCATCTACTCCCATTGAATCAAAAGAGACAGTTGTTTGAGAAGATAAACTATTAAACTTATCCTACCCAAAAAAAATATATATATATCAAAAAATAAGTTTGAACTTGAAGTGAACTAATTACTTTCATTTCATCATACTACAAGGAAATGATCCACGGAAAGTACCTCAAAACATGAAAAAAACATAACTTCAAAGATGTCAAAAATTAACCATAAATATTGGCAGCATTAGAATTTTGAATTTGAATATTTACCACAATCTCTTAAAGCAGTATCAAAAACCATACTTTCATTTTTTTTGAATAAATTATTTGAAACATTCTCCACAGAGAAGGTTCCGGATGCTATGGATCCTTTCACTCTACATGCATTCAATCAAAAATTAAGTAAGATATGAAAAATAGCACTTATAATTAAGCACTAAAATTACACATAAATCTCTATTGATCTAATTACTGCATTGTTTCTAATGCCTAATGTATGTTGGATTATTTGTTTTGCTCGATTTTTCTATTTCTTGCACTCATTTTCTATACAAAGAAGTTAAAAAATAAATTAACAAATCACATTTAATGTATATAAAATGTGACATATTGTTACACCTGATATTCGAGGGTAGTTAGGTGAACACAAAATATCTTTCAATTATCTTTATCAACATTTTCTAATATGTTTATAAGTCTTTCTTCATCAATATCAAACTTGTCATAGTACTTCACTTTTAACTTGTACTTATAATCATCGAACTTTTTGTTAAATTTTTACACGATTCGTTATTTTTACAAAGGACTTTTTTCAAACTCAAATTTGTTCTGAAAATTTATAAATTAATATATGGTTATACTAATAAAAATATTTCAATTGAAAGTAAAAGAAAAAAAAACTAATTACATTTATTTTCTGATATATTTTTTCTTTTTTTTCTCTTATAGAATTTTTTCTCATTTGATATTTGAGATTGGAGCATCACTAAATGATGAAAATATAACTCAATCTCAAGTGTCAAATGGGAAAACATTCTAGAAGGGAAAAAACAATGTATCAAAAAATAAAGATAATTGGCTTCTTTTCTTTTACTTACAATTAAAATACTTTTATTAGTATAACCATATAATAATTTACAAATTTTCAAGACAATTTTGAATTAAGAAAAAAAAAATCCCTTGCAGGAACAACGAATCATGCAAAAATTTAACAAAAAATTCAATTATTACAAACAAAAACTAAAAGCGGAGCACTATCACAATTTTGATACTGATGATGAAAGATTTGCAAGTATATTAGAAAATGTTAATAAAGATAATTAAAAAATATTTCTAACTACCCTCGAATATCATGTATAACAATATGTCACATTTTATATACAATGAATGTGATTTATTAATTTACTTTCAACTTATTTTTATAGGAAAGAAGTGCAAGGAATTAAAAAAATTGAGCAAACCAAATAATCCAACATACCTCGAGTATTAAAATCTATGCAGTCATTAGAGCAATAGAGGTATGTGTAATTTTAATGTTTAATTACAAGTGTTATTTTTCACATATTATTTCATTTTTGATTGAATGCATATAAGTTGAAAAGAATCTAGAGTATCAAGAAACTTCTCAATGTAAAATATTTCAGCTAACTCATTCAAAATAATAGAAATATGGTTTCTGATACTACTCAAGAGATTATGGTAAGTAAACTTCTCAATGTAAAATATTTCAACTAACTCATTCAAAATAATAGAAATATGGTTTCTGATACTACTCAAGAGATTGTGGTAAGTAATCAAATTCAAAATTCTGACACTACCAATATTTATGGTTAATTTTTGAAATCTTTGAAGTTATGATTTTCCCATGTTTTAAGATGCTTTACCAAAATCATTTCATTGTAACATGATGAAATGAAAATAATTAGTTCACTTAAAATTTAAACTTATTCTCTAATAAATTTTTTTGCAAGATAAGTTAAATAGTTTATCTTTTCAAATAAGTGACTCTTCGGAGCCAATGGCAAAGGATGAGATTTTAAAACAAGTTATAGGACCAGAGAGACATGGTTTGAATAAGGCTTGGGTCCTACACCAAGTTCTATATATGGATCATCTTCAAAATGCACTAAATTATTAAGCATGCTGCAGGAAAAAAAAAATGACAATATGCAATCGCAGTTGGATAATTTGAGAAAAGAGAATGAACAGGAAAAAATAAGGAATGAATAGAAAAGAAGAAAGAATGAAAAGTAAAGACGAAGGAATGAGGAGGAAAGAAAGAGCAATGAAGAGGAAAGAAGGTATGAGAAAAGAGGAGGAACGAAGAGGAAATAAAATAGTGGAGAAATTTGAAACATTACATGCTTTAATAGAGGGTAGAGCAAGGTCTTTTTTAGGTGAGTTACACTGAAACTAAATCTAATTATAATTACAGTTATTTGGCTTAATGCTTTTGTTGGGCAACACTCTGTTTTTATATCAGACATTTATGCTTTTTTTATGCACTTTTTTATGCTTTAGTGGGAGAAGAATTGATGTTATAGAAAATAAAATACAAACATTGTACTCTTTCTCGTGATACTCCTTGTCATGAATTTTTTTTTTTTAGATGTTTTCCTTTTATTACATCTTTATACTATTTACACTTTTAAATTTATGTTTTTCTTCAAAATGGATTATCATCAATTTCTTCATTTGTTGTGTACCAAATCATGTGAACATAGTATGACAGTTAGATATTTGCTTTGGGGTAAAAATTTGTTACTTTAATTTTTGTGATTTTTTTTTTTTTTTTGTATTCGGATTTCCTTAAATATTGAAAAATAATATTTGAAAGTATCATGATGGAGATAAATGTCGATAAACATTTTTAATGGTATTCGAGAATATGTTTTGTTGATTGCAATTTTGATATTGTTATATTTAAATTGTTAGTTTTGCTGAATTTGTTATGTAAAAAGAAATGATTCATGCAAATTACTTTGTGCTACTTAAAAATTTAGTTGAATTAAATTCTATTGTTACATTTATCATAAACTTTCAACATATAATATAATATCTATGGCTTTTACTCTTCTTCAACAGTTTTATAAACTTTTATGTTTGTTGCAGATTGAGGGTGATGAGATTGGTGCATTAAAAATCAATGACTTATATTCTTAATAGCATATGGAGAAAGCAATATCTACATCACCACAACCTTAATTATCATGTAAAACATCTAAATTTTTGATAATTTCTACCATTATGTACTTAAATTGTATGTTGGATTTGAAATTGTTTAAAAAGATTATAAGATATTTACATTATGTTAATCAAACAATGTTCTTATCTTCTTAATAGAATTGAATATCATTCTGAATTGAATTGTAGTTTTATATTTGTTCTAAATTAATAGTGTTTGGTTAGGATTGATTTTAATAGAATTGAATATCATTCTAAATTGAATTGTAGTTTTATATTTGTTCTAAATTAATAGTGTTTGGTTAGGATTGACCACAAAAACGTATAGTCACTATAAGATCTTTTAGTGACGACTATTTTTGTAAATTAAAATTCTTTGGTGGTAACCAAATAGCTATCATTACAAACTCTTTTAGTGGAGGCTATTTTTGTCACCACCAAATGTCAACACATTTAGTAATGCTTATAATAGATCGTCAGTAATTGGCAAAAAATTTAGTAGATATTGTGTTCGTTGTCACTAAATGTGAACACATATTGTGGCGACTTTAATCGACGACAATTAAATGGCAAAATATTTAGTGATGGCTGCTTTTATCACCACTAAATATTCATATTTAATTACAGCCAATTTATATTCTCACTAAATGCGATCACGACTATAAAATCTTTTAGTGACATGAGAGTTACTGTCACTAAAAGTCTTATTTAGTAGCCGTTATTTTGTTGACCGCCACTAATACTTTTAGTGACGAAATTTTTAGTGACGGTCATTGATAGCCATTTTGACCGTCACTATATTGTTTTAGTGGCGGCCGTCAACATTTATAGTAGCGACTTTGGCCGCACTATAAATGATTTGTATTGTAGTGAACTGTCAAGAAATTGGAAGAGCGCCCAAGATGGGGAGGGGGAGCCACAGAGAACTCAATATTTTAGCATTATTAAACTCCGACCTTAGGAAGAAGCAAGGACGCTACTACACGCTCAACAAAGATGGTTGCATGGAAGTCATCCGTGTGCTAATATTTGAGAAGAATTTTGATTAGTGACCGCACCTTGGGTGTGACATTTCCATCAGCTACAGCAGCACCTATTATCTCATTCACATGCTCTCCGCCTAAGGCAACCAAGCCACATAAAAAGAGGAAAAAGGGAATGTCATAAAATTTCTTCCTGCAACATTCATCTAAACCCCCAAACCAGTAACAATTGGCAGGCAATTAACACAGAAAAACTAGCATATGCATATGCTGCAAAGAAGTCTTCAAATAAATTGTAAGGAAATCCTATTTGTTGTTATTCTATAACCCTTTCTCACTACTGCAGGCTAAAACTGCATAGGATGTACCATATACCATGAATAGGGATGTATTTGAGATGCACATGAACTAGATTTGCAATCAGTTAAAGAAAGCATGACTGTGAATGCCATGCACACAAATTGAGATCACAGAAAGGATGAGTTTCTTGAAAGATGCCTTTTGTTGTAATAACTTGTCTGAATTTGCAAAACAGTTTCATTATACAAGGCCAAACACTCAGATCCAATCAATTTATTAAGTGCCAGGCATTCTAGCAGTGAAACCCACGTAAGATAGAATGGCCTGACTGTAAGTGTGCAAGAAATCTGTAAGAATGTGGGAAAAAAAAAATCCCAGAAAAAAAAATAAAAACAATAATTTTGATAGAAATTTTAGTAAAGAGGAATATGCTCAAGTTCCTAGAAGAAGCTCGATAATGTGTTTTAAGTGACGGGAAAAGGTATTGCAGGGCAAAGAGACCCAGACATATCCAAGGTGAAGGGCAGGACATTAAAGCTGCTACTCGGGGTTTGTAGGGTGATCAAACAGGCTGGACAGGTCGTCAAACTAGCGGGTCTGACAAAATAAGCAGATATTAGACCCTAGCTCTTGCATGAAGTAGTTCATCGAAGCATGGGAAACATGTTAACAAGCTTAGTTGGAAATTATGTGAAGAGTTGGAACTTGGTTACACCTGAAGAATTTGACAGATAAAAGCATATGTGACCTTTTTAAGCAGCTTATGGACTTGAGCCGCAACATGTGTTCGATATGCTGCACACTAACACAGGAGCCAAGAGTGAGTCATGAAGGGGGAGCTTTTGCTGTTCAGAAAATTCATGAGAAGCACTGAAATTTATGCTGCTATTTCCAATCAACATCAAAAGAGTGATATGGTGCTTGTGCATTTGAGGCTATGTTCACAAAAGGTTCCTTGAAGGTACCTATAACAAGCTTAAGTCAATGAAGTGTGAACTTCTAAGGTACTGAAGAAAATCAGACAAAATGCTTATTTGGTAAAGCCACTGCCAGATTTACAGCAATGTTCAATGTCTCCGATTTATATGCATTTGAGGGATTTGATGGGCTAGCCCTAGTTGCAGACGAAGTCCACCAAAGGTAAAATCAGACGGTGGTGTAGAATAGTGAGATCAAGATGAGGCAACATTTAAAGGCATTATTCATTGAAATGGTTGGGTAAGCCAACCATCAAGTATCCAGACATTTAATTCTTACCATCCTTGCCTGAGCTCCAGTCAGGGAGGGGATTAGGTCACCCCATCCCAAACCATTGATCTTAAATATATGCATTGAGGTAATCACCACACCACCTCCATTATACATGCAGCATTACACGACACCATCTCAATATGATGATCTCATTTTGTGATACAAAACCTGACAAAACATGATTATAAAATTGCTATCATCACTTCCAAAGATTTCCCTTTTTTCTTCGATTCAAGTTCTTCAATGAGGCATACACCTTGTCATGGAAGTTCTCCAAGGCATCAAGGAACAACCAGATTTGCTAGTTCATTCTATGTTTCTCCAACAATCTCTTCCTCCACAGAAGTCCAGATATTCTGTAAACAATTCAGCTCCATCTCATTGTCATCACTTCATTAGCATGATAGACCATCTAAAAGGAAATTCGACTTCTAAAAGCCTTGGCCTCAGATAAACAGAACACAAGACGCCTGTTCAATATAGTTAAATAACGCTATTGCCACAAGTAACCCACTGGAATTCCAAATGTACCCACCGACTCTAATCTACCAACAATCATGAGTAATGGCAGTTCCATCACTGTCACCCGCTCCCAGCCCCTTCCAAACAGTACAACTAATAAGATGTGAGGCATAAGCCAGGTTCTCACATTGGCTCCATAGTTAAATTATTAAACAGGCCTTAGCTCCGCCCACAAATAAAGTGCACACATTGCCCTAGCTTTGCTCTATCCCTTCTCAGCTCAGAAACAAAGATTCTCTAGGAGTCGACTAATTAAGGTCCATCATAATTCTTTAAAACACATAAAAGAGTATTTAAATTAGCCCAAAGGACCAACTGGCAAGAATTTCTGCACAGCATTTGCAATGCTGAATCCCAGGTCACCATCCTACTTGAAAGTGTCTTTTCAGGAACATTACAGAAATAAGCTAATGAAGTATGACTACCACTTTGGAATCAGGGTTTTGCATATCCACTCAAATTGGTAAAAAAATTCTCACAACCAAATGGTAACAGTCTTGAGCAGAAACTGTAAGCTTAACCTAACTTTGTAGTCTCCATACATAACAAATCGTCCACGTGAGGGATAAGATGATCAAAAATCAGACTGACATGAGACTTAGTTCTAAAAGTTTTACCAAAGAGAACCCTACCTCGCAACAGCTTCAGCTTTTTTAGATTTTGTTTAGATGCTTCAGTTGTTTTGGTCACAATTACATGCATGCTTTCCAAGTTGAATATAAAGTTTTTGAGGTTCGCGTCATCAGGGAAACTTTAAATTTCTGCCAGTTGGTAGAAAACAAGATTTCACTGATTCCTTAGGCCAAGATTGTACTTGGTGGTTATGTGGCCTCTTGGACAAGACACTTGGCAATCTTAATAAACAGATTATAGCACAGAGGCTTTTAGGATCAAAGCCAAGTTTTATGGGAAAAGAAAGTCATAATAATGGAGGTTAATTCTTGGAGTTCATCTAGTATTCCGGTGAGTGGAAAAAAGGTAGGGTAAGCTTGCTCTGCGGTGCAAAGTGACAAGGCTGGTATGCCTTAAAATATGCTCTGAAGATGATTTTACAGGATGAGAAACAGAAACATGGTGTTAGTAAACCAGGATATCAATCTTTTCCAAATGCTCTTTAAAATCAGAGAAGGTCCTCCGAGTTCAGACGGCACAATTGGAGGAACAACGTTGAAAGACCAGATGAGATTTCATTTTCCAAGAGACAGATTCTGATTCCTAGTAGAACTTAAGTTAAAGGTTCCTTTTCCTTTTCCATGTCCTTGTCCATTCTTATTCAAGTTAAAGGTTTTATTGTTGGTTCACATCCGTTCATGGCCTGGACACGCCTAGACTAAGTCATTGTTCTTGGCAGTTGTATAGGGATTTTGGTTTGTGCTCCCCAACTGGTGTTTGGGAGGGGATTTTAATGTTGTCAGATTCCCTCAAGAGAAGCTTAATGCTACTAGGATTCCCACTAGCATGTCAGATTTGTCTGTTTGTCAAATGCTCAATTTACTATGTCAGTTGCTGGGGAAATAGGTTTGCTTCTCTTATTAATCTCTTTCTTTGTTCTAATGCCTAGGAGTCCCATTTTCCTAATTTGAGGTAGGAAACTCATTAGACCAACTTCATATCATTTTCCTATTTTATTTGAATCTAATCATATTAATTAATTTGGGTCCTACTCAATTTAGATTTGAGAACATGCGGTTATCTCATCCAGATCCTATTAAAGTGGTGGAGTTCCAGAAAGGCATTGATGCAATAGGATGGAAGGGTTATAAATTTATGACGAAATTTAAGAATTTGAAACAAGCTCTTAAGGTTTGGAATAAGGAGGTTTTTGGTAATATTCGAGATACTAAAAGTTCCATTCTCCGAGGTATTGAGGAGATAGATACATTGGACATTGAAGGAGGCCTAAATGGGGATCATTCTAGCTGCAGGAACAATCTTAGGAATGACCTCAAGGAGCTTATCCTTAAGAAAGGAGCTTGTTGATGCCAAAAAGCTTGAAGGGGATTGTAATACTAGGATTTTAAATATGGTGGACAGTGGTACTAGGCAAAGGAATTTTATAAGAGAACCAAACGATGGCGAGGGTTTTATGATTACCAATTCCACCTCTATTTAGTAAGCTATCACAAGCTTTTACAGGATTGAGAAGGATAGGGCCTGCCCTATTATGAAAGGTCTTTGATTGGTTTCTTGTTGAGAGTCATAGAGCCTATTGGTGGAGAGATCTTTTGAGAGAGATGAGAATTGAGGAGCGGTTTTCAGCTTTGACAGAGATAAAGCCCTTTGCCCTGATGGTTTGTTTTACTATGATTTCTTTTTAAGGGCTTTTGGGATATTATTTTTGAGGATTTGTTTAAAGTTTTTAATGAGTTTAATACGGATAGGGTGGTGGGTAAGAGTATGAACTCTACATTTCTTGCCCTTATACATAAGAAATCTCACTCCATGAAGGTGAAAGATTTTAGGCACAACAGCTTAACTATGAGTCTTATCATATTGCAGCTAAAATTTTAGCTAATAGGTTATGTTTAGGACTAAACAAGATTATTTCCTATAATTGGAGTACCTTTATTTGAGGTAGATAGATTTTGAATGCCTCCCTTGTGGTTAATGAGGTGATCAATTTTGTCAACAAGGATGATCAGGTGTTGAGTGTTGACTTACAGCAAGCTTTCTGTCATTATTAATGGCGAGCCAAAAATTTACTTTTCAACGTCGTAAGGGTTAAGGTGGGGTGATCCCCTTTCTGCTTTTCTCTTTGCTCTTGTGGTGGATCGTTTGAATAGGTTGATAGAGAGAGGGATTCATGTCAATCTTTTTTTTTTTAAAATAATAGGGAATGATGAAACTTATGAGTCTTATCTTCAGTTTGTACATGATAACATCTTCTTTCTTCAAGAGGAAAGTAAGGGTGTTTGGTACATGATTGCTCTTCTTAATATTTTTGAGAAAATCTTTGGGCTCAAGATCAATCTTTCCAAAAGTGAGCTTCTTGGCATATATATTTTGAGTGTAAGTCTTGATCACTTGGTAAATATATGTAATTGCATGAAAGGGAGTGACCTATATCCTATTTAGGGTTTCTTTTAGGAGTAAGTCTAAAAGTGTTCTATTTTAGGACCCCATTGTGAATAGAATCCGTAACACACTAGATAATTGGAACATAACTTATTTAACCTTAGACGGACGTATTACCCTTATACTTGTCAAGTATCCCTTTATATTTTCTCTTCCCTTTTAGGATTTTAGGATTCCGGTGCAGGTAGCACAAAAGATGGAAAATGTGATGTGAGATGATCTCATAGTGGATTGCATAAGAAAGATCATTTGTTAGTCGGGATGAGTTGTCAAAACCAATATAAGAGGGTGGGTTGGATTTTGGCAAGGTAATGGTTAAGAACATCTCTTGGGCAAGCAAATGCTTATATAGATTCCCGTTAGAACCCAAAGCAAGCATAACCTCCATCAGAAATGATGAGATGCCAATACCAAAGAAAGAGTTTCTCAATACAGTTCTTAGAAATTTATTTCTTATTTACATAATTTTTTTTTCCTTTAGTGTCGTTTATAATTGGTGATAGTTCTCATTTGTTTTTCTGGGAGGATTCTATGAATTGGGAATAATTCCAACTCTTTCCCTTGCCTTTATAAGTTATTCATCCTTCACTTTGCTCCTATCAAAGATTTCTATAAATTGGAGAATCATTAGGATTTTCAATTTTGAAGAAATTCTAACAGTAGGGTAGTTGAGTTTTTATCATTTAGGGTAATGAATCTTCTTCTCATGCTTCTGACTCTAGGGTTCAAAGTCTTGATTCTTCCGAAGCTTTTACTTATCAATCTCTATTTTCACCATCTAACTAGTTTCTCCCATAACTCTTCTTTTCCATTAAGCAATTTTATTTGAAACGCAAAGATTCCTACCAAGAGTGGTCCTCACCATGACCATCGGGAAGTTCACCCTCTTCAATGTCATCAACCTCATCACTATGTTGAGCTATAAAAGGGCAGTCCATATCAATTGCTTTTGTATCCTTGCCAGAGACAGCCACCTCAGATAATTGACATTGTAAAAGAGAGACAACTTTACTTAAGTATGACTCTTGAAACTTGACATCAAGCTGGAAACTAGCCCTTTCATCATCTTGCAAAGCTGTCAAAAAAGACTGTGCCGCATACAAAATAAAGGAACTGAGCAAACCATATATGGCAAATTGCAAAATCAACTCAGACCAAAGCACAAGAAACAACCACTAATGCTTCCGAATCAGCTCAATCAGAGCTCCGACCAAAAAAAAAAACAAAAAAAACAAAAAAATAAAACAAAAAAATAAAAACAAAAACAAAAACAAAAACAAAAATAAAAAAAGTTATAGCGTATTTACTCCAATGCTGCCTGTAGGAATTAGGAAGACTGTCTGATTTCCAACCTGCTATGAAGCCTAGCTGATTTGGCATCAAAAAGCTATAGCCTATTCTTCTTGTTTTTGCTCTAAACATTTAGGTGGATTCCTAGAGTAGAGAGTGCATTTTTTAAAAAAACATCTTTTAACCAAAAAAAAAAAGGAGCATACTGCAAGCATTTACCAGTAATAGTTTGCAAATAGAGTAGATGTGAAAGATTTGAACTCTTGCTTACCTAAATCTTTTCAAAAGATAATTATCATATCCTTTATTTCATTCAATTTTATTTCTTTTCCTCACCCATGCTAAGGACAAAACAAGAAAATAGTTACAGGAGGCACGGAGTACGACACAAAACCTTGAGCACTTGTATTGCATACCTTGCATACTCAACACTTCCATTGTGGAAATTGGCATGAAGGCAGGAATATCAGGAAGAAAGGGTGTTTCTACAAAGGAAAGACATTTTGGCAGACTAACAACATTTCGAGTCTCCCAAATTGCTTTATCCATTGAAGTACTGCTTAAATGATAACGTCTAATCAAAGAGAGCAGCCACTCTTATCTCACCTCCTATGTAACTCCACAAATACAACAATATACATCCTAGGAAGTTTGAGTTCCCAAATCTGGCCTTACCATCCCTTCCCACTGCTATAGCACATTGATTTTTCCTTTATTGAAACATAACAAACTGGAGCCTCCTTGCCTCATAAGCACTCAATCACCTTATACCACACAGCATTACGCTCCCTCCCAACTAGCTCTCCACAACAAATTTAGCAGTAAGGCTGAATTTTTAACTACTCTACTTCCAATTCCAAAGACCACCAATTTTTCTTTTTTTCTTTTTTTCTTTTTCTCCTTTTTGCCCCAACATTCCATTGTACCCACCAAATCTTTCCAACTTCCTGCTATGTGGCCCCATAAAAACCTTTCCTTACTTTTTTTCACCACCAGTTTTGGCATTTTAAACATAAATGTTTATCTAGTACAAGGAAAATTCTCGAGAGTAATCTGTATCAGCATTGTAAGAAATCTTCACTCACCCGACCCACCTAACCTTGCCATCAAGAATTTTCTGTCCACAATTCTAAGCAATTGGCAAGAACTCTCCAAATTCTTGTAAGGACTGCCTGTACCCACCAGTAAAATTGGTGTGAAACCTTCTCCCACAGAGGTTGCATATTACTTTAGGCACAAAAGCAAAGCAAGAGAAGAAAAATCTGATTAATGAGACTGAGAGAGACAGAAACAGACTGCTTTATGAGTTACAACAAGGGCAGAAGACTGGCTGACAGTCACCGGTTGGGGTCAAATCAAAGAAAGTAGAGAGAAACAGAGACACTGAGGAGAAGAATGAAGTCAAATTCCAACAAAGAGAGAGAGATGAGAGATGGTTTAGATGGGGATAAGTGTGTGTGTGAGAGAGAGAGAGATAGAGAGAGAGAGAGAGAGAGAGTGAAGCTGGGAAGTCAAAGATGGGCTCTTTATAAAAGTGCATAAAACAGCATCATCCTCCTGCGACCAATCCATGCACAGAATGGCAAAAGGGAATAGAAATTAATCCTGTCCTGACTATCAAAACTTACATCTACTTGTGAATTTATAGTTCCTCCGCCACCTTCGTGTCCCAGCTGAGCTGACAACAGTGCTGCCACTCACACTCTCTCCCTAGATTTTGGATTCTATATCACTCAACCTTCTGCAAATCCATAAAAGGCAATTGCTCTCCAATCTATTTAATTCATATGTAACTGTTAATAAGCTTTTCCAAAACCTAGTAGATAAATCCAGTCTATGAAACAAAGCTTTTGCGTTAACTGGATAGGATTTAATTTGGTATAATCTATCAATGGTTCAATTTTTGTGCTGCTTAGCCTTAACACAGTTTACTCACGTGCGCAGGAACAGGATCAATGATTGCATTGCATGCTGGCCCTTTATTTTCGACATCACTTATTCACAGGAGGCCTGACAAGTTGACGACAGTCTTCAGGTGGTGAGGCAGGGACAGAGGAATGAGATGGCAGAGCTCATACTCTGAATCTGCTGCAGTTGTTGCCAATGATGACAAGGATGGTAATAAACAGATTATTAGTGCCACTCCCCACCTTTAGCACTACATACAACCTAATGTTCAAAAGCCCCAGGTAAATAATCTATTTAGCACACATTTGATTTGGATGACTTGTGAGAACAACCCTTTCTATGCATACAAATTGAATCACAGTATTGAAGAAAATGACATATCACAACTTTCAGAAATGGAAGCAATAATACATAATTTATAATCCGAGTATAGAAAAACAAGTAATGGATCATATCCAAGTGGCATTCACAACAACATATTTTGATCTAGTCGTAATCAAATTGTTTGTTCGAGAAGTTCAAAATATGCTGATCAATTGAGTAAGGATTGATCAAGCCACTTAACACTCAACCACAAGGGCTGTCATATCCAAATGCACACATTGGATAAGATTAAGAAAATCTAATTTATCAAAACCTCCATACTTAAGATGGATTTTTCTTAAATAAATAATCCTTTCAAGATATATATAATCAACTTATAAGTTTACTAACTTGAAAATATGCATGTACAGTGTTGTTTGGAGTACTCTGGGCCAATATAAACTTCAAGTTACTGTAACAAGTCTCTGAATGCAGTTGAAACAAATTTCAGAAATTCAAATGTAATGTTAATTTCATCAACAACCCTAACAACCATAACTAATTGCTGTTAACTCAAAACTATAATAACAGAATTAAGGGATTGGTTGGGTTAGTTGAACAACCCATCTACAATAGTATAGATAGCCGTTGTAATTGGAATGAGCAGACATGAATGAAATGAATTCTTTCTCTCTTACTCTCTCATCTCTCCCTCTCTAACCCCTCTTTAGCTCTCTTTCTCAATCTCCTCTCTCCTCTCTTATCTTCGTTCTCTTGATTACCATCACTATCCACGACATCCAGCACTTTCCACCGTGAAACCTCATCTTTGCAAAATTGGAAGCAAAACAGAGCAAAAGAAATGCAAGGGAAGGAAGATGAGGTTTCATGGAGGAAGATGGTGGATGTTGTGTATAGTGGTGGTAATCGAGAGAACGAAGATATGAGAGAAGAGAGAGAAGGAGATTGAGAGAGAAAGACGCAGAGAGAGGAGTTAGAGAGGGAGAGATCGAAGAGAGATCAAAGAGTAAGAGAGAAAGAACTCATTTCATTCATATATGTTCATTCTAATTACAATCAGCTATTTATACCATTATAGATGGATTGTTAACTAAGCTAACCAATCCCTTCATTCTATTATTATAGTTTGAGTTAATAGCAATTGATTATGATTGTTAGGGTTGTTGATGAAATAACCGTTATATTTGAATTTCTGAAGTTTGCTTTTGCTGTATTCTGAGACTTGTTATATATCCTGCCCCTTTAAAGCATCCCTTTTGTCCCCAAGGGTGAAAAAAATAATAAAAAAAAAAATTGAGTTTAATAAGTTGACTATAGTGATAATACATGTAAAGAAGAAAGCTCAGAATGAAGACAACAAAGCATGTGAATAGTGGAGTTGATGAGGATTGTACTTGCCACGAATGAAAATGACTGACTACAAGAAGTAGCCAACGTAAAGAAGGAAGGAAGGAGTAAGGAATGAGTGCTATAGAGAAGGAAAGGTGAGGTGAGAGAAGAAGGGGTTTAGAGAGAGAGAGAGTTAGCAGAAATGGATTTTCATCTTCATTCTTCTTCTTCATCTTGTATTTCATTTTCTTTTTTTCGTCTTGTATTTCTCCTTATCTTCCACTTCTTCATCACTTGAAGCTACTTTAACGTCATCATGCTTCTGTTTCTTGAATTTCCCCAATGGCTTATCTTGTTATTTTGTATCTTCTATTCCAAACTTTGGAAATTGAATGACATTTTCCAATACATCAACTTCAAGTAAAAGAAAACCAAGATAGTTGTTTCTAGATACCTTTTCTTCTACATTTCTTCTAATATTGACCAGAGTTGAAAGCAATGGAAATTGCAAACTTTTATCATTACACGGTATCTTCACGGGGGTATTATTACCAACCATGAAGTCTTCTTGTTCCGCCTCCATTTCCTCTTCCGATTATGTCTCTATTCTATCCACTTCTGCACAAAATTTCTATACCCCAACTTCTTGTTTCTTCAGTTGTTCTTCCATGGATTCTAACATTGTTTCTTCCGTCATTTGATTTGTTTTGCTGCTATCCAATTTATTTTTATTTTCTTGCTCCTTTTCCATCAGAGTTTTGATATCTTCATCGATTCCAAACATTTTCAATATAGTGTTTAATTTGTCATTTCAATTTGTCATGAGTGCATGCCATGAGGGTGTCCATCCTTTTGTCATGTTCCTCTCATTTTTTCTTCCATTCTTGTATCCCAATCTCTTGTTATTTGGTATATTCCTCTAATCAAGTACCTTCTGCCATTCACTATGCAGGATTGGTAGAAAACAAAGCACAAGAAATGCAAGGAAAGTAAGATGAGGTTTCATAATGGAAAGTGTTAGATGCCATGAATATTGGTGGTAATCGAGAGAACGAAAATAGGAGAGAAGAGAGAGAAGGAGCTTGAGAGAGAAAGAGGTAGACAAAGGGGTTAGAGAGAGGGATCATAGAGTAAGAGAGAAAGAGCTCACCTCATTCATGTTTTCTCATTCCAATTACAATCGGCGATTTATACAATCGTAGATGAATTGTTCAAGTAACCTAACCAACCCCTTCATTCTATTATTACAGTTTGAATTAACAGCAATTGGTTATAATTGTTAGGGTTGTTGATAAAATAGCAGTTACATTTGAATTTTTGAGATTTCTTCAATTGCATTCCGAGACTTGTCACATATCCTGCCTCTTTAAAGCATTCCTTGTTCTCAAGGATGAAAAACAGAAAATTGAGCTTAATAAATCGACTACAGTGATGGTTGAGTCGACTGATGATGGATTTTGAACATACAGCAGCAGCAGTACTTTTTTCTTCTTCTTTTTTGTCTTCTTCTTCTTCTTCTTGAATTTCATTTTTTTCTTTTTCGTCTTGTATTTCTCCTTATTTTCTACTTTTTCTTCCAAAACAACATCGAATACATCACCTGAAACTGCTTCAACCTCATCATGCTTCCATTTCTTGCATTTTCCAAATAGCTTATTTTGTTGTTTTGCACCTTCTACTCCAAATATTAGAACTTGAATGACATATTCCAATACATCAATTTCTTCAAGAAAACCAAAAATAGTTGTTTCTGGATGCCTTTATTCTACGTTTCTTCTACTATTGATCAGAGCTAAAAGCAATGAAAATTGCAAACCTTTATCATTACATGACATCTTCATAGGGGTATTATTACTGACCATGAAGTCTTCTTGTTTCACCTCCATTTGCTCTTGCAATTGTATTTGTATTCTATCCACTTCTGCACAAAATTTCTGCACCCCAACTTCTTATTTCTACAACTGTTCTTTCATGGATTTTGATATTATTTCTTCTACCATTTGATTTGTTTTGCTGTCATCTGATTTCTTTTTATTTTTTTGCTCCCTTTTCACCAAAGTTTTGATATCCTCATCGATACCAAACACTTTCAATATAATTTTCAATTTATCAATGCATGCCATGAGAGTGTCCATCCTTTTGTTATGTTTCTCCGATTTTTTCTTCCATTCTTGCATGTGAATCTCTTGTTCATTGCTATATTCCTCTAACCAATTATCTTTTATCATTGAGTATGCCAAGAATTGTGAACTTTGATACCAATTTATCATGAACCAGCTCAACAGAGAAGGAAAAAGATGAAGAGAGAGAAGTTGGACACAGAAATAGAAAGTAGTAGTAGAGAGAGAGAAAGAGAAAGAGAGGGAGAAAAAGGGATTCCAATACAATTCCATTTAATACCCATTATATACCTTGAGATTACTATTTATGCTATTTCTACAAACTAATTGTACTAATTTCTACTAACTACTAACCACTAACCAGTTTGATATGCATGATGCATTTATTGGAAACAAATACTCTAGAAAAATATTTAGAAATTAAGAAGAATGAAAGATTTTAGAAAAAAATAGTAACTTTCTTATTTTAACTTATAGCAATCTTTTTAGTAGTTACTTTATTCTTGGAATATCTTTTAAAATAGTAGTTTTCATTGTGATTTATTTTTAGTAACACTTCTATTTGTAATCTCTAATTTTCCTTATTTAAATGTGGTATCATTAATAAAGAGATAAGTCTAATTTCTCATAAAAGAAGTATGGTGAGAAACTTGTTAGGGAACAAGTTTTCAGCCATCAAACCTAGGGTCTAAGAGAGGGAAAACTCTAGTAAGGAAGAGAGGAATTCCTGTAGAGTATCCATTGACTAGATCCTGTATTATGGCTCATACCAATTGGTATCAGAGCCAACCGTCATCGAAAACTCTGCAGAATGGTTTAGCCAAATGGAGAAATTCATGAGGGAATTTGAGCAACGAAGGGAGCAGCGAATGCAACAACTAATGGAGCAGACACTAGCTAGGATGGAAGAACTCTGACAGTCCAACAAGAAGTTGTTGCAACAACAGCAGACAGCATTGATCTTGCTGATAGAAAGGTTTCAGCAAGGGCACAAGGTCGAAGAGGTTAGGAACAGTAGCCACACCCTTGGTCCCTTGCAACACCAAGGGGAGGAAAGGATTAGTTTGCTCGAAGAAAGGACTACCATCCCTAGAAGGTGCCTTGACTTCAATAGCTATGAATATAATAAGTTTGGGCAGGATCTTCAGCTTTCCATTCATGACAGCAAGGCAGCCGTTGAAGGAAACATTGGTTCATACATTCATGACAACAAAATTGGTATCTTAATAGAGGTAAACTATGAGAGAGACTTTGTCGCTTGTGGAGATATCTTCAAGGAACTAGTTGATGATCTAGCCGTGCAAGTGACCGCCTATCTACAAGTACTGTATCTTGTTATGGAAGCATGTCCTAATGATGCTAAATTTATAGGAGAGCGAAATTCTTGGAAGTCCAAAGAAGAGGATAAGGGAGGAGGCTTATTGAGAGTCCTTGAAGTCTTTGAGAGGAACTACCATGAGATCAAGCTTGAGGACAAGTTTTTTGTTCAGAAGGGGAGTAATGATATGCATGATGCATTTATTAAAAACAATTACTCTAGAAAAATATTTAGAAATTAAGAAGAATAAAAAATTCTAGAAAAAAATAGTAACTTTTTTTATTTTAACTTATAGCAATCTTTTTAGTAGTTACTTTATTCTTAGAAGATCTTTTAAAATAGTAGTTTTCATTGAGATTTATTTTTAATAACACTTCTATTTGTAACCTCTAATTTTTCCTATTTAAATGGGTTATCATTAATAAAGAGGTAATCCTAATTTCTCATAAAAGAAGTGTGGTGAGAAAATTGTTAGGGAACAAGTTTTCAGCTATCAAACCTAGGGTCTAAGAGAGGGAAAACTCTAGCAAGGAAGAGAGGAATTCTTACAGAGTATCCATTGACTAGATCCTGTACTAGGGCTCATATCACACTTCTATTAACTATTAACCAATGTATTAACTATTAATTAATCTAACAAATTTTTTAACAATCTTCTAACTATTACAATTAAACCTCGAGGATTTAAGCTTTGAGTCCCACGTAGATATGATCTTTGCTACTCCTCCCACACCACCCTTTTAAAGGGATAATACTGATGAAAAACAAACTCAATCTCCTATCATTAGATCACCTTTCATAGACATAAAGCACCATGTTGAAGCCACCACCAATAACCCAAGCATGTTCCCACCTCACTCTTACCTATTCCAACTCATGCCAAAGCAATCTTCTAAGCCCTTCTTTTTGACCCATCATACACAGATTTTTTTTTTCTTGTGACCTTATCCTCTCTCTCTCCCCCTCTCTCTCTCTCTCATCTAAACCTAACCCAACCTTTTTCTTTCTAATTTTTTTTTTTTCCATTTCTGATCAATCTATTAATTTTTCTTTAAATTGATAGATACTTTAAACTTTTTACCATCATCTATTCTTAAATTGGTAACCACCGTAATTGATATAATCATTAAAGGAAAATATTTTCTGATTCCAGGACATTGCCCCCATGAGTTTTAACTTGTGTTACCTCCTACCTCTCTATCCTTTTCCGGTGTTAAAAATGAGGTTTCAAAAATGGTTCTGAAAAATCTAGCATTCCAAACATTACACTTTGGCAATGAGGACTAAAACACTAAGATAATTGCTCGTCTCCGTATATAAGCTTCACCTCTTCATTCCTTCCAGAACCAATTAAGGCAATCCTTCAAATTAGTTCAGCATATAAATGCAGACAGAATACAGTTCTTGATTGCCCTTGCAAATGACGTTAATGACACTACATCCAAGAAAGTTTACAACCCTAGAAACCTCCTATGGAAGTGGAACTGCATTGTCTACTGCTCAATGGGGCGAGCCACCTCGCCTAAGGATCCATACTTGGTGAGGTGAGGAAAATGAAGAGGAATCTTCCTACAGTTGCATGATTCCTATGAATTTGGTTCACAATAGACATACGAAGCAGAATGCACCAATTGCAGAAACGACAATACGATAATCAATCATCGGAAAACGAAACATTGAGAATCGCACGAAAAGCTAAATCAAAATCTAAAGTAGCATAAACAGTAGACAAGGAAGAAATCAAACAAAAGTAAAAAAGAGCACCGTGATCGAAATTTATCAGAGTGAGAGTCGAAATCAATCAGGTCTTGGAGTGGAGAATCGGAATTCAACTACGACTGTGAAAGCGAGGGCATTTCTCTCTTTTTTTCTTGTCTCCTTCCGCCGTGCCGACAACACGCCCCTCGCAACCAAATGCGTGCGTTCGTCTGCGAAACCATCCGATCGAGAAATCGGGACAGTTTTGCTTGACATTTATGTCCCTTATTAAAATGTCATAAATGCCCTAACATTTTGACTCGATTCTCTTCTAGCTCCATCCATCGACATCTATATAAATTGTTGGAGGTGAGTTTCGACTCTACAGATACCAGCTCTTTCTTGACCCGAACAGTAGTCGTCAATAGGTGGGCAAAAACCGTCAGAGGTTGCTCCAACGGGAGACTCCAACGCTCAAATCAGTAAATAGCGGTTTTCGATTGAAATAAACAGACTGAAAGTTGAGGGAAGGTTGTTCCCTGTAACCAGTGTGTCCCCTGTATTAGGCTTAGAGAGTGTACCTAGTTTTGAGACTTTAGAGATCATTTATACCTCTGAGAGATGTGCGTCGTTGGGGACTTCAACTCTACTTCCTTATCGGACCGATCCGAAAATCTCGGGAGTCAATATTTTCGAGTTGATTACAATCTTTAGTTCTCAGAGAGGACTTCCACTTTTTGGAGAATGCTTTCCTTATTCGAAAAATCCTAGATTTGCCATTATGAAAATAGGAAGTAGAGATAAAGGGGTTCTGACCTTCCTTTTGAGTCGTTAGGAGTGTTGCCCACCGTTCGGTCTCTCGACTGATTAAGAGACCTTCGTTGCTAGTCCAATTAAAAGGTTGATGTTTGCTTGTCCGGTCGGGGCGATTACCTTTGCTAGTGAGTTACGTTAGGTTAATCCGGACGACTAAGACCTCTCAGTAGATTGATCGGAACGGCTATGGCCTTTCGGTATATTGTTGTAGTGGAAGTTAGATACTGATTGGCAAGTGCCCTTCGTGGGCCTTTTGAGAATTGACTTTTCTGGTTTGGGTTTTGGGTCACGTCCCATCATTTGCCCCCGACTCATGGTATTCTTGGAAAAAGGCGCCATGAGTTATGATTTTAAAACGGAAGTTCGAGAGCCTTTTAATATGGCCGTTGTCGCTTCGGTTTTCGTAAATCATTTTTTGCACATCCCATAAGGACTTTCCTCATTATAGTTTTTTCCATACTAACATCTTTTTTGCCTTTTTACTCACCCTGTCAAAAAGTCATTATTGGTGACAAAGATATCTGTTCCTCAGGCTTTTTTGGACATCGGTGACATTACGAGCATCATGTCCGCACAAAAACTCTAAGAAGTGCAAACTGAAATACTGTTGGAGGACGATTATTTTCTGTTGTCCGCTACAAAAGTTGATAGGGCTAATATGGCAACAGAAAACTGTGTGCCGATATATCTTCAATCGGTCAAGTACGGTTTGAAGGTTCCATACACGGGTCATTTTTCTGAGATTCTGCGTCAATAGAACATATTCATGACTCTCTTGATTTCCAGTGCTTAGTAGTTAGTAGTCGCGGTGGCTTCCCTATTAGGGTTTTACAGTCTTCGTTTTGATTTTGATATCTTGTCTTCAATTTTTATTCTGATGAGGTGTGGGAGCAATGGGCCGATCAAGGGGTGGTATAAGTTACAGACCCGACCCGAGTCCTGTTGGAGGTTTTTTTATAGAGAGTCTATCGATAAGAACTGGATACAAAAGTTCTTTTTTGTTGAATTGTTGGATAGGGATTGCATGCCCTGCCTTCCCAAGGCTGACGGGATGCCCTCTGTGGGGCTGAAACCCCCAACTGCTTCGAAACACGGCCGTTTCGTTCAGTCGATTAGTGGCTACTGCAAGTCCACCGGTCGGAGCATATGGGTCGAGTCCTTGTTGGATGACCAGATGTTATCCTTGACTGGTCTGCTGCTTGGGAAAAAAAGAAAAGTTGATCGGCCCCTTCTATTGGGGAAAGCAGAAATCGAATTAGTTGATTTTTTGAGTCATCTTGATGACGTCTTGTTAGAAAATGTCACTATTGACAAGCTAGCTCAACATAATGTAAAAAGACCTCTTCAGGAGGATCCCGGGGCGTCTGAGGCCCTACTTAAGTCTTCTTCAAGGGTGACTGAGGCCCTTCATAAGTCGCCACCCTCTTTGGTGAAAAGGAGGGGGATTTCCTTGGCCCCGTCTGCGCTAGGAGTTTCGTCCAAGTGTCTGGACCCGAGAGATGATGTACCGATAAAGAGAGTTGCTCCAGATGAAGGTAATCCATCGGGTAGAGCAAGTGTTAATGCGGCCGAGTTAGGAGGAGCCAAGGATATTCCTTCAACCGACACTGGAGCGAGAATGAATGTTTCTTGAGCTGCGAGAGATAAAATGGCGGGATCTTCTTCCGTTGTTCCGGTATGGCCTATGCATAAGGGGAAACGCAAAGTTCTTGGAAGAGCGTCCTCTTTATCCTCTATCCCTGTTCGGTCTTTCGATGGCAAGAAAGGTTCAAAAGAACCCAGAACCGTTGCCGTTTTGTGCTGGGGACATGTAGTATAGCTACATAGATCTGGCAGAAGCGGAATGTATTATTGGGCAATTTGACTTCTATCGCTGTGAGCTTGATTTTCATAGAATGTCTTATGAACAGGTCGGCGAAACTCTTGAGTCCTTAGGTTTAATTATAATATTCTTTTCGCGTCTTTCGAGTTCTTCTTCCTCTTTTATCATTTGTTAACTTGGTTTTCTTCGCAGACCATGGCCATTGCTCGATTTCAAGGACAGCAGAGGAGGCAGGTAATAAGCCAGTTAGAGGAACGACTCTTTGAGTTAACCCATTCCCAGGAATCAATCTCCCTTTGGGAAGGAGAGATCTTGACAACAGAAAACACATCTGATGCCCTACTCAGTCAGAAGGAAGAGGAGTTGAGAGTCATTCTATCAGAATTGGTCCAATGCCAAGGGCAGTGCGAAAGGTTGAAGTCAGATGCTCTGGTGCATAAAAAGTTGGCTCAGCTTCATAAGAAATCTCTTCGAACGACAGAACGTAAGATAGCGGAGCTCGAGGAGTCCCGCACAAGGGAAGCTGTCATCCACAAGGATTCCAAGCGTAAACTAGCTAAGATATTAAAGTGCGCCGAAGAGATAGTCCGTAGTATGGGTCTATGCGAAACTCTGCCCTTAATTGAATAAGAGATTAATACTCAAAATCCAACTGTATAACTTTCACTTGAGATTCTGTACTGAGCGGCCTTTGTTTATTTAATGAGAAATTCTTATATTTTGCCAATAAAAGTCATCTTCCTCTTTTTACCACGTTGTCTCAGTAAAGTTAAGGGGACTTAGATCTTTCGTCCGGCGAGGAACTCTTAGATGGGATGATCATGTTTATCGGTTCGGAGGGCTGCACTGTATGATTAACGGGGGCTGAGCGACTGAGACCTTCCGAACGATAGGATATCTTCAAATAGTCAGGCCGTGTCTACCCGTCCGGAGAGTAACATACCCCTATTAACGACGTGTACGAACGATAGATCTTGGGTGACTGAGACCCTTCGAACGATAGAAAATTTTTAAATAGTTGGGTCGCATCCATCCGTCTGGGGAGTTACATTCCCTATTGACAATGCGTACGACCGATAGATTCTGGGTGACTGAGCCCCTCCGAACGATGAGAAATTTTTAAATGGTTGGGTCGCGTCCACCTGTCCGGGGAGTTACATCCCCAATTGACGATGCATACGAACGATAGATTCTAAGCGAATGAGGCCCTATGAACGATAGGAAATTTTTAAATGGTTGACCGCGTCCACCCGTCTAGGGAGTTACATCCCTTATTGACGACGCGTACGAATGATAGATCTTGGGCGACTGAGACCCTCCGAACGATAGGAAATTTTTAAATGGTTGGACCCTATCCACCCGTCCGGGGAGTTACATCCCCTATTGATGACGTGTAAGAATGATAGATCCTGAGTGACTGAGGCCTTCCAAACGATGAGAAATTTTTAAATGGTTAGGCCGCGTCCACCTGTCCGGGGAGTTACATCTCCTATTGACGACGCGTACGAACGATAAATCATGGGCGACTGAGGCCCTCCGAACGATGAGAAATTTTTAAATGGTTAGGCCGCGTCCATCCGTCCGAGGAGTTACATCCCCTATTGATGACGCGTACGAATAATAAATCCTGGGCTACTAAGCCCCTCCGAATAATAGGAAATTTTTAAATGGTTGGGTCGTGTCCAACCATCTGGAGAGTTACATCCCCTATTGATGACGCGTTCGAACGATAGATTTGAGCGACTGAGGCCCTCCGAACGATTAGAAATTTTTAAATAGTTGGGTCGCGTCCACTCGTTTGGGGAGTTACATCCCTTATTGACGACGCGTATGAATGATAGATTCTGGGCGACTGAGACCCTCCGAACGATAGGAAATTTTTAATTGATTGAGTTGCGTCCACCCATCCGAGGAGTTACATCCCCTAATGACGATGCGTACGAATGATAGATCCTGGGCGACTGAGGCCCTCCGAACAATGAGATCAGGACATGAGGATATAAAAGGTCCGCTAAATAGATGGCTTCAAGAATTTGAGAAATACCTTGCAGCTTAGAAAAATACCAGCTATAGAATCCGATGGCTACTTAAGAGTAGAAGTAGAAGCCTCTTGCTCACATGATAGAGTCCCAATCCCCGACGATGTCCTAAATTTGATCTTCATATGTTTGGTGCTGGGCAAAACCTCTAAGGTGTTTAAACCCAGTCTGTCCAAGATGACATTGTAGAGCGAAGGGAGATCCACCACATTGAACATGACGGGAGTTGTCGTATAATTAGGGGGTGTTCCAAGGGTGAATGGGAGAGAGATAACACCATCGGGATATATCCATTCACCTGAGAGCCCTTTAATTGGGCCCGTGTGGGGCTGGAGATCGGCAGGAGTGAATCTCATTCGTCCAAAAGCATCCCGATATAGGAGATTACAGTCGGCTCCTTGATCGACAAAGATCCATAGGACCTCAAATTGTCCAATCTTGGCGGTTATCACAAAGGGATTGTGTCGGTTCAGGTCGATCCCAATGAAATCGTTGTCGGTAAAACCGATGACGGGCCTTTTTTCACCTTGTCGCTTATTGGCGCTCGCTGTTATGACTTCTTGTGATGCATGGGCAAATTGCCTTTGGGCAATAGAAAATTGGTGTGATCAGGCGCCTGACCTCATTTTCTGTTGTTCCGTTGCAGACCTAGAGAATCACCCTATCCCTTCTGTCTGTCGAAGGTCGAGCAGATTGGTGTTCCTCCTCTTGATTGCATCGTAGTGGTTCGCACAAGTAATCAGCAGGAGGACCTCTTTCCCTCCCTGCGATGAACTCCCATAGCCTCCCTTTACGCACTAGGAATTCCAATTCGTCTTTTAATTTCTTGCAGTCATCGGTCGTGTGACCGTAGTCACGATGAAAGTGATAATATTTTGTTTTGTCCTTGTCGGAGTCATCCTCGGTTGATCTGGGGGCCATCGAACATATAACTTGTCTCTGATGAGGGCTAAGACCTGGCCAGGGGTTTCATTCAATGGGTTGTAGTTGTTATATCTCCTCGAAGGAGGAGGCTTTGTCTAGTTCCTCCTGGGCAGAAACCTCCGAGGTGACTGGTTCCGTTCTTTACGGGTAAACCGATCTCTTCTGTGATCAGATGTTTCGGCGTCCTCGGCAGCAATATACTTCTCAACCCGAACATAAAATTCCTGGATGGTAGCAGGGGGTTTCTTCGTGATAGACCTTTATATCGGAGGGTCGTAGGCCTGTTAATAGCGCGGCCAGTGCGATTGAATGATTCAAAGGATGGACCCTCATCATCTCCTCCTTGAACCTTTCCAGGAAATCCCTTAAGGATTCCTCCTTATCTTGGTGCAGTGATAATAAGGCAGTGGACTTCTTCTTGACTCCCCTGCTTATCACAAAATATCACTCGAACTATTCGCGTAATTGAGAGAATGTCTTTATACTCAACGATGGGAGAGAATTGAACCAGGTAAGTGCATCTCCTAAGAGAGTAGTGAGAAAGTACTTACACATGGCTGTGTCGAGCATGTCCTTGGAGATCATTACAGTTATAAAATGGGTTATATGATCCCGGGGGTCTGTTGTCCCATTATATCTCTCCATGGGGGATAGGAGGACGTTGCGAGGCATAGGCTCTGAGAAGATCTTGGAGTCAAATGGTGAAGCGTGAGAGTAAGAGGTGATTTGGTCTCCCTGAGGGTCGGCCCGTTTTAGTTCCTCGGCTACCAGTTGCTCGACCTGCTTTCGAAGATCGTTAGGGACTGATCTGGAGTTTTCTGATACTTCACCACGTGGGGGCGATGGTCGTTGCTGGGAATGTCTACATCCCCCAATAGAGGATTGGACTTTGGGCCTGATGGCGCAGCTAAGGTCGTCCAATTGTCTGCTTACATCCTAAAGTTTGGATTCCAGTCTCTCCATCTGGGGACGATTTACTTGCTCTGGAATGGGGTCGGCAATGGGTTGGATGGGGATTATGGGTTGTAAGGCCTGTTCTTGATGAGATGGTCCCATGGGAGCTGCCTGATCGCGAGTGGCATGATCAGGTGCCGCAAAAAGAGCGATTTCAGAAATTGTGGTAGTGCGCCCTTCGGCAAGAAAGGCGACTATTGATGATACTTTAGTTCTCGGAGGCATGATTGTTAGAATAACAATAGAAAATTACTCTAGTCTATTTCCCACAGACGACGTCAATCTGTTAGAGTTGGATTTCGACTCCACAGATACCAGCTCCTTCTTGATCCGAACAGTAGCCGTCAATGGGTGGATACACCAGCAAAAACTGCTGGAGGGTGCTCCGGCGGGGAGGTCTTGACAATCAAGTTAGTAAAGAGCGGTTTTCAATAGAAAGAAATAAACTGAGAGTTGAGGGAAAGTTGTTCCCTGTGATCAGTGTGCCCCTTGTATTAGGCTTAGAGATCGTACCTGGTTCTGAGACCTTAGAAATCATTTATACCCCTGAGAGACGTGCGCCGCTGGGGGACTTCAACCCTACCTTCCTTATCGGACCGATTCGAGAATCTCGGAAGTTAATATTTCGAGTTAATTACGATCCTTACTTCTCGGGGAGGACTTCCACTTTTGGGGGAACACTTTTCTTATTCGAAAAATCCTAGATTTGTTGTTATGAAAATAGGAAGTAGAGGTAAAAGGGTTCTGTTCTTCCTTTTGAGTCGTTAGGAGTGTTGCCCACCGTTCGGTCTCTCGACCGATTAAGGGACCTTCGTGGCTACCGGGTGGGGGGGGGGGTTCCCCCCCCCCGCCCGGGGGACCCCCCTTGCTAAGTGAGTTACGTTCGGTAGATCCAGGTGACTAAGATCCCTCGGTAGATTGATCGGGGTGGCTATGGCCATTCGGTAGATTGTCGTGGTAGATATTAGATACTGATCGACAGGTGCCCTTCGTGAGTATTTTGATAATTGACTTTTTTGGTTTGAGTTTTGGGTCACGTCCCATCAGTAATAATGATTTTTTTCAGTAAAAAATCGATTTAAAATTAAAAGTTAATTTTTTCAAAAACTATTTAAATGTGAAAAAACAGAGTAAATGGAGAAAGTCGAGAGAATATTTTGTTTGGCTTTTTTAATAAAAATATCTATTTTGACAAAATTTCTCCTAATTATTTCAACTACTCTATTTTTATTATATATATGAATTAAAAAAAAAACTCTAATTATTTTGACAATGATGAAAATATAAATTATTAAATTATTTTTTTTATGAATTTAGGAAATCTTTCAAACAAGATTTATGAATCTTAAATATTTATAATATTTATGAATTTATATATTTATATTTAATTTATAAATATTTAAAATTATCTATGAAACTATTGACTTTATAAATTATTTATAAAACTTAAATATCAATTATCCTTTATTATAATTTATTAAGTTTACAAGTTATAAAGTGTTTTTCAAAATTGTCATATAATTTATCATTTAAATTTTTAATCACTTACTTTTCACACCATTTTAAAATAAGAAAAATTTAACAGGAAAAAAAAAAGTTAGGCCAAGCTAACTCTCTATCTTAAAAAAAAAAAGAAAAAAAAAGGTGTTGATTTTAATATGAAAAGCAAAATGTGATGATTCTTCGAACTCCACTCTCGACCAAACTAGTTGATCACCCTACGAGTACATACAACAAACATGAACCCCTCCTCAATTGTGTTTTTATCAAATTTTCCCTCAAGCTTTGTTTGTTGCTTCATCTCTACCATTGTGGATCTAAACATTCAAAACCTATTAAGCATTGCCCATTCGATACTACTTGACGAATTCTGAACCTACTCACAATGATAGGTAATGTTGCTTTGAAAGTTATGCGAATTTAGTAATAGTTGATCAAAGATCAACTTTCTCCCTTAAATCTTAATTTGATGTACTTAGTAATTTGGACTTGTAATATGTAGAAGTAGTGTAGTTTTTCTCCTTTTTTTTTTAGATTCTGTGGGAAACAGATTAGAGCAACTTCTGTTATTCTGACAACTATGCCTTTGAGAATTAGAGCGTTCTCAAGGGTTGCCCCCGCCGTAAAAGGGCACATCTCTATACCTGTCAAACCTATCGCCTCTCCGACACCTAATCATCCTATTCATGATCACGCGTTCTCTCCCTGGCCGTCCCGTCCAGAGCAAATCCTACAACCCACGGCTCAGGAGCAGTCGTTCATGACCTCAGTGTTAGTGCCAAAGTAGGCGAACCAGCCTCAAATGGAGAGATTGGAGTCGAGACTCCGAAGAATGAATAAACAATTGGAAGAACTCAGCCGAGCTCTCGAGCCAGATGGCCACTCATGCGCAACAGAGTCCGAATATGAGCGACCACCAAGACGAGAGTTTTCTGAACCTTTGGTGGTCTCCCAATATGACCCCGAGGACCTGAAAAAACAAATCGAATAACTCGTGGCCACGGAGCTTAAAAGAGTGGATGTAAGGGATAGGGAAGATCCCCTACACCCTCTAGGCAAATTGCTATTCGATTTGAAGATCTCTTCAGAACCAATACCGATGGATATCCTTCTACCTCCCATAGAGCTGTATAATGGAACGAATGACTCTCACGACCATACCGCCCACTTCATAACAGTTATGGTCTCCAGAGACCTCTCGAATATAGCGATGTACAAACACTTCCCCACCACTCTCAAGGGTAATGCTCTGGCATGGTTTAACTTTCTTCCATCGCTCAGTATCAAGAGCTTCGCACAGCATCGACAACAGTTTGAGGCTCATTTTGTAATCAGTAGGGGAGACAAGCAGAAATCCACTTCCCTGCTATCATTGCGGCAATGGGGGGGAAGAGTCTCTGAAGGACTTCATGGAAAGATTTAAGACGGAAATACTGAAGGTCCCCGCTCTGGACCATTACATCGCATTAGCTGCTCTCCTAATAGGCTTGCGTTCTTCCGATATGAAAGTCTTTATCACGAAAAAACCCCCAGCAACCATCCAAGAATTTTACTCCCGAGCGGATAAATATATTGCGGCAGAAGATACAGAGACATTCGACCGACGAGAGAACCGCCCTAACAGAAAAGAACGCAACCAATCGCCTCGCCAGCCCTCTCCGAAGAAAAGTAAACTGGGAGTTCTGCCTTCGCAAAGGTTCAACGTCTACACTCCACTGAACGAAACCCCGAGCTGGGTTTCATATCAGATAAAGAACAAATCATACTTCAGATGACCCCCTCATCCCACGGAAGAAGATCCCAAGAAAGATAAGTCCAAGTACTGTCATTTCTATCGGGACTACGGCCACACAACCGATGAGTGCAAAAGGTTTAAGGACAAGTTAGAATTCTTGGTTCGCAGTGGTAAGCTACAGAAGTTCATCAGTATGGAGGGAATGAACTTACCTTCCCCCGATAGGCGCAATGTGCCATGGGAGAATGAGTCGCCTAATAGGCCAGATCCTAGACCACCATATGATGAATCAAGAAGGGTGATCCTTCAAGTCCACAACAAAGACAATTGACACGAGCCTTATGTTCCCACTAGTATCTGCCTGGCCTGTAACCTGGAATTCGCTTTTTCCTTGATAAAGATTTCGACGTTCTCCTGTTACTCATTGGTGGCACATGGCACGGGATCCTTAATGATTTGTGGAGAAAGCACCCCTCCTAAGGTTTCTAACCAACTGGCGGGTCTCAGTCGTCTAGAACCTATCGAACGAATGTGTTGTTAAGTTGGGATAAAACTCCACGAACGGGCAGACACGACCCTAACTCCTAAGCTTTCTAACCGACCGACGGGTCTCAGTCGCCTAGATCCTATCGAACGAATGTGTCGTTAAGTTGGGATAAAACTCTCCGAACGGGCGGACACAACCCTAACTCCTAAGGTTTCCAACCGACCGGCAGGTTTTAGTCGCCTAGATCCTATCGAACGTATATATCGTTAAGTTGAGATAAAACTTCTCGAACGGGCGGATACGGTCCTAACTCCTAAAGTTTCTAACCGACCAGCGGGCCTCAGTCGCCCAGATCCTATCAAATGAATGTGTCGTTAAGTTGGGATAAAACTCCCCAAATGGGCGGACACGGCCCTAACTCCTAAGATTTCTATCCAACCGGCGGGTCTCAGTCGCCCAAATCCTATCGAACGAATGTGTCATTAAGTTAGGATAAAATTCCCCAAACGGGCGAATATGGCCCTAACTCCTAAGGTTTCTAACCGACCGTCAGGATTTAGTCACCTAGATCTTCATAATAAATGGGTAAAAATCCCCGAAATGGGTGGATATAGCCTTAACCCTGGAAGTTTCCAATCGAACGTCAGATCTTGGATACCCCAGCTCAATCGATCAGGAGCGTCATCAACGGGGCGAGTCCCCTCGACTTTATCAGACTAACGGGATAAAGCATTCAAAAGTTTTTCATAGAAAATCATTATATCTCAATGAAGTATGGGGCAAAAATTTCTTCATGTCAGATGACACAAAATTACAAGGGAGCGGAAGGAGCACTAGGAGCAATTAAGGTGGAATTCAAGTCCGCTAACCCCTCAAGAAGAGGCGGAGCCTCGTATTGGCCGACTTGTCGAAGGATCTCTTCGACGCACTTTAGATGTTCAAGCAACCTACGCTAAGAAAGCTGGAGGTTGACAGTATCTTTGGCAATAGATACCTTAAGATCAGCCATCTCTTGTTCGGCACTTTGAAGGGATTCCTCCCGAAGACGAGCTAGTGTTTTGACAGCTATCAATCGCGCATCTCGAATACATGCCTTTGTTTCTAATTCTTCGCAACGAGTTTGGGCTGAAGCAAGATCCGTCTGAAGACGCTTAATCTGTCTATTTTTTTTCTCTCTGATGTTCTTCTCCTGGTTCTCCAGAGCATCCTTTAACACTAGGACTTGACTGCTCATGCGAGTAAACTGTCCATCGCGCTTCGTTTCCTTTGAAGCTAGGTCAAGGCCAAGGCATGAGAAGAAGTATACCTGTCAGAATCATGAGGTCAAGAACCAAACATAGTTCGAATAAAGAAAATACTCACTGTAAGACAGAGAAAGTGGATGGCCTTGTCAACGCAATCCGGAGGCATCATTCGAAGGGCAAGTTATGGAGAAAACTCAAACCATTTGGCTAGTTGCAGTGCCGTCTAGGAATCGATGAAGTTAAATTGATGGCTCCCTGCACTGACCGCCACCAATCCTTCTTCAAAATCCTCTTCCTCTCTGGTAAGAGACTCGATCAGAATAGACGGTGGGATGCAGTACTCGTCCGCTATATCTTACAGAAGGTATTGGGACTCTTGAGGAGACCGTTCCAATGCTTCTCCTAGAGTGGGATTAGAAGCATGCGTCACCAGGACCTCTTCCTACCACCGCGAATCTTGAACTGGAGCATTTCCAGTCGTCTCAAAGGGACCCTCGTCCAACGGATTTCTCTTCCCAACCTCAAAAGACGCATCAAGAGTTATCGGATGACTGATCGATGAACCCTCTCCTGTTTCGGAATGCACTAGGGAAGGCTCATGCTCCCCAGTTCCACCCAGCTCTTCCTCTCCTGCAGGTGGGCTGGACAATTGAGCCCTTGACCTTTTCTGACAAGACTCATGGGAAATATCATCTGCCCTCCTCTTCGCATTCGGCCGCATTTCCCGCTCGGTAGAGATCTCATCGAGAAGAGAAGCGTCTACAACTGACACAGAATCAACCGACGACATTCTCTGTCATTCTAGTAAGAGGGGCTTGGTAATCTGCCTCGTTTCATCCATCAGCAAGTCGGACAATAGTAACATTTCATCTTCTATCAAATGGTCTATCCATAAGCTCCTACGACAAGCCTCACAATAGCGGGCCACAGCTCGCAAAAAACGAGAATGACGGAGAAGATCCGAGATCTTCACGTTCAGGAAAGGCACTTGGTTGGCATCCAGAAGCACCGGAAGGAGATCCTTGTTCAGAAATCTTATATAGAAAAACTTTTGCATTCGGTGTTTATCTTGAAATTCACTGTAAAAGAATCTCCAACGAGACTCCCGGCAGGTTTGAAACTTATACCAGCCATGGGTAGACCCTTTGAAGCTACATCGCTCTAAAGAAAAAATAGCCCCTAAAATCTCCAAGTCAAAACGAATATGAAAAAACCATAACAGGAAAATCAAGGCAATCACAAAACGCCAGGCACTTAGGATAAGCAGCGAGGGATGGATGTTCCAATACCTCAAGACCTCCGCCAATGGGCCAGTGTACAAGATCCTCAAGCCATACTTCACACATTGTTTGTACACCAGAACACAACTCTTGAGGGCATGACTCGCTCTGTCCCCTTCATCGGGCAATACGAACTCAAAGTCGCTTCCGAGCGACATATCCCGTTGAACTTCCGTCAAATCCTCTACGGTCATGGTACTTTGAATGCTGTCTATACCGCACGACGAGAAAGAGTCTTTCAACATTTTGTCTGCAATGAGAGGTTCTTCAAAGAAAAGTTAAAAAGGCGGTGAGAATGTTGAGATATGATACCTTCTAATGAGTGTAAACCCTTATGAAGCATACAGAGAACGATTCGCAAAAATCGAAGCGACAAGAGTCACAATAAAAAGCTCCGTGCCTTTTTTTTCAGCAATCATTACTCATGGTGTCTCTTTACCAAGAAGACCATGAGTCGGAGGCAAATAATAGGATAAGGTCCCAAAATCAGATTCGATGAGTCAACCATGGAAAGGCCCACACGAAAGGCCCATAAAAGACAGCTACCAATCAAGGTTCAAATACGCTTATCTACTGAAGGGTCTTAGTTGCCCAGATCTATCGAACGATAGGGCCACAGTCGCCCCGCTAGCTGAACGTGATTCATCAGGGTTGATAAGGAAAGTAGGGTTGAAGCACTTTAGCGGCGCACGATTCTCACAGGTATAAGACATCTCAAAACCTTCGAAACCAGGTACACTCTCTGGGCCTCACACATTGGTACTCTAATCACGGAGAATCACTCCCTTTAGTTCTTAGTCTATTTCTATCATTCGAAAATTACTCCTTTTGACTTAAGTGTCAGAGTCTCCCCGCCGGAGCATCCTCCGGCGGTTTTTGTAGGTACATCCCTTTTGATGGTAACCGTTCAAGTCTATAAAGAGCCAATATCTGTGGAGCTATAACTCACCTCTAACAGATTGGCACCATCTGTGGGAACCGACTAGAGCAACTTCTGTTATTCTGAAAATTATGTCTTCGAGAATGAGAGCGTCCTCAAAAGCCTCCCCTATTGTAGAGGGACGCACTGCAACACCTTCTGAGACTGCCCTTCCTATATCTCCCGATCACTCTATTCACGATTATGCTGCCTCCCCTTGCCTGCGTCATCAGGATCAAGCCCTGTAGCCCGCGATCCCTATCTGCCCAATTGCAGACCTTGCTCTAGAGCGAGTCAGCCGCCCCCAGATGGAAAGACTAGAGTTAAAAAGTTAATATATGAATAAACAGTTGGAGGACCTCAGCCGCCCCCTTAGGCCCGAGGGTTAGTCTTCCGTCAGGGGGTCAAAGCGTCCTCAGCAACAACCGTCACCCTCATGTTATGAAATGTCTGAAAACTCTAGATTTGATCCTTGCGATCTTCGAAAGTAATTCAAACAACTCATCGCTGAAAAACTTAGACGAGTCCAGACTCAGGGAGACCAAACCTCCCTCTATTCTCATGCTTCACCTTTTGATCTCAAGATCTCTTTGGAGCCCATGCCTCATAATGTAGTCTTGCCTCCCATGGAAAGGTATAATGGGACAACAGACCCTCGGGACCATGTGGCCCATTTTGTAACTGTGATGGTTTTCAGAGACATACCCAATGCAGCCATGTGTAAACATTTCCCCACCACACTTTCGGGGAATGCATTAGCCTGGTTCAATTCTCTTCCACCTTCTCCCAATTGCGAGAACAGTTTGAATCATACTTTGTGATAAGCAGGGGGTCAAGAGAAAATCCGCCTCGCTATTGTCACTACATTGGAAGGAAAAAGAGTCCATAAGGGACTTCTTGGAAAGATTCAAAGCAGAAATGATGAAAATCCTATTTTTAAACCATTCAATCACGCTGGCAGCACTGTTAACGGGATTACGACCCTCCAGTCTAAAAGTGTCGATCACGAAAAATCCTCCTGCTACCATCCAAGAATTTTACGTCTGGGCTGAGAAGTATATTGCAGCGGAGGATGCTGAAGCATTCAACCAAAAGAGGGATCAATCCGTTCGGAAGGAACGTAATCGATTGCCCAGGGGTCCCCACCCAAGAAGAGCCGAACGAATCCTCCTCTTCCGTGGAGGTATAACAACTATACCCCACTAAATGAGACCCCAGGTCGGGTCTTAGCTTTAATCAGAGACAAGTCATATATCCAATGGCCCCCACGGTCGACTGAAGATGACTCCGACAATGACAAAACGAAATACTACCACTTCCACCATGATTATGGTCATACAACGAATGACTGCAAGAAGCTAAAGGATGAACTAGAATTCCTAGTGCGAAATGGGAGATTACAAGAATTCATCGTCAAAAGGGAAAGAGATCCCCCCACTGATTACCGGCGCGAACCGCCACGACGTGACCAGCAAAAGAACGGTAAGCCACCCGGCCCCAGGCCGATAGGAGATATGGAGTAATACTCCAGATCCAGGATATTCCATCAGGGAATGAGGCGGGATGCCTAATTGAACCGATCTTCTATCTCCCGAAGGCACTTCCTACTGCGCCACAGGAAGTCCTAATAACAAGCGCCGATAAACGACAAAACGAAAAAAAAGGTCCGTCATCGATTTTACTAATGAAGATCTACTTGGGATAGACCTAAGCCGGCATGACCCCCTCATGATAACCGCCAAAATTGGGCAATATGAAGCTAAAAGAATCTTTATTGATCAGGAGGTAGGCTCTTATACCGGGATACCTTCAGACGAATGGGGTTTACTTCTACCAATCTTCAGCCCCAAGCAGGCCCAATCAAAGGGCTTTCAGGTGAATGGATATACCCTGAAGGTATCATTTCACTTCCGGTTACCCTTGGAGCGCCCCTTAATCATGCGGCAGCTTCCGTTGTATTCAACGTGGTGGATCTTCCTTCGCTCTACAACGTCATCCTGGGCAAGCCGGGCCTGAACGCCCTGGAAGTTTTGCCCAGTACTAAGCACATAAAGATCAAGTTCAGAATGTTGTTAGGGATCGGGACATTGTTATACGATCAGGAGCCTTCGACTTCGGCTCCTAAGTAATCATCAGGTTCTACTGCCAGTGGTTTTCATTCCGGACTGCGGGGTATTTCTCGAATTATTGAAGCAATTAACCTAATGGATTTTCTGTAAGCCCACGCCCATTATCTATCATTCGTACGCGTCGTCAATAGGGGATGGAACTCCCCAGATGGGTGGACGCGGCCCCACTATTTGAACACTTCCTATCGTTCGGAGTGCCTAAGTTGCCCATCATTTATCATTCGTACACGTTGTCAATAGGGGATAGAACTCCCCGGATGGGTGGTCGCGACCTATTTACCTAAAGGTTTCATATCATTCCGAGGGTTTAAGTCGCCAAACACTTATCATTTGTGTGCGTCATCAATAGGGGATGGAACTCCCCGGACGGGTGGACGCGGCCCATCTACCTAAAGATTTCCTATTGCTCGGAGGGCCTAAGTCGTCCAACTTCTATAGTTCATATGCGTCATCAATAGGGGATGGAACTCTCCGGACGAGTGGACAAGACCCATCTATCTAAAGATTTCTTATCGTTCGGAGGGTCTAAGTCGCCCAACTTCTATCGTTCGTACGCGTCATCAATAGAAGATGGAACTTCCTGGACGGGTAGACGCAGCCCATCTACCTAAAGATTTCATATCACTCGGAGGGCCTAAATCACCCAGTTTCTATCGTTTGTACGCGTCGTTAATAGGGAATAGAACTCTCCAGATAGTTGGATGCAGCCCCACTATTTGAGTACTTCCTATCGTTTGGAGGGCCTTAGTCGCCTAGCACTTATCGTTCGTATGCATCGTCAATAGGGGATGGAATTCCCCGGACAGATGGACGCGACCTATCTACTTAAAGATTTCCTATCATTCGGAGGGTGTAAGTCGTCCAGCTCTTATCGTCCGTATGCGTCATTAATAGGGGATAGAACTCTCCGGACGGGTGGACGTAGCCCCACTATTTGAACACTTCCTATCATTCGGAGGGCCTAAGTCACCCAACACTTATCGTTCGCACGCGTCATCAATAGGGGATAAAACTCCCCAGATGGGTGGACGCGACCCATTTACTTAAAGATTTTCTATCGCTTGGAGGGTTTAAGTTGCCCAACTCCTGTTGTTCATATGTGTCGAACGAACAAAAGTCCCTTATTGGAGGGGAAGCCTAAGTTACTTTAATTCTACTGATTGATGCAATAAGCGTTACAACCGAAAGTAACGAGATAGCCTCTATTAACGAAAAAGTAAAGATTTCTTATTGAGCAGGCAAAAGTTACTAAGCACAAAGTTTCAAACAAAAATTATACAGTCGAGTTTCGAGCATCTGTCACTTCCTCGACCGGGGGGAGAGCTTCAATTAAACTCATACAACGGATTATCTTTACGGCGCATTGTAATCTCTTGGATAATTTGTGTTGAGAGTCTTTTAAGATAGTAGCATCCTTTGTACTAGACTCCTCAACCTCAACTATCCTGCGTTTCGCTGTTCAAAGAGACTCCTCACGAAGTTGGGCCAGCTTTTCGATCGATTGAAGACATGCTTTCAACCACTCACATTGTCCTTGGTATTAGGCCAACTTTGATCGGAGCTTCTTTAGCTCTTCCTCCTTCTGATTGAGTAGTGTACCAGGAGTGTTTTCAGTCTCAGCGGCCTTTTTCTCCAGAGCAGGAATCTTCTCCTATGCTTGAGTAGACGAGTTAGCTCAGTCAGATGCCCCTCCAAGTGATGTATCACCTGCTTCCCCAGCCGTTCCTAAAATTCGGCAAGGGTCATGGTCTGAAAGGAAAGAATTGAGTCAATAGAGACAAGAACGAGAAAGAACCAAACAAGTATAGAGAAGACAGTACCATTAAGCTTAAGGACTTGAGAGCCCCCGTTGACTTGCTCGTAGGACATCATGTGGAAGTCGAGCTCGCACCGATGAAAATCAAACCGGTTGGCGATGTGATCCGCCTTTGCCAGGTCTGTGTAACTATATTGTATATTCCCAGTGCAAACGGCGACGGTTCCACGTTCCTTTGAGCCCTTCTTAGCATTAAAGGACCAAATGTGGATGACAAATGGAGATGCCACTCCTTCAAAAACTTTACATTTTCCCTTGCGCACAGGCCAGACCGAAACAACAGAGGAGGGCCCCGCCATCTTGTCTCTCACTGTTCTAGGAATGTTCTCCCCTATCGCAACACCAGACGAAGGATCATCTCTCGATCCTCCTAATATGTCCACATCAACACTCACTTCACCCGGCGGAATGCCTTCGTTTAAAATGACAGTCTCCCTTGATGCGTCTATGACTGGAACCGAACAATCAGGTAGAATTATTAACGCAGACGAGGGAGAAGAAATCACCTTCCTCTTTACTAAAGGAGGTGGCGACTCTAAAAGGGCCTCAGACGCCTCGATAGAAGATCCATGAAGGGTCTTAGCCGCCCCGATGTCCTCCTGAAGGGACCTCTTCACACCTGGTCGAACCAACTTGTCAATGGTAATATTCTCTAACACAACATCGTCAAGAGAATTTAGGGAATCAACTAGCCCGATTTTCTCCTTCTCCAACAGAAGAAGCCTGTCAATTTTCCTTTTTTCACCAATCAACAAGCCGGCCAAAAAGAGCATCCGATCATCTAGTAGAGACTCGACCCATATGCTTCAATCGGTAGACCTGTAATAACCACCGACCGACCGAATGAAACGACCATGCTTTGATACATTCGAAAGCTTCAGCCCTAAAGAAGGCATCCTATCAGCTTTAGGCAGCAGGGGCAAATGATCCTTATCCAGAAATTTAACATAAAAGAACTTCTACATCCAGTACTTATCGATGGACTCCTTATAGCAAAACCTCCAGCTAAGCTCAGGTTGAGTCTGTAACTTGTATCACCCCTAGGGACTTGCAATAACCACCGACCGACCGAATGAAACGACCATGCTTTGATACGGTCGAAGGCTTCAGCCCCAAAGAAGGCACCCCATCAGCTTTAGGTAACAGGGGCAAACGATCCTTATCCAGAAATTTAACATAAAAGAACTTCTGCATCCAGTTCTTATCGATGGACTCCTTGTAGTAAAACCTCCAGCTAGACTCAGGTTGAGTCTGTAACTTGTACCACCCCTAGGTCGAGCTGCTGCCTCCGCATCTCATCAAAATAAAGATGGACAACAGAATGTCAAAGTCCAAATGAAGGCGGCAAAACCCTAAAGGGAAGCCACGGCAACTACCATATGTCAAGCACTCGGGATCAAAATGGTCAGAAATATATTCCAACGGCATAACACCTCTGCAAAAGGACTCGTGTACGAAACTTTTAGTCCGTACTTGACCGATTGTAGGTACATCGGCACACAACCCTCTAATGCCGTATCCGCCCTATCAACCTCCATTGCAGACACTAGGATATAGTTATCTTCCAACAAAATTTCTGTTTGCACTTCTTGAAGCTCCTTCAGGGATATAATACTCACAATGTCACCAATGCTCGAAAAAGTCTGAGAAGCGGACGTTTTCACCATTATTTTTGGAGATAGTTTCTCTTATGGTTCTTAGAAAAGGGATCGGAAAAGCAGCGCGAAGGAAAACTGAGATAGTAGTATGATTAGTATAAACCCTTACGAAGTGTACAGAAGACGAATCACGGAAATCGAAGTGATAGGAGTCACATTAAAAAGTTTCGCGTCTTTTTTCAGCAATCATTACTCATAGCACCTCTTTACTAAGAAGACCATGAGTCGGGAAAAAATGATGGGACAAGACCCCAAAATCAAATCCGATTAGTCAGCTTTGGAAAGGCCCATACAAAAAGCCCACGAAGGACAGCTACCGATCGGGGTTCAAATATAATTGTCTACCGAAGGGTTTCAGTCATCCAGATCTACCGAACGATAGGGACTCAGTCACCCCGCTAGCCGAACGTGATTCGTCAAGTAAAGGTAATCATCCCGATCGGGTATTCATCGATCGGCCCCTCAACCAGTAGAACTCTAAAGACCCTTCATCGGTCGAACGACGGATTGATAGCTAACGATTCTAAGGGAAGACTAAGTATCCTATTAACCCCCGCTTCTTACTGGGCGCAACATCTTAAGGACCTTTTAGCTAAGGAAAGGATCCCTCTAGAATACAAACGTTTCCTGAAGGATGAGGATTGCAATCAATTCAAAATATTGAATCCCTAGGATTTCCAGATCGGTTTGATAAGGAAAGTAGGGTTGAAACACTTCAGCGACGCATGATTCTCACAGGTATAAGACATCTCAAAACCCTCGAAACCAGGTACACTCTCTGGGCATCACATATTGGGCACTCTAATAACAGGGAATCACTCCCTTCAACTCTCAGTCTGATTCTATCATTTGAAAATTATTTTTTCTGACTTGAGTGTCGGAATCTCCCCGCCGGAGCAATCTCTAATGGTTTTTACAGGTATATCCATTTCGACAGCAACCGTTCAAGTCTACAAAGAGTTAGTATCTGTGGAGTCATAGCCCACCTCCAACAGAAATGCACTAGGGAAGATCCATGTTCCTTCATGTGGTTGTGGGTTTGATTCCCACAGACGGCGCCAATCTGTTGGAGGTGTTGAGATTGGGCTTAATTGGTGTTGAGATTAGCTTGTGCTTAACCATTCCAAACTTCTCTAATAAATCTCTGGAATTCTTTTGTTGATGGAGAATTATTCCTTCTTGAACATGATCAATCTCTAGACCAAAGAAGTGCTTTAGTTGTCCAAGCTCTTTTATCTAAAAATGTATTGACAAATTCTCCTTTGTTTGACGAATTTCTTCTTCACAATCCATTGTCATTGGCATAATAGCTAGCTTTCCTCCATTAAATATGGCAAATAAACTACAATCTGCAGGTGTCACTGAATAACCACTATAAGTCAAAAATTCAGCAATCTTACCATACCAAGGCCTTGGTGCTTGCTTTAACCCATAGAGTGCCTTCAGTAGCTTATACACATATTCATGATGATCTTGACTCTGAAAGCCCAACGGTTGATTCATATAGATCTCCCGATCCAACTCCCCATGCAAGAATGTATTTTTCACATCCAACTACCATAAGTTTCAATCTTTGCTAGCTGCAAGCGCCAGTAAGACTCATATAGTTGTAATCTTTACAATTGGACTAAATGTTTCATCATAGTCTAGTCCATATTGTTGAGAGAATCCTCGAGCTACCAATCGAGCCTTGTGCCTTTCAATTGATCCATCCGTGTGAAGCTTTATCTTGTAAACCTATATGTAAGAAATAGGCTCTACATCTCTTGGCTTTGGTATGAGCTCCCAAGTTTGATTTTATTTTAATGTTGCAATTTGCTCTTTCATCCTTTTATTCCACTCTAGATTCTATAATGCTTCTGCAACTATCTCTAGTTCTTTTGTGTTTGCATATTTTATTATGGCAGCATTGGCATATTTGGGATTTAGCTTTTTGGTTCTTGTTGATCTTCTATGTGGAATTGGTGTTTCAGCTTCACTAGGCTCACTTTCTTCACCTAGCTGTCCATTGACATCAGTTTGCCAAGGACTTTGAGTTTGGCCATCTTTGATATCACCATCACTGTAACTCCTTAAAAATTTCTGAATCTAATAATATCTCCTTTTCTGAGGACCACTATGAAGATGATTCATCAAACACCACATTTCGGGATGTGTAACACTTTCTAGTTATAGGATCGCAACATCTCCACCATTTTCTTTGACTATCATATCTTACAAAAACATACCTTTGTTGAGGAAGTCTATTAATCACAAAGGTTACAATCTTCATTACTTTAGCCCAAAACTATCCCAGAACATTCTTTGTATGAAGCATATTCGACAAATTTCTGCAAGGTGCTTGTTCTTTCTTTATGCAATGCCATTTTGTTAAAGAGTGTATATAAATGTGAACTGATAGCGTACTTGGCATTCTCAGAGGAAGTAAAGAAACTCATTTGAGGTATACTCTCGCACATTGTCAGTATGTAGACAATGGATTCTTTTACCAGCCTCTACTTCTATCATTTCTTTGAATTCTTTAAACTTTGTGAAAGTTTTAGATTTCTCTTTTATAAAAAACACCCACACATACCTGGAAAAATCATCAATAAAGGTCACCATGTACTTCATCTCATTGAGAGAGGCTTGTTTAACAAGTCCAAACATATCAGAGTAAATTAGCTCTAATGGTTCCTTTGTTTTCCATTTTGACACTTCATATAGCACCTGATGCTCTTTGTTGTACTGACATCCTGCACAGACTATATCTTCTCTCACTTCAAGTTGGGAAGTCCCTTCAGCATTGACCTTTTTATCATCACAGCTAGTTTGTAGTAACTAACGTGACGTAACTGCATATGCCGTAAGTTTGTTGTCTCATTGTTTCTCACTCTGTCTACATATGCAGTTACTACAGACATCACATACATTGACTCCAATCTTCATCCCTTCATCATGGGTTATTCTATAATCTCAAGTTCACAATAGACTTTCACAACTTGTGGACCAAACAAAACAAAATGGCCTGAAGATGTTAATTTTGCTACTGAGAGAAGATTTTTCTTCATACTTGGGATGTGATAGATATTTTGAAGCGATGCATCATTAGTATTATTTTGGGAAGAAACTATCGTATTACCAATGTGAGCAATCGGTAACTTTGAGTTGTTTGTTGTAACCACCACACGTCTTCCCTTGTATTCTGATAAATTTTGCTGCTTTTCTTTATCCCCCGTTATATGATTTGAGTAGCCTGAGTTAATGATCCAATCTATCTCATTATCAATCTGTTCATATGTTGTTGCTATAAGAGCTTATTCCTCTTTTGTAACAAAAAATGTCTCAACATCCCAAAAGTCCTTATTTTTGGAAGTTACAGTATTACTCTCAACAAACCCCTTTTTTATACCAACAATCTTTTGCCATGTGACCCTTGTTTCCATAATTATGACATTTCCCTGCAAATGTTTTCTTGTTACCAGGGTTCTTCGAAGCTTCCTCTACTTGGGCATTCTGTTCACCTTGATTGTAATTTGTCTTATGCTCATTATTTTTAGTTGTGCTGATGGTGTGTTGCTTGGAATTCCATTTGCTTTTGCTGGCATAAAGCGCTTCCTCTTCACCCTTGAGTGAAACTCCTCCCATTTGTTTTGCCAAGGCTTCGTGACTAGCAAGCAAATTCTCAAACTCAACAAGTGATAGTTGATTTTGCCATCAGTGTACTGCAGCAAAAAAAACCTCTGTATTCTCGTCTCAAACTATGGATGATTATTCTCTTCATCCTGGTGTCTCCAATCGGAGCTTGGTATCCAACTCGAAAATTTCTCGGCATAACGACCTCACTTTGTGAAAGTGCTAAGCGATTGTCAAGTTATGTTGTGCGATAGACAACGACTCGCTCTCTATGAGTTGGAGCCTCATGTCATTCTTCTTTGAGAATAGTTTCGCAAACATATTCCAAGCTTTGTAAAGGCTTTCGACATCTCAAATGTGCTCTAGTAGGTCTTCTTCGATCATTTTCTTCAAGACAAACATTGCTTTGCCTACTTTTATCTTTCATTTCCGCAATACACCATTCGCGTCCTTAGCTTTTGATCGATTAATTTCGCTTCCATGCACAACCTACCACAAGTCTTAGCCTTGCATATAAGATAACATGAATGTCGATCAAGCATTGTAATTTTGGTTGTTAAGCTTTTTAATTCCACCAATGACTTAGAGATCACCCATCTCAAAACTTTATGCAATTGTTATGAGACTCCTACTGTCGTCCCTATTTTCCTCACGTGTTTGACTCTCAACCACTCTCAAGGCTATATAATTTTTTTTTAAACGTGGCTCTGATATCACTATTGCAAAATGAACCTAATAAAGGGAGGAGAAAGGAACACTTTCTTATTTTCTTCATGAATAAAAACTTTATCTGACACAAGTCTTTATATGCAAAACTATCGACAAACTTACAAGTTAATAGGAACTAACGAGTGACTCCTATGTGCAATAATATGTTACAACGTTACAACAAACTCCTTAAAACAAGAACTACTCTTAGTTTATTGAAAAATTGAACAGAAACAAATTTGCAACAAATGCCCTCATAATGAGTGCTGATGTTGATAACTTTAACATGATCTAAACTGGGAGGCTAGCAAGGTTGCTCAATCTCAAGGTAAGATCATTCATTAAATGTAGATCGCTGATCATACACCTGAAATATGTTTTGTTCTTGCACTACAAATAAACACTAATTTAGCAATGGATTTTAGCAACGAATAACTTTTGTCGTCAATTTGTAACAAAATTAGCAACAACAAATGTTATGTTCGCAAATTAGCAATGAATTTGGTGACAAATAAATTTTGTCACAAAATTAGCAACGATAAAAAATTTTGTTGCTAAATCCGTGGTTAATTAGCCACGAAAAAAATTTATCGCAGAATTAGTCGCTAATTAGCGATGAAAAATATTTTTCATCGCTAAATATGCGACGAAGATGAATTTTGTCTCTAACTTAGCAATGAATTCACAATTCGTCGCTAATTTAACGACAAAAAGTGTTTTGTCAGAAATTTTGTGACGAAAAAGATATTCGTCGCAAATTCTACAACGAAAATCCTTATTTATCGCAGAATATAAGATCTTTCGTCGCTAAATTTGTTGCTAATTAGCAACAAATAAGATATTCGTGGCTAAATTCGTAGCTAATTTGAAATCTTGTTTTAAATTTTGTGACTAAATTCCTTCTATGCTATTTATGTAACCTTTTTCAATTGTTCCTATTATTAACATTTTCTTGAGTAAGGAAATCAGTTTAAACACATAGTGAATCTTAAAATTCTCACCAAACCAATAACTTTTAACAAAAAATAATTCATTCATTTTCTGTTTATATAAAAGAATGATAATTGAGTGTTATCTTTTACAGAAGTAGAGCTGTTTCATATAAACATACGAATATACATTCATGTAAGTCAAAAACTTATAAATTTTGCTTAAGTATTCAATTCATTAACTAATTAAGATGAAGGAGGAAAATTTTTTTATTAGTGATCAATATAATGAATATTTTTTTGTCTATAATAACGTTATTGTATGCATCATAGCCAAATATTGTTAATAATTTGTCTCTAAATTCATAGTTTAGTGCATTAAATGAATTTTTTGTAACAAAATTTATTGCAAATTGCCATCTTTGTTGCTAAATTCATTGCAAATTGCAACGAAAAAAAGTATTCGTCACTAAATTAGCGACGGAGAAGTCATTTGTCGCTGATTAGCGATGAAATCAACGACAAACATAGTTCGTCGCTAAATTCCTTACTTTACTCTTTCTTTACCCATACTTAGAAAGATTGTTTGAAGCTGTCTCTCTCTCTCGTGCGAGTGCAGTAGCTGAATCTACGAAGAAGAAGAAGAAGAAGCTGTCTCTCTCTGGCCACCGAATCTGCAGATAGAATTAAGGTACTCCTCTCTCTCTCTCTCTCTCTCTCTCTCTCTCTCACACACACACACACACACACACAAGGTTGGGGATCCAGCGTTGCACCATCGGATCTGCAAAGAAGGCAAATCTGGCAGCGTTGTAGCCGGATCTATGTTCTTATGATAGATCCGATGACAACCACTAGATCTATTGGTTCATAGGGGGAGGGGGAGTCTCCCTCCCCCTCCTTCGTAGCTTCGCCGCGTGGGGGAGTGGGATCCTCCCTCCCCCTCCTTCATGGGTCCATCACGGGAGGAGGCGGTGCCTCCCTCTCCCGTTCACAGGTCCGCCACTGGGGGAGGGGGAGCCTCCCTCCCCCTTTCGCGGGTCTACCGCGGTACAAGGGGGAGCCTCCCTCCCGCCTTTGCGGTTCCACCGCGTGGGGAGGGGGAGCTCCCTCCCCTTTCGCGGCGGCCACGAGGGGAGGAGGAGCCTCCCTCCCCCCTTCGCGGCTCTGCCGAATGGGAGAGCCATGATGGAGGGCGCTCCCCCTCTCTTGTGGCTCTGCTACAGGGGGAGGGGGAGCCTTCCCTGTAGTGGCGGTGGTCTACCGGGGGGAGAGGGAGCCTCTCTCCCTGCAGGTATTTTTTTAGGTAATTTTATAACAATTATAATTAATTTTTTTAACTGTTATTTTTTTAAAAAAATTATTTTTTTTATTTTGTTTTAATAATATGTTAGTAATTTATAATTATTAATATTGCCTCTAGGTTTGCCATTGGAGAATATTTTAAGCTTTAGTTGCTGTTGCAGTTGATATCCAAGGCCATTGGAGAAAGGTAATTATTAATATGTTTTCTTGTATTTTTTATTTTTTATTATATGAATTTTTATACGTTGATGATAAGTAATTTAGAATTTTTTGTGGTGAAAAATGCAAATATGTTAGTATATATGTTTGTATTATTTTGATTTCAATATTAGTTTAAACATTAGTTTAACAATCAGGTATAATTTATAGTAAATCCAATTTCGATTAGTTTAACAATCAAATATGTTAATGTTTAATGTTTAATATTTTGTTTGATAACATGGTAATATTCAATGTTATAATAATATTTTTTGAAATTAGTTTAATACTAATTAATGTTATAATAATATTTAATGTTATAATAATTTTTTGTGAAATTAACGTTATAATATTTAATATTTTCATGCATAACTTTATGAGAATGTGTGCACTTATAATATATAATATTTAATATTTTTTAATATGTATATATGTCATGCGAAAAAATATACAAAAATAAAATTAATTATATTTTTATAAGTATGTGTGCACTTATAAGTCAATAAGTGACAAATGGCCCTCTTTGCACAGTCACATATTCTATCAATGTGGCTGTTTATATATTTCATCAATGTAATCTAACTTTTTTGTTTTTTCTTCCAAAGAAATAACTTTTGTTAGTAGTATCTTTTATTAATATTTTGTAAATCTTAAATTTGTAAATAGAAATATGCAGAACGAAAGAGGTTGGATGTATAAAAAAGTTTTCCTGAACGTCAGGATTTAATTGATGAGTTTATTATTGTGTTGGAACAATTTTTGGATTTTGTTTGTAGTAAAGTTGAGTTTATGAATGGGAATAAATTAAGGTGTCCATGTAAAAAGTGTCGTAATGATAAATTTTTTCAGAATGATAAAATTAGTGAACATCTTTGTATATTTAGTTTTACCCAAAATTACTATAATTAGACATGTCATGGTGAACCGTTTATATCTAATGAAGAGTATGGACGAAACATGTAATTTTTAATTAGAGGAGATCGGAGTTATTATGATCAATTGAATCTACATCAGAGGATGGTAATTGATGCAGCGGGTCAAAATTTTGTTTTCGAACCAAGCGATGCAAGTACTAGTTTTGCTCTAATATTTGAATAAATGCATATTAGTTATGCATCATCATTGGTTGAGGGAGAATCAACAGGTGTTAATGAAAATACGAATAATGAAGTTTTTTATGTAATTAATTTCACGAAGTGTTGAAAGTTGCAGATGAACCTTTGTGGGCTGGTTATGACAGCTACGTTAAGTTATCTCTAACGGCAAGACTATTGAATGTCAAGGCGGACATAATTTGTCTGAGAATTGTTTCAATAATTTTGTTCAAGTTATTGAAGAAGTATTGCCTCGTGATCATATCATGCCTAATGATAGACTTAGGTCTTCTGGTGGAAAGGATTGGCGTTTGTAGAGATAGTCGTATGTTATATTGGGAAGACGATGAAAATACAGAATTTTGTAAATTCTGTAACCAATATAAGTACAAGAGTGCTAGGAGGTCGAGCTGTAATCAGTGACGTAAACTATATAGACAAATGTTTTATTTACCCTTAACTCCTAGATTACAAAGGTTTTTTGCATCTAAGACCATTGTATAACACATGACTTGGCATGCAAATCATGAAACAGAAGAGGGGCTAATGTGTTATCCTTCGAATGCAGAGACGTGACAATATTTTGATAGAACATATCTTGAGTTTGCAAAAGTGACTCGAAACATTAGGTTATGTCTCTGTGCTGATGGGTTCGCTCAATTTAGCAAATCAGGAAGAAATTATTCTTGTTGGTCAGTTATCTTAACTCCATATAATCTTCCGTCTGGTAAGTGCATGAAGATACCCTATATGTTTTTGACATTGATCGTGCCTGGTCCAGAAAAATCCGAAGAAGTTAATAAATATTTACATGCAACCGCTGATTACGGAGTTAAAATAACTATGAGATGAAAGTGTTCCTACATATGATATTCATATTGATCAGATGTTTGTAATGAATGTTACTCTTTTTTGGACCATAAATGACTTTCCAGCTTATGGCATGTTACCAAGATGGAGTACTGCTGGAATTTTAAGATGTCCGATATGTATGGAGATATCAAAGTCATTCAGATTGAAACATGGTAATAAGGTGAGTTATTTTGATTATCATAGACAATTTTTATCGCTAAATCATAAATTCAAAAGAAATAAAGAAGAGTTTATTAAGAATAGAATTGAAAGAACACCTCCCCCGTTGAGATTAACCGGTGAACAAATTTGGTATAGAATGCTTAACTTTCCATTTATTATTGAAAACCCACATGGTATAACATATAACTATGGAAGTACACATAAATGAACTAAACATAGTATATTTTGGGATCTACCATATTGGAAGATTCATCTAATTCATCATAATCTCGATGTGATACATATTGAGAAGAATATTTTTGATAATGCGATAAATATAGTGATAGATATCATTAGAAAAATGAAAGATAACTTGAATACAAAAAAAAGATATGTTATTTCTTTGTAAACGTCCAACACTTGATGTCGGTGAAAGTACTAGGGGAGCAAAACCGAAAGCAGTTTATATATTGAATAAGGATCAGAGATAGATTGTTTGTAAATGGTTGAAATCATTGAGGTTTCCTGATAGTTATGTCTTAAATCTTGGGAAATGTGTCGATTTGAAAGAATGTAAATTGATTGGTTTGAAAAGCCATGACTATTATATATTTATGGAAAGGCTAATTCTTATTGTTTTGAAGGAACTATTATCAAATTTTGTATGGGGTGCCATTATAGAGTTAAGATTTTCCTTTATGACATTTGCTTGACAGTGTTGAGACATTCACATATGGAGAAGTTAGAAAGAGATATTTTTATCATTTTGTATAAATTAGAAATGATATTTCCACCATTAGTTTGTGATTCCATGGAACATCTTTTGGTTCATTTGCCATATGAGGTCAAAGTTGCAGGTCCCGTCCAATTTCGATGGATGTATCCTTTTGAAAGGTGAATTTTTTATCTTCTACACTTCGTTTTCAATGCATGTCAAATGACTAATTTCATTATATATTATTTTCTAATATATTTTATTTCATTACAATTAGATATCATTTGAAAAAAAAAGTGAAAAATAAGGCATGTGTTAAAGTCTCTATTGTTAATGCATACATTGTGGAGGAAGTGACAATGTTTGCCTTATATTATTTTGAGCCTCACATATAGTACAAGAGGCGGAGAGCGGGAATAAATGATGAGAGTTCTATTGATCCCAATTTGAAATCATTCTCAATTTTTAACTACCTTGGTTGACCAAGTGGGCCATGTAAGTGTAGATACTTAACTGGTTAAGAATAGCGGGTAGTCTGTACATATATTTTACTGAACTATCCAGAAGTAACATCATATTTCGAGTTAGTATACATTTGCTAATAGATATATTTCTTATGTCGTAAACTTTTTGTGATAAAATTCATTTTCTTTGATGGTAAAATTTTTCAAAGCTCATACTCTGAACTATCGACACATGAGTTTGATCATTTCTTCGATGAAGAATTTGCACCATGGTTCAAAAAATATGTAAGTTGACTATAAATTATTTACATCTTTACCTTAAAACACATTAACATATTTACTTGACTTTAGATTCATGATAATCAAGATCAAGTTGAGCAATAATTGTTATTCCATCTGTCATGGGGTCCAAAATCAAGGGTAGAACTTGATCAGCATATTTCATAAACGGATATAATTTTCATACTCAAGAATATGGAATCAGGAAAACTAGAATGAATAGTGGGGTTTGTATTCAGTCATCCAATGATGGAGGCGCAAAAGATAATTTTTATGGTTTGTTGATAAAATCCTAGAGGTAGAGTACTCTGGAGTAGAATTGCGGGTCGTTTTATTTAGGTATCGATGGTTTGAGTTCGTCAAATGGATGAAGGTGCATTCACAATTTAATTTAGTTAAAATAAATCATAAGAAATTATATAAGAGATATAAATCATTTGTGTTGGCACAACAAGCGATTCAAGTATTTTATGCAACATATCACAGTTTGAAATGTGACCAAATTAATTGGTGGGCTATTTGTAAAATGAAAGCACACAAAAAAATTGAGGAACACTTGGAAGACATACATATCAATAAGAGGAAGTTACCAACACATTTCAGATCGATGAATATAATATTCCAACATCACAAGATCCCAGCAGAATAGTGATAGATGTGATTTTAGTGAGATGACGATGAAAAATCTAATTTTGAGACAAATGAAGAGAATGAGGATGATGATGATGATGATGTTAAACAATCTAATTTTGATATAGATGATGAGGATGAGAATAATAATGAGAATTTTGATTTTTGATGACGGGTAAGTATTGTTCTCTTAATATAATAAAAATCTGATATTTATTGTTATGCCCCGATCCACGATCCAAAAGCCGTGAACAGTCGCCCGCTACCTTAGATACTGGTCCAATCGCGCCACGTATCTCAAGGCAATGCAAGTCTAATAATAAAACAGTCACATATATTTTCAAAATCATTTTTCCAAGTCATTTTTCAGCTCAAAGTAATAAATATACAAAGTTTTTAGTCAGTACAAATATGAATTTCAATCGAGAATTCTATTACTACATACAGTCAACCCATATGATCAACTAATAACCTCAAAATACAGCAGAAGATATTACCATAAGTGGTCTCCAATACTACGAACGTCGAAATAAGTTAACGTGTCTCTCCAATGACTAACTCTGTAGAGATATAAAAATTATTGAGGGGTGAGTATAATTGAATATTCAGTAAGTGAAAAATCCGTGACATGTAAATAATAAGTGAGGTGAGGATGGAGTGTCAAAATCATATATGTATATGTATATCCATGTATGACATATTATCAAAATCATAGCAATTTTAACACAGTTTTCCGTTCGATCAAAACGTATGCATATAAAATCTCATATCATAAATCGTAGGTTATGCCAAATCATGTTCTCAGCAAAGGTCTATCTCGACCAATGACAAACCATCAAGGGGTTTTTGTATGTAAACGAAAAACAAACCCAAACCTTGGCGTTGGCGTCGGGCCTCCCCAAGTGCTATACTGAAACGTCATTCAGTTCTCCCCTTCTGGTTTAACTTAGCTAATCCGAATCATATACACACCACCCAACCATGTTGAGCATCTGCGTCTCGTGACATCGCAAAAGTGTGATAATCTATATAACAAGATGGGTCTGCTATAGTATACGAGGTGAGTCCGTGCCGGACAACGCCTATCATATCATAGTATCATGGCTATAAGTACTATCCCCGATCTACGATTAAGGGGATTCAGGTACTAATACTCGAGTACCTAGTCTCGCATCAAAATAATCAATAAGTCAACCGTGTCATACATGTCGAGGGAAATCATGAAAATCCGATATATAGTATATTATAACATATATCATCAAAGTACATTTTATGATTTAAAATATGACACATATTTTTTATCAAAATTCATATATGTATATTTTAAAAATTTTGAGACATTGTTTATCACAAAATATGTTACCTGTCATTTAACAAAGCCATTTTATAAATCATGCTTTGAAAATGATAAAACATGGTTTTACTTATTAATTACATGACAACAGTAAGATCCACTCAGCTCGACTGGGGAGGGTACGCCACTCCCCCTAACTATCCTTGTTTCTCGAATAGTCACCCCTCGTACGAAAACGTAACGCTACACCTAAATTAAACAATATGTATCATTCATCAATTCAATTACTTTGATGATATTATATCGTTGGATTACAAGATACATATAGAAATATTCTCTTTCATCGGGTTAAATCTCAAATTCTATACTTCGATAAAAATTTCTACAAAACCTATCACGTGTAGGTTTAGTAAAATCAGGATATTTTCTACAATCGGATTCAAATGATTCAAATTTTCTCTTAAAACTAAGACATATATCTCCAATTTTTATGTTTAGACTAACTTCAAATTTTGAACACACGAATTTAGAAAATTTTATAACTTTTTGAGTCTAAGTTCCCAAAACTAACTCTACATAATTTTGGGAGACTTTCCATATCTCCGGTATATTTCTCCAATTTAAGTGATTCTTATCTCAAATTGAAGATAAGACATAATCTAAAATTTTCTAGTTTATACCATCCTCAGATTCTAAATGAGTAATTTTATAAAATTTCGTTTTCATCTCAGTTTTAGTTTTAGAACTAGTTCTACATAATTTTAGTAAAAATATCATAACTTTCTACATACAACTCCGATTTAAATGATCTTTATCTCAAATTAAAGCTCAAACAGAGATCTAAAACTTTCATGTTTAAAGTTTCTCCAAATTCCATACATAAAATACCTCAAAAATTCACACAACTTACTAGTCATACACAGAATATGAAACAAAGTTAATAGAACATGCTAAACTTCCAAAAATCACCAAAATTGATTCCTTCATGAAATACTTCACATGATATACCATTTTAAAGTGGGAGGAAGTTTAGTTTATAGAGAAATAAATTTCTTAGATTTTTGATTTCTACAGACTAAGATATCATAAGAATACTATACAAGACTAAATCTAGAAATCAATATTTAGCATGCTAGTATGGATACCATTGTAACTACTCATTAAGTAATCAAATCTTTGTACAAATTAAGATATGTTACCTCCTTTGTAAGATCTCTTGTTAACAATAAATATCAGCACTTCCTTTGAATTATTAAATTTTTTTATCATCTTAGCAAAATCAAATTAAAATAAACATGAATTCCTATACATCACTTCTATACTTTCAACTTGAGATTCAAAAATTTTCAAAAATGTTCTTACCTCTTTGGCTTCATGGTTGTACTTAAATTGGCTATAAATCCTATATATTTTGTCCAAGGGGAAGAGAATAAAGAAAATGAGCCAAAATTCTTCTTAAACAAGTTCTTTTATAAACCTAGTAACATATCCTTGACTATTTGATTATTTTATGCATCATCTCAACCTTCCACTTGCTCTAACACTTAAACCATGCAATTGTTGATTCAAGCAAGCTCCATGTACTCCATTAGGTGTCTTGTTGGACGTCCATGTCAAGGGGAGATGTGTCACAAGGTAGAACAAATTATTCTAATTAGATTTCATGCATAAATTTCCATCTAATGACCTTTCATGCATAAATTTCCATCCAATGAGATTTTTTGAATGTGGAACAATCCAATGTGGCCACTAACTAATCTTGATACCCTCTTGACCAATCATTTGTTTCCAATTGTCTATCATTGAGTGGTTTGTAACTTAGTCCCTCAATTTTCCTTAATTACATTTAGACCCATAACTTTTAATAATTTGTATTTTTGATCCCTATGAAATTTTGTTTGAAATTTCTTAAATATGTGAAATTTCATTTAAATATCTCTATTTAACTGTGTAGGCCTTCTCTTAGTCATTTTTGATTTCTTTAAGCCTTGTCAGCACTTGTCGAGAAGGTTTTGCGGCTTACCAATAAAATTTTCGATTTTAGAGATTTTGAGACAAAATTTCAAAATAAATAGATAATTAAAATTTCATTTTAGATGACTCAAAAGGATGTTAATATATATATATATAGAACCATGAGAAGTTGTACATGATACACAGTCACCGAAAAACGGTATTACATTTATCTTCATATATGGTAATCTAGTCTTTATTATACAGCATTTCATACTGTAGTTTTTATTATATATTGTCTTTCATTCGCTGATACACTTTCTGGATTTGTTTGTCAACTTTCTTCTATATTTGTTATCTTAATTTTTCTTTTGCTGCTTTGGCAATATTATTAGAAAGTTAGTTTAGTATTAATTTGTAAATTTCGTTACTCAATGTGTTGTATATTTAGTGCATCATGTTTCATTTTATATATTTTATTTGTTAATGCACTGTCTTCTTTTCTATAGATCATTAGAGACGATTTTTTGAACTATTGGTGGCTTGTTGCTAGTAATTAATTCGTCAATTTAAATATGGTAAGTTTCTTCATGTACTCCATTATGTATCTGATGAACATACAATTTTTATTTTCTTTATCGTTCTAACATTTATAATTGACAGTTTCGATACGGTGACCATATACGAAATACTGATGGAAGACCACGCTCTTCACCATCGTAGTCCACTTCAGCACCTTCGCAATCTCATTCCCTTGCTACTAATATACCTTTGCCCCCCTTTTCGGTTATAGCACCTTCCCATTCTCATTCCCCTGCTAGTAATGTATCTTCGCCGCCCCCTTCAATTGCACTTTTGGTGCAACATTCATATGTTGAGAGGGAAGACAGCCGAGAGATGATAGCCTCTTGCAGAGATTCGAAAGTACTAAATTTTAAAATTTCATAAGTATTGTTTCTTTTATTTTTAAAGCATATGATTTTTTTAACTATCTTATTTATTTATCATTGTTTGTTTGTAATTTTATAATAAATTTATAAATTTTGTACATGTTATTCACGATCTCAATAGAATAGTGAACAACCATTGGGGAAGGGTTTCGATGACTTTCACAAGCACCCCAAAAGAAACAAAAGAGTTATGGTAGAGTGAGTTCAAGATAAGTTATGTCATTCAATTTATATATGAAACTAAAATTATAATTTTAATATAACTAATTGTTATTTTTCTATTGCAACGAACATTCACTTGGGATGAAACTGAAGAGTTTGAAATAAGAAGAATTTTTTTTTTAAATGTGGCGATCACATTCGACGTGTATTAAATCATGCAAAGACTAGTGGAAGAAAACCAAATTGTATCACTGAGGAGAATTGGGGCAGAATTGTTAATTTTTGGCAATCCATGAGAGTAGACAAAAGGAGTGAATAGAATAAGAAAAACCGTGCTTATAATTCTAAAGAATTGTCTGCGACGTATGCAGGAGGGTCAATCAATATAGATGAATATAAAAATAGATTGATAATTTTATTCAAATACTAATTTTTTAATTTAATTCAATTATTTTAAATTATTTCATTATTTCTAATAGTGTCTTTTTAAGTCAAGGAAATGGGAACCGAGCCATTATTCATTGAGATTTTTATGTGGACATTTCAAAAAAAAGATAAGACGTGGAGCGAGAAGAGAGCTAAAGTAGTTAAGGTATTTAATTTCAAAACTTTCAATTATTTTATAGACATTTTCAATGTTGATTTGAATATATTGTGTTGAACCTACCATAACAATGTAGGATGATGAATTTATTAGATTAGTCGCTCCTAAGTTTCTTTTCATTGGTTACTTAATTCTTTGATTCCTAATATATACTCTTCTATTTGATCATTATTAATCCAATTTTGGATATGAATAATGTCTTTGCTCTCAATTCCTATTTTGTTGTACTTAGCTACACTTTAAAAGAAATCATTCCATTTAATAATTTCTAGTTTAAGTTATAAAAACTAAACATTAACATGTCCACTTTGCACGATTTTACTTATATCTCTTGAAATATCCACTTCCCATTTATATATAATCTTTATACAATGAATCACTTAATAGAGATTTTCTTATTTTTTTTCACAACTTTCAACTTATTCAATGTTAATATGAACGTTCATAATTTAGATCTTATAAAATAACATTTATAGAAGTATTACTCTTTATTTAAACAAGTTATATAGTCTCATGATTCATATTATTAGATTTTTTATTTGTCTTCATATATATATTTAATCAAGATTATATGCATTTATATTATATTGTTATTTTAATTTTCTTTTAATTTTTCTCATGACAATGTAGGAGAAATATGATAAGTTTTTAGTAAGAAGTTTGAGTGTTAGTGATGATATTGACTCATTTGAACCATCTATTGATTGTATGGCTCTATGGCTCAAGGCAACTAGTGGAGCAAAATGGGGTAGAGTACTTGAGATGAGTTCTTTGCGCAAGACTTGCAAAATCCCTGGTCCATCTTTTTCCACCTCACCAGCAGTAAGGACAGAAATAATACAATTGAATTAAGAGGTGAGTCACTTAAAAGACCTATTAGTGCAAAGAGACAACGAATTTCAAGAGGTACGCACACTACAGATACAAAGAGATCACGAATTAAATGAACTTCGCACACAATACATACAAAGAGACCACGAATTTAATGAGTTATGTACACAACAGATGTTAATCATGTAATATCTTCAGTTAGCTTTCACTTCAAGTCAAATTCCCCCTTCTCTATCTCCTCGTGATAATACTCATAATTGTGATGATGGTGATGATATATTTGATGATGATGATGATGATAGTGGTGGTGGTGTTTTAGATTGTTTATTGTTATTTGATTGTTACATCTGATACTAGTTACTTTGATTTTCCTATTTGTTAATACTATGATTGTTATTGATATTTGAACATCGAGACTTGATGTTATTGTGTTTATTTTTGATACTGCTATTGTTGTGACTCTTGGTAGTATTAAAATAATTAGTTGTCGTTAAAATCTTAATTGATTGATTTTGTTAGATAGTTAGTTGTATAGATGAGCAGAGACAGTAGAAATTTAATGTTGATAATTGTTGATGACGGTTGGATGGTTAATTGATGATGATACTGGATGAACAGGTATAAAAACATGTTATACAGGAAAAAATAGTCTAAATATGTCAATAAAATTTATTTTCGTCATAAAAAATTCAATTTTGTCGCAAAATTCATTACTGGTAGTCATGTTTGTCGCAAATTTTTTTGTTAAAAAATTCCAGAATCGTCGTTAAATTGGTCTCTAAATTCAATTTAGCGACTAATTTTGCGACAAAAGAAATTTCGTCGTTAATTTTGTGACGAAAATAACTCATCGTAAAATTCGTTGTTAATTTGCGACAAAATAAATATTTATTTACTAAATATTTCTAACAAATTTTTTGACAAATTACTTTTTGTTACAAAATCTGCGACAAATTATTTCGTCGCAAATTTTGCGACAAAAAATAATTTTATTGTAAACTTTGCAACGAAAAATCATTTCGTTGCAAATTTTGCAATGAAATTATTTTTCATAATAAAATTTGTCACTGATTTGAGACGAAATATTTATTTGTTATTAATATTTGTGACGAATTTTACAATAAAAAATATTTTGTTCTAAATTTTGTGATGAAAAATAAAATTTTCGTCCCTAATATTTGCGACGAGTTATTAGTAACGGAAATAATTTTGTTACTAAATTTATTGTAAATTTTTTTGCGATGAAATTTATTACAAATTTCATTGCAAAATCGTTGTTTTTTTATATTGTTGTTAATAATGCTAGCTGTATTCTTGAATGAAGTTTATTTTCTTCTTGGAAAAAAAAGCATCTCCAAGTAAAAGGGTTTAATGCAGTGGAACTTGCCCTTCATCCGAAACTAAGAGTTTCTGAATTCAATTTTTTAAAATTCTTATACCGCTTATTACCGATTTTCTTAATTCCTACAGGCATATTTGCTTCCCTTGTAACACCCAAAAAAGAATAAAAAAATCCCCACTTCTCTGACCATCTGACTAATCTACTAATTACAATAACTCTCTTACCAACAAGTTAATTACTTAACTAAACTAACTATACATTTCTAAAAGATATATATATATATATATAATATAAGAAAATGATTTGGTAAGGTAAGGCAATCAGAATATATTCAACATGGGAATGATAATGGAAATTGGAGCAAGTGTTAGATTTTTCAGATGGGTGTCAATTTCAAGAACATGAGGTTGGGTCCATAAAAAATGATGTGAAAGGTCGTAAAGAAGGCCTATATGGAGAGAATTAATAGTTTGTTGGTGTGATCGGAAAATATCAGTATTTAGGTTTAAATTTTTTTAATATAAAAAAGATATGGACAGAAGATTTCTGTTAATAATAGATATACAAAATCAAATTTAAGACATCAATCGATAGCCAAGCCATCATAAAAAGAGAGAGAGAGTAAGGATGGTTGGTGCTAATAAATGCCACTACTACCATCTACCAGATTTCATTAAATGAAAGTGGGGGGTTTGTACCCAACCCACCAATGAAAGGTTAGAATAGAAAGCGGAACAAAATGTTGACATTCAACTTCCATCTTCCTGGTTCATTGTATCAATGGCGAGTGCAGACGCTGTTAAGTTGGAGCAAAGCTTTTGCATTTTCTCCATATAAATACTACTAGTATCAATTGTTGTAAATCTAAGTACCTATCTTACGAACTATTTTAGAGATAAGAGTGTGTCTTTGTTGTTACCTGCTTTGGGGTTGGTTGATTTGAGCATATCACACAAAAAGCGCTAGGGGCGGGGGAGAGAGAGAGAGAGAGAGAGAGAGAGAGAGAGAGAGAGGCTCAGTATGCATGGTAATTTCACATGAATGAATAAGTTGTGAAGGGAGTCGTTTCCTTCGTTACTCGCTCAACCTCTCCTTGAAAATTTCAGTTTTATTTATATATTTTGAAAATATTGAATTTGGATAAGTATGAGGGATTCTGCAGCAGCAGCAAAGGAGGTAATGATGGAAATAGAAGCCAGCAAACCAGGTGGAATGGTAGTGGCAGGGCTAAGCCCGCTGAGCGAGACAATTTGGAAAGAGAAGAGGAGCACGGAGTTTGTGGGAGACGTGTCGGCCAGGCTCACGTGGAAGGATCTGACGGTGATGGTGAGCTTGAGCAATGGAGACACCCAGAAGGTGTTGGAAGGTTTAACCGGCTATGCAGAGCCTGGTAGTTTCACCGCTCTCATGGGTCCTTCTGGCTCTGGAAAATCTACTCTTCTCGATGCTCTCTCTAGTCGTCTCGCTTCCAATGCCTTCCTCTCTGGCACTATTCTTCTTAATGGTCGCAAAACCAAGCTCTCTTTCGGAACTGCTGTTAGTACTCTCTCTCTCTCTCTCTCCTTGCTTCTTTTGAACCCCACCCCCTTATTCCTATCATATTGTGCCTATTTTTGGTCCACTGTTTTTGGATTCTTGTCTTCTTTTTGTTTGCCTTAAAGGTATTTTTGTCTTCCAGGAAAAGTAGAGATCTGAATCTAAAAATAGGTCCATGGGAAAAATCAACCTCTAAACTCGTTAGATCCACACACACTTTCTTTATGACCTTTTAATTTTCTTTGTCAAACATTTAATATTTTATAGTCAAAAGGGTTTTGCTGTTATCCTTTATAGATATTAATAATTATGAGTTAATGATAATTCAATTGTTATTTAATGGTAATCGATTATTTTACTATCTCCTTATCACAATGAATGATTATGTTAAATGGCGATTTAACAAACACTTACCCATAGCCATAGTGATTAATACCCATAGATTAATTTTACTTTTTATATAAATAATGAAATTCAGGTTTCTGTACATGTTTGGTTGAAACTCAGGCTTATGTGACCCAAGATGACAATTTGATTGGAACTCTGACCGTAAGGGAAACAATTTCCTACTCGGCCCAATTGCGTCTGCCGGACAAAATGCCATGGTCAGAGAAGAGGGCATTGGTAGAGAGTACAATCATAGAAATGGGTCTGCAGGACTGTGCTGACACAGTCATTGGTAATTGGCATTTGAGAGGAATCAGTGGGGGAGAGAAAAGGAGAGTGAGCATTGCACTTGAAATCCTCATGAGGCCTCGGCTTCTCTTCCTTGACGAGCCAACCAGTGGCCTCGATAGGTCAGTTCTCCTCCTATATATTTACTTATTTGTTCTCACTCATATGTGTGTGGCATTTCCTCTAAGCCTAAACAAAACTAGTTATTTTTTATGGCAGTGCATCAGCATTTTTTGTTACCCAGACATTACGTGGACTATCAAGAGATGGGAGGACCGTTATAGCCTCAATTCATCAGCCAAGTAGTGAAGTGTTTGAGCTGTTTGATCGTTTGTACCTTCTTTCTGGGGGCAAGACCGTTTATTTCGGGCAGGCTTCAGAAGCGTATGAGGTAAAGAAATTAAAGATAGCTTCTGCTAGAATTTCATAGTCTTCTTACAATTACATTATGCACTCGCTGCTTTCAGTTCTTTGCTCAAGCTGGATTTCCCTGCCCTGCCCTGAGAAATCCATCCGATCATTTCCTTAGATGCATCAATTCTGATTTTGATAAAGTAAAAGCCACTCTCAAGGGATCAATGAAACTGCGGGTATGCAATGAATTTCCATCCTTCGTTTCTGCTTGTTGTTCATTCATTTATATGTCTTCATTGCTTGCAATATTTATTTGGTGACTTGGATTTCTAATCAGTTTGAATCAAGCGATGATCCCTTGGAAAAGATCACCACGACTGAAGCAATTCGAACACTGGTTGAGTTCTATCGCACTTCTCAGTACTGTTATGCAGCAAAACAAAGGGTTGAGGAGATATCCAAAGTTGTAAGTGTTGCTTTTTCTGCAATGATAGCCATTCTTTTTTGGGTGGTGTCATGAAAGTTGTTATAATGTGGTGCAGAAAGGAACCGTGCTGGATTCAGGAGGGAGTCAAGCAAGTTTTCTAATGCAAGCATTTACTTTGACAAAGCGTTCGTTTCTTAACATGTCAAGGGACTTTGGTTATTACTGGCTGAGGCTTTTAATCTACATAGTGGTGACTGTCTGTATTGGGACAATTTATCTCAACGTGGGAACAAGTTACAATTCCATTCTGGTAAGCATTCTTCTTCCATATACCTCCTACAGTTGGTATTCATGTTATGCACCTAAATCTTTTTGTTTACTGCGTTTTCGAGCTTCCTTTGCATCCAATTTTGCATGTGGCTGTCAAATATGCTCGGCAAGGTTTAGATTATAATCATGTCTACATGAACCCTTTTTATTTATATCTGAATTATGGTGAAACAGGCTAGAGGATCATGTGCATCATTTGTCTTTGGTTTTGTGACATTCATGTCAATTGGCGGGTTCCCTTCCTTTGTTGAAGATATGAAGGTGAGCGTTAACTTCATACCCAAAAAATTCTACTCTCTTGATCTGATGTCTGAAGATTGTTCTGCTGCCATTTAACAGGTTTTCCAAAGGGAAAGGTTGAATGGCCATTACGCTGTTACTGCATTTGTCATAGGCAACACACTCTCTGCAATGCCATTCTTGATCTTAATCACTTTTCTCTCCGGAACCATCTGCTATTTCATGGTCCGCCTCCATCCCGGTTTCGAGCATTATCTGTTCTTTGTCTTGTGTCTTTACGCAAGTGTAACAGTGGTTGAAAGTTTAATGATGGCAATTGCTAGTATTGTCCCCAACTTCCTCATGGGTATTATCATTGGAGCTGGAATTCAGGTTGGTGTTGTCTTCCTTGTGACCCTATGCTACCATTAGATCAACCTTTCATATTAACATTAGACTTGAAAATCCCATGTGAAATTAATCTTCTCTTTATTAGTTCTATGCTGATGCCATTCTCCCTACTCGTGTCTATCTGCCAGGGAATTTTCATGCTAGTCTCGGGGTACTTCAGGCTGCCAAAGGACATCCCAAAACCTTTGTGGCGATATCCCATGTCTTACATCAGTTTCCATTTTTGGGCTCTCCAGGTATGTATGATATGTAATAAAATATTTTAACTAGACTAACTGTTTGTAGGTCTTCAGCCGAACGCTGTAAACGGATTAATGCTAATGTGCAGGGTCAATACCAAAATGATCTGATGGGACTAGTCTTCGACAGCGAATCACCAGCAGTGAAGATCCCAGGGGAATACCTACTGGAAAATGTGTTCCAGATTGATGTGCACCGGTCAAAATGGATAGATCTGAGCGTAATCTTCAGCATGATTGTCATCTACCGTATCATCTTCTTCATCATGATCAAGATCAATGAAGACGTGACCCCTTGGGTTAGAGGGTACATAGCACGTAGAAGAATGCAGCAGAAGAATGGAAATCAGAATACAACAGATGCTCCAGATAGACTTGGACGTTCTCCGTCCCTGAGGAATTACGTGGCAAATCATGCAACTGCTCAGCCAAGCAAAAGATAGAACACAAGGGCACAACCTTACCAACATATATTATACTTCTGCAAAAGACAAACTAGTGAGGTGTTTGGAGCTGCAGTTACTCAAGAATATATACCTTTCTATTGTAATTCAAAAGTGTGTGTGATTCTACTTAACTTGTTTGATCTGAAAATCTGATCAAACATAGATGACTTCAAAAGGAAAAGAAGAAATTGGGAAATATGTTTCTATTTTTTGTGTGTAGCTAATGATCAAAAGCAATAGGAAACAATTGTTTGGCTGGATTAAATGGTTTTATAACCTGCTGCCAAGAGGCTATGAAAGTTTAATTGTTTCACATGTGAAGGCTTCTCCTGATGTGAATCTGGTTCTGGCATTAATTAGCTGTAGGTAGCAGATAAAAAAGATAAGGGAAGTGTATCACAGGTCCCCATAAAGCATCTTGAATGGCATCGGCCACCCTCTATGTGTTATTCTAAAGCAAACAATGGAAAAACCCTTCCAAGATAATTGAAGTGCAAGTCTCATTTGTTTTCATGAAATGTGTTATGCTCAATTTATTGAGAGCTGTACACAATATTACCATTTTGTCTTATATATATATATGCCTTTATTGTCATGAATATCGGAAATTGTTTTCCTTTTACGAGAATCATTCAATATCACCAGTTGGAACAGTTATCCTTGCAGCATTCACCGATTGATAACGAAACTTCCAATTGTCAAGCATCTAATTCATTGAGATGAGCAACAACCTAACAAGCCTTTGATGATAATAGTACACATTCTAATATGATTAGATTAACATTATATCGTGTTTGGATTTGTTGGGAAAATTATGGCGCGTGGCTCGTACGGAAGCGTGCTAAGTGAAAGGTCACTATCTTTCAAAAAATTTCAATAAATATCATGCTTGCACAGCTATTAAATAAGAGGTAATATGAAACATCATACCTTTTCTGGTGTATATTGTTCTTCCATATGTCTCGGAGTTTGAAGTCGACACCTCTGAGTGTTGGACCAACTCGTATACGCTCTTCCAAGACTTGAGACTATTCTCAATTTGATTCAAAATATGAGGTGAAATGGAAGCCAAGAACTCCACCTAGGTTGATTACAATCGATCTAAATTTTTAAGTGTCAAATTAGGATTTTGGCCCTGTTCTAAGTTTCCATGTCCCTAAATATGGTTTTTTTTTTCCCTTTTAATCTTTTGGGAAATACAAAAGGGTCTTAAAATGTCACATCTTAACCCTAAAGTCAATCATGTAACAACAGCAGCGTTATCCCGAAACACGTGTGAACCTCACTTCGTGTCCCTTATACCCCAAGATATTTCGATATCCTAATTATTTTATAAATAAATTTAAATCATCTATAGGCCAATCCAGTTGTTTAAACGAATTTCAAGTAGTTAAAATAAATTTGTAATCTCAACATATATTCAAAATCCATCACATAATCCAAACATCCTAATAAACCAATAAGTCTTGCAAAGGAAAATTTTTTAAAACAATTTAAGAAACTTTCACATTATGAAAGTAAGGATTTTTAATACTTAGCATAGAGTAAACAAGCAAGTATTTTACAAATCCAATTTTTAAGAGATTACAAAAATTTCTTTCCATGGATCCATACAACATAGTTCCGAAAAAAAAAAAAATCTCAATATTAGTACTTATTGAAAATCACCAAAATAAATTTTTTTCCAACCAGCACTAGTTGAAATCTAAATCTCCAATTTAAATTTTCTCTGAAAAATTTAGAAAGATAGGGTGAATATAAAATACTCAGATAATGAAGTGTAATGACATATTAAATATGAATGAGAGGTGTGGGTGGTTGTACCAAACATGTATGTCAAAATTTATTCCAATACGATAAATAAAACTATTTGCATAAAATGAATTCATATCAAACCTACTATGATTCATGTGTCCCAAATCAATAAATGATTTGAATTTTCTTTTTAATTTTTTTGAGATTTGCCAAAACCACTTTTCTACCAATAGTCGTGGTATAATCCATCAAAAGGTTTTTTACAATTTTTCTTAAAATATCTCTCATTCTTGGCGTTGGCCCAGAATTCTATGGGGTGTCACAACGTTATCATGGAAACAACTTTAGGAGGCTCCCCAACCTGCCTACCATCAATCCAATTTTAAACTAGCTTTATCACGCCGTCTCGATGGCCTCGATCTGTGGAAAGAGTTAGATTATAGTCATTTTTTTTCTATGTACTATTTTACAAAATCCATTTCATAATTCAATATGACAATCATTTGCAAGGAATTGAGATTTCACAATTCACAATCATCATTCAAATATAACATGATACAAAATAGCTCAGAGTTGATGATAAATTTATGGATTTACTAAATCATTTGAATTAGACATACTACAATCACAAAACAATACAAATCTATTTCAAATTCATTTCAAAATTCAATTTACAAATCATAATTGAAATTATTTTATCACTCATACTCAATGTAGCTATCCATTTGCCTTTTGGGAGAGTGCACACTCCCAATTCGCAACCAATTTCCAATGGTAGTCCCTATTCAGACTCCAATTGTTTTAACATAAGGAAATAAATGTAATTTTAATGTTAAGTTACATTTATGAATAGGGTTTATAAGTTTTCCTTAACATAGCACAGGCCTTAATCTCTCATATCTGTAAATCTATATTCTCAATCCATCGTCTACATACTATTTGTATCTATATACAATCTTCATTTACAATTTTCTCAAATTCCCTCATTTACAAACCCTAACTTCATAATCCCCAAACTAAATCCCTTAAATCTCAATTGTAAAACTGAAAAGACAAAAGAGAAATAATAAAGGACAAAAAAAGTGAACCCACCCCCATTTTACTTTTTTTCTTATTCTCTCTCTCCTCCCCCACTTTTCTCCCCTCTTACCCAAGAACACCCCCTCACCCTCTCTCATTCTCTCACCTTCTCAGCTCTCATTCTACCTCTCTACTCTTCCTCCAATTTGAGCAAGTATCCCTAGATACTCATAGATTTGAACTACAAGCCCTGTAACAAACCCCTAGAAGGTTGAATCTAGGGGAAGATTCAAGTTTTCTTTTAGAGAGAAAAACCTAGCGTTTGGAGTGGTTCAACAAAGGATGAAAATTGGTGGTCCTAATAAAAGTAATACTCATTTCTAAACTTGGATTTTAATTTTTTTTGTATAAATTTGGAAATTATATTGAAATTTGGGTTTTTGTAGAGAGAGAAAATTATAGAGTTTGAAAGTGACGTGACTTTGTAATACTGAAAAATCGATGTTAGATATTTCGTAAATATCTTTATAATATAAGAGAAAATTTTATTTATTTTATTTTATTGATTTTCGATTTTGGGGTATTAAATTTAAAATTTTAGTATATTTTAAATTGTCGTATCCGCAAATTATAGTAAACCCTATTTTTATGAAATTTTAAAAAAAAATTAGTGAAAAGTGGGTGTAAATATATGTATATATATATATTTATTTATTTATTTACTTATTTATTTATATATATTTATATATATATTTATAAAAAAAAAATAGAAAGGGGAAACCACAGTGTTTTCGCCAAAACGCTGCGCTTCCCCTCTCTTCAATTTGATTAGGGTTTCAAACCCTAATCGATTACTCCCTCTCTCCCAACTCTTCATCTCCCTCTCTCGCCCGACACCCTCTCTGTTTCCTCCGCCCCTCTCTTCGCCGTGCACAGCCGCGCTCTCCCTCTCCTCCGACCATCGTCATCACCACCTAGCCGACTTATCTCTCTCTCTTTCGTCTTTCTCTTGCCTGAATCGCTCTCTCCCTCTCTCTCGAACTCTCTCTCCCTCTCACTGTCGCTCTCTCCCTCTCTCTCGAACTCTCTCTCCCTCTCACTGTCGCTCTCTCTCTCTGTGTCTCCGGCATCTCTGCTACTCTTTCCGCCCCTCACTCACCGGCGAACTTTTAATCTCCTCTATCTCTCTCTCTCTCTCTGTTCTTGGCAATCTCGATCGATCATTTCTCTCTCTCTCTCTCTCTGTTTCTCTCTCTGTTTTCACTCTCTCTCTCTCTTGTTCATCACTCTCACTTTGTCTCTCACGCCGCCTCCGACCACTGCACACAGCTTCACTCCTTTTGTTTCTACCTCTGTTACTCTCTCAGTTTTCACTTTCTCCCCTTCGCCTGCTGTCACTCCCTCTTTCTCTCTCTTTCTTGCTCGTGCGCTCGCGCGCTTTACTCTTCCTTTGCCGAGAGCACTTCTGCAATCTTTGCAGAAGCCCCAAGCCAGCAGCAACAGGAAAGCCTCCAAAACCCTAGGCCGGATCTGCAGTCATCCCCTGCGTAGGTGAGGATGACAATTCTGATCAATTACATTAGGGTTTTAAATTTTCTTTGTAGCTAGGTTTAATTGCTGACGTTTATTTCAATTTGGAAGAGTTACAGGTTCTGGACTGAAATGAATGGCGCATGGGAGCTAGGTCTATGAACCAAGAAACCCTAAGTGAGGGAATTTTTGATCTATTCGATAAATTAAATGAATCTAGGGTTGAAGTTAGAGTGAAAAGTTCTGTATATATTTAGAATGTAAGTGGAATTCGAATAAAATATAATTTCTGAAATGTTTATATGTGATTATGAAGGTTAAGTCTAGAATTTTGCATGAACTAGGTTGTCTGATATGAAAGAAGCATGTTAAAGGATAATAGAATCTTTAGGGTTGATTAGAATGGTTTTCCTTAGAGTTCGAGTCAAAATATACATGAAAATTGTAGGATTTTGGGGTTGGAATGAAATATTATACAGAATGAAGGATATTGTTATACTTAATATCTTTCTTAGGTTGTTTTTGAGTTGTTAATTACATAACGATATGTATATGGAATGATAGTTTAAAAATTTGGGATTAGAGTTTAAGGATCGATGTAGCCTTTTTCATTATAATTTGTTATGCATATAGGCAATTTAAATTCAATCTCCGTATTATGAAAATAGATTTCTATACTTTGAAAATGATATATAGTTTGAAACATTTGGATGAGAATTGAAAAGTTTATGATTTTTCAAAGAATTTCTAGTTTGTAGAAAACTAATTATTTCATGTTTATTTTCGACTTTGAGAGGTCTTTAGGGTTGAATTAGACTTGGCTTTGATCTTGTTACTTATTTATAAATGAAATGCAATTGATGACAATAGAGTATATTTATGAATTGGATAATTGAGATTTATACAAAATTAGAGAAAATGAATAAATCCTAAAAATATTTAAAAATTGTTGATATAATTGTGATTGTGTCTTAGGAAAGATCAATTGAGGATCGGAGTAAGATTGTATTGGACAGAATTATAGAAATATGGAGTGAATACCCTTCCTATAGGTGAGTGGATAGTTCATTGTATTCATGAACGAGTAACATATTTTAAAATCACTTTATAAATGATTTTGAAAGGTTTTATATGTTTTATATAAATTGTTTTGTGACTATGGACTGTTTGAACTGAATTGTGAAGTATGAATGCATCCATTGTGTTTAAGAATAATTCTGTACCATATGTTATTTGATATTGCTCTATGAATTGTTTTGGCATGAGACTATTGATTATTTGTTGAAAAAATTATGGCACATTGTTGTGAAATGGATTGATTGAGAAATAAAAGGGTGTTGGATTGTAAATGGCTATAGTCATTTCCATCACGGAACGATCCGACAGGGTAGCATGGTTTGGGGTTTGGATGTGCGGGAGAGTTAGACGTCCCTCTCTCTGCCGAAGTCATGCTATATCTGGTTCACCCCGGTGAGGTACGAGCCAACACCAAGGAATGTGGTATATTTTGAAATATTGGATGAAAAAACCCCTTGGCAGGCTTTTGTCTGGGTTCAGCCACCCTAAGACGGAAGTGTTTTCGATAGGACGCCAAGATTTTCTGAAAAGACGATTGATATTGATGCATTTTTTGTAAATTGTGATTTATTGAAATATTTTATGCATATTAACTGATATTTATGAGATATGTTTTGACTGCCCCACATTCACCCATTGTTTATGAACACAATCGCACCATTGCACTCCACTCACTGAGTATTCCCCAATACTCATCCCGCTCTCCACATTTTTCAGAGGAGACTTAGCTGGGAGACTACACGTCGGAGCTTGCGAAGTACTTTTGCTGGTTGTATAGGTATTTGACATATGCAGGATTTTTTTGGAGATTCATAGTCTCAAAACCATGGAAAGGGAAGTCTGTACATCCCATGTCGTGCGGATTTTATTGATACTGGCTGAGTTTTTTGCAAGTATTGGTAAAATTCGATGATTTTTTATTTGTACTTTATTATTTTGATGGATCTATTTTGGAAAACTGTTTGATCTGTATTGGGACATTTGGATTGTAATTCTAAATTTCGATGCTTTCTTTTGAATTCATAAAATTCTGTACATCTCATATCGTTTGGATTTTACTGATGCTAGCTTGATTGCTTTAGGAAAGTATTAGTAAAATCCTACGACTATGATTTGGGACTTCTTGTATTTTTAATGCTTTACTTATACTGGTTGGCTGGGATGGCCACATCGCATGCGTGCATGTACAGGAGCCCCTTCTCTGATTGTGTACCGACGCATGCTTGTGTGTAGAGGGAATGGACCAGAGGAGTCCTTTGCATTTGTATTGTTACATGCTTTCCTTATTTGTGATGAATTGTGTACTGGAGATCTGGATATTCAGGAATGTAACCTTGCGGAGTCCCGATAAACGGGGAGGTTCTGCCCGTGTACCGAGACTACGCGACGGTTGTTGCGTACTTGGTCCGAAGATCGGGACGTGACAACTTTATTGGTATCAGAGCCCAGGTTTACGATTTTAAAAGTTTGATGGTTGTGAAATGTTTCCAAATATCCCAAAAGTTTTCTAAAGACTTTAAAATGATTTGTTTATTCTGAAAAAGGTTTTCGAAGAATGTACAGAACTTTTCATGGTTTTCTTAGAAAATTAGAAATATTCTTTTTAGGAGGTTAAGCACTGGGGTAAGTACCTATTTTAAATTGTAAAGTTTAGATTCTCACCGTAGAGCTTTGCTCCCTATACGAGGAATAAGGAATCCGAATAGGATATTTTCTACTTCACTTCTACAACCCGAGTGATGTATCACTTTATGAATAGTTTCACAATTGTGATTGAAGACTTCACTTGGATTGTTTGGCTAAATGGTGAGTACCCTTGTAAAAATTATTTTGGACTGACATTTTGATATTAGAAGTTTGATATACTTGGGTAATAGGCATGATAATATAGAATTGCTTATGATTAAGATATAAGGTAAAATACTTTTGAGAGATTGTATTTGTGAGTAGATGTTGGGGTTTGATAAATGTTTTCGTAATTTGGAAAAGTAGACTGTTGGGAATCAGTAGGAAAATTTGATGATACTTGCCTTGTTTTTGTGTAACTACATTGTATCATATGCAGTCTTCTCTTCCTAAAGGTGGGCTATAGGTTATAAGAAGCGGGTATAAGGATAAAGATATGCGAATGGTCAGATTGAACACATTCTTTTTGAGGGACATGATGTGAGCGGAATGTTTATTTATGATTTTAATAGAAGAGACATTGCTAGTAAAGGATTAGTGTGCCCAATTTAACAGTTAAACAATGAGAAGTGTGATAATAACAATGTGACTTCAAGTATGTAACAAGATCTTGCAAATATGTTTAGTGGTATTAATATCTTAGCGAGGTTAAAGTTCAGCTATTGATAAACAAATTTGATTTGCAACTTGAAGAGAGCTGATAGTTGTCTCTAGCATTTGGGGTTCTATAATTATTAAAATTTCTATTAATTTTGTTAATGGTTAAGATTTGGGACTGGGCAGTCTGTAAGTAGAGTTTTGTAGAGAGCTGGTCTGAAAAGAGAAGAAAAAAGGAAGAAAATGCTAGTGAATTGAATGAAAATTCCTCTATTAAAAGATAGATGACAGAATGTAAACTGGTTCATATTGAGCTTGTTGCATACTTTATCCATATTTAGTATTTTTAAAAGAAATCAGCCTTGTTGCTGATATGATTATAAATTGTATTCATCATTCAAAGTATGTCCTTTATGCTATTGAAAAGGCTAGTGCAGCAAGCAATTCGCTGCCATAAATGCATATATGCACAGACATTCAGTTTCTCACTTTGGTGTGAATGTCCAAAGTCAAAATTAATGCCCTTAAGTCCAGAGGCATTAAAATTCAAATATAATAGCCACAACTTTAATAAGACAATTAATGCCTATAGATCTGAAGACTTCAAACTGATATCATTCTGTTTCAGCAATTCCCAAAGTTGGTAATCATAACTTCAATAAGACAAATTCGATCATTTCTTGAGCAATTGCAGTAGAATTAATGCCTGTAAGTCTAAAGTCACTAAAATTCAATGTATACCATACTGTAACTAATTTTAAATTTATCAAAGGTTGTCCTTTACAATAGTCATAATACTTATTTTTTCATTGTTAATAATATTGTTCCTTTAGTTCTATAGATTCCAAACTAAGATGACACATTTGATTACAATCTTTAATATACTTACTACAAGCAATTTTTGACTATACGCAAATGCTCCGTCCAATCTATAATGGATCCATTAAACTCAGATGAGTAGGACAAGTACTTAAAAAATGAGTTACTATAACTACTGGGTGACACTAAAAATCTTTAACCATACGATGAATGGTCTCAGTAAGCATTAAATGTTTATCTCAAGTAACTATCATCTATTAGCATTTTGGATTCTTTACCAGGCTTGGTTCAGGTCCTATTGAGCATATAAGTTTTTTCTTTCAATGAATATCTCTGGTTGGTTGTGTTTCAGTAGGCTTGTCAATCTAAATCCAAGTATTTCTCACTTGTTTTTGAGTTTTTTGCATTTTGAGAAGATTGACTCGTGCTGACTTGGGAAGTTCTTTGTTAGTAAATCGGTTTGAATCTTTAAGTTTTTGCTGGTATGGTCATCTTCTTCAATATACTATAAATATATGTTATACATTTGCACTATGAGGCACTAGGAAAAATTATGTGACTGTAAGGTACTTTAGCTAGCTATGGTTGTGGACAATGCACATAGGGATGGTTCTTTCTCTTAAACCTTTCAGGTATATAATATAACACTTTTGATAATTGTAGTATATGAACTGGTAATTTGCTTAGATGATTATTTAGAAAAATAATATTCGTAATGGACATTGCCTTCATTGGATGAGCAGCATCTTAGAGGAGAATTTTAACATTAGATGAGTTTGATAACTAGGAACTTTGTTGTCTGGCTTGGAAATTTGAGGATATGGAAAACCAGTGGCAGCTTCTTCAATGTTTGATGCAGTCACCTTGGAGGAACTAATATGATGAGCCTTTACGAGATTTATACATTGTAGTGAGATTTCTCTGGAATTTCAGTCAGCTACAGTGATTTAGAGTTCCTTAGGTAATTATTTTAAGTAAACTCTCTTCAATTTGGGGTAGGTTCATCTTTCAAATGGAATATGAGATTATATGGACCATTCTAGCTTTTACAACATTGAAATAGTGAATCTTACAAATATCTAAGCAGAAATGTTTATGCATGGTTACTTGAGCACCATTCAGGAGTAAGAACGTCTGTAAACAAAATTTTGAGGTATATTGAACAGGTCGAGTTCAATGATAGTATTTTCAAATATTTGTGGTATGTGTATTAAAGACTTCAGTTTTGATCTTCTGCAATGCTTAGTAGCAGATACAGGGTGGAGGTCTGTTCCAATTGTTGTTGAGGAGTGTGTTAATCTAGAAAGTGTTACTTCTTTTATATCCAAAAGTTTCAAGATTTTAGAACAAACATAGAGATTCAGAAACTATTGATTTTTGTGCTTTATTTGCTGTAATTAGAAAAAGGGAACTAGAGGAACCTCAACCTCAAGGAATAAAACCTATCAACGCTCATATTGGGATAAGACAATTTTTCTATCATTACCTTGGGGAATTTTCTTTCCTTGAGGGAACCCAAGCGTCAATTGCTTATTATTAATTTTTTCCTTCTATTCTATAAATTGAGATAAAAAAAAAAAAACTTTTGGAGATACAGAGCATGATTATTCCTTGGTTCAATGGCTTGTTGTTGGGGAGATTACACTGCCTTATAGTCAAAATAATGTTGGGAAATGTTATAGGGTGTGATAATGTATTTGTAGTTTGAATTTGATTGATTGGAGACTTTGATATTAATATGATGTTGAGAATGTGATAGTGATATAACCTAAAATAAACAATAGTAGTTGAAGAATGTGGACATCGAATTGATGAGCACATGATTATTGGATGGGAAATTTAATGGAAAAAAAAGGGGGTAACTATGCCCACATACCCTTGGTGACAATCGATGTTAAATCTAGAAATTATGACATTATGTTTAACTATATTATATTTCATACTTGGTTCATTAAATGAGATTTTGAGAGTTAATCTAGGGCCAGTTTGTATTAAAAAAAAAATTGGTAAACTGAAGATGTCAATGTGGAAACCACACCCGTAACTTCTTGATATATAAAAATTGTAATTTAAATTTCAAGGATGAAATTTATTTTTAGGGGGTTAAGAGTTATAATACCGAAAAACCGATGCTAGACATTTCGTAAATATCTTTATAATATAAGAGAAAATTTTATTTATTTTATTTTATTGATTTTTGATTTTGGGGTATTAAATTTAAATTTTTAGTATATTTTAAATTGTCATATCCCCAAATCGTAGTAAACCCTATTTTATGAAATTAAAAAAAAATTAGTGAAAAGTGGGTGTAAATATATGTATATATAAATATATATATATTTATTTACTTATTTATTTATATATATTTATAAAAAAAAATAGAAAGGGGAAAGCACAACGTTTTCGTCGAAACGTTGCGCTTCCCCTCTTTTCAATTTGATTAGGGTTTCAAACCCTAATCGAATACTCCCTCTCTCCCAACTCTTCATCTCCCTCTCTCGCCCAACGCCCTCTTTGTTTCCTCTGCCCCTCTCTTCGCCGCGCACAGCCGCGCTATCCCTCTCCTCCGACCACTGTCATCACCGCCTAGCCGACTTATCTCTCTCTCTCTTCTGTCTCTCTCTTGCCTGAATCGCTTTCTCCCTCTCTCTCGAACTCTCTCTCCCTCTCACTGTCGCTCTCTCTCTCTCTGTCTTCACCCATCTCTGCCACTCTCTCCGCCCCTCACTCACCGGCAAACTTTTAATCTCCTCCGTCTCTCTCTCTCTCTCTCTCTCTCTCTCTCTGTTCTTGGCAGTCTTGGTCGATCGTTTCTCTCTCTCTCTCTCTATGTTTTCACTCTCACGCCACCTCCGACCACTGCACGTGGCTTCACTCCCTCTGTTTCTACCTCTATTACTCTCTCGATTTTCACTTTCTCCCCTTCGCCCTTTGTCACTCCCTCCTTCTCTCTCTTCCTTGCTCGCACGCTCGCACGCTTTGCTTTTCCTCTACAGAGAGCGCTTCTGCAATCTTTGCAGAAGCCCCAAGCCAGCAGCCACAGGAAAGCCTCCAAAACCCTAGGCCAGATCTACAGTCATCCCCTGCGTAGGTGAGGATGACAATTCTGATCAATTACATTAGGGTTTTAAATTTTCTTTGTAGTTAGGTTTAATTGCTGACGTTTATTTCAATTTGGAAGAGTTACAGGTTCTAGACTGAAATGAATGGCACATGGGAGCTAGGTTTGTGAACTGAGAAACCCTATGTGAGGGGATTTCTGATCAATTCAATAAATTGAATGAATCTAGGGTTGAAGTTCGGGTGAAAAGTTCTGTATATGTTTATAATGTAAGTGGAATTCGAATATAATATAATTTCTGAAATGTTTATGTGTGATTATGAAGGCTAAGTCTAGAATTTTGCATGAACTAGGTTGTCTGATATGAAAGAAACATGTTAAAGGATAATAGAATCTTTAAGGTTGATTAGAATGGTTTTCCTTAGAGCTTGAGTCGAAATATGCATGAAAATAGTAGGATTTTGGGGTTGGAATGAAATATTATGCAGAATGAAGGATACTGTTATACTTAATATCTTTCTTAGGTTGTTTTTGAGTTGTTAATTACATAACGATATGTATATGGAATGATAGTTTAAAAATTTGGGATTAGAGTTTAAGGATCGATGTAGCCTTTTTCATTATAATTTGTTATGCACATAGGCAATTTAAATACAATCTATGTATTATGAAAATAGAATTTCATACTTTGAAAATGATATATAGTTTGAAACATTTGGATGAGAATTGAAAAGTTTATGATTTTTTAAAAAATTTCTAATTTGTAGAAAACTAATTATTTCATGCTTATTTCAGACTTTGAGAAGTCTTTAGGGTTGAATTAGATTTGGTTTTGATCGTGTTATTTATTTATAAATGAAATGCAATTGATGACAATAGAGTGTATTCATGAATCGGAGAATTGAGAGTTATACAAAATTAAGAAAAATGGATAAACCCTAAAAATATTTGAAAATTGATGATATAATTATGATTGTGTCTTAGGAAAGATTAATTGAGGTTCGGAGTAAGATTGGATTGGACTGAATTATGGAAATAAGGAGTGAATACCCTCCCTGTAGGTGAGTGGATAGTTCATTGTGTTCATGAATGAGTAACATGTTTTAAAATCACTTTATAAATGATTTTGAAAGGTTTTATATGTTTTATATAATGTTTTATGACTGTGGACTGTCTGAACTGGATTGTGAAGTATGAATGTATCCATTGTGTTTAAAAATAATTCTGTGCCATATGTTATTTGATATTGCTCTATGAATTGCTTTGGCATGAGACTATTAATTATTTGTTGGAAAAATTATGACACATTATTTTGAAATGGATTGATTGAGAAATGAAAGGGTGCTGAATTGTAAATGGCTATAGTCATTCCCACCACGGAGTGACCTGACGGGGTGGCATGGTTTGGGGTTTTTATGTGCGAGAGAGTTAGACGTCCCTCCATTTGCCGAAGTCGTGCTATATTTGGTACACCCCGGTGAGGTACGAGCCAATGCCAAGGAATGGGGTATATTTTGAAACATTGGATGGAAAAACCCCTTGGCAGGCTTTCGTCTGGATTCGACCACCCTAAGACAGAAGTGTTTTCGATGGGACCCCAAGATTTTCTAAAAAGATGATTGATATCGGTGCATATTTTGTAAATTGTGATTTATTGAAATGTTTTATGCATATGAACTGATATTTATGAGATATGCTTTGACTGCCTCACATTCACCCCTTGTTTATGAACACAATCGCACCATTGCACTCCACTCACTGAGTATTCCCCAATACTCACCCCTCTCTCCATATTTTTCAGAGGAGACTTAGCTAGGAGACTACACGCCGGAGCTTGCGAAATACTTTTGTTGGTTGTATAGGTATTTGGCATATACAGGATGTTTTTGGAGATTCATAGTTCTCAAAACCATGGAAAGGGAAGTTTGTACATCCCATGTCGTGCGGATTTTATTGATACTGGCTGAGTTTTTGGCAAGTATTGGTAAAATCCAACGATTTTTTATTTGTGCTTTATTATTTTGATGGATCTATTTTGGAAAACTGTTTTATCTATACTGGGACATTTGGATTGTAATTTTAAATTTCGATACTTTCTTTTGAATTCGTGAAGTAACTGTACATCTCATATCGTTTGGATTTTACTGATGTTAGCTTGATTGCTTCAGGCAAGTATTAGTAAAATCTTACGACTATGATTTGAGACTTCTTGTATTTTAAATGTTTTACTTGTACTAGTTGGTTGGGATGGCCACATCGCATACGTGCATGTACAAGAGCCCCTTCCCTGATTTTGTGCTGATACATGCTTGTGTGTACAGGGAATGGACCAGAGGAATCCTTTGCATGTGTATTGTTACATGCTTTCCTTATTTATGATGAATTGTGCACTGGAGATCTGGATATTCAGGAATGTAGCCTTGTGGAGTCCCGGTATACGGGGAGGTTCTGCCCGTGTATCAAGACTACGCGGTGGTTGTTGCATGCTTGGTCTGAGGATCGGGGCGTGACAAAATTGGTGACTCAAAATAAGATAGTTTTCCTTCCTTCATCTTAAATTTGAGTACACTTTACTTGTATATAAGTTTTATGTTGAGATTGGAAGAATAAAATTTGGGAATTTAGACATAAAGGTATATATAATATTGAAATTTGGGGAAATCTTGAAAGGGGAATTATTTCCCTAAGTTGATAATGTTTTTTTATGAAATTAGAAGATGAATTGGTGAACTTTAAAAAATTAGAGTTTGGATTGTGAGGTGAATATCGATTTTCCCTAATATTTGTTTGTGATAAAGTGATAAATGCGTGTGTATTGTCTTAGGTTTAAGACAATTGGATTCTAAGGAGGAGAAAATCATTGATTTGGAATTTGATTGGGAGTGATTACCCTCCCATGATGTGAGTGGATGTATGATTATGATTTTAATGAGAAAATATTTTACTTGATTTTACAAATATTTTAAAAATTGGTTTGTAAATTAGTTTGTAATTGTGGAGTGTCTCAAAAAAGAGTTTTAAATAAAATTTGCATCTAAGTATTGAATTGAAATACTGTGTCTATGTTGAACATGTTGACTTTGAATTCATGATTTGATAAATGTTTGAATTATTTTGGTACATTTTGATATATGTTATGAGATTTGTGAAATGGTGCATGATGAAATGGCTATAGCCATTCCTTTCCATGGTGCGGTCCGATAGGGCGACGTGGTCGGATTTATATAACTAAGGAGGTAACTGTGCTCGAGAGGTACCTTTGAGGTCGTTCCCTTGGACAAGCTTAGTAGCACCCCAAGGGAGGTCTGAGCTAACGTCAAGATTAGGGGTATTTGTGAGTTGAAAAAACTTAACAACTCTGGACGGTTCTATCTTTGGTTGCTGTAAACTATTGTCGTAACTATAATTTTGGCAACCCCATGGACTTAGGAAAAGATATAAATGTAAATCGGATGCAGAAATTTTATTTTTTATGATTTATTTGAATTCATTTGAACTTAATGTTTGATATGGAACTATAGAATTCATAGATATAATGACAATGATTTAAAATTGTACTTGACATGTCCATAATCACCCCCTCATTTATTGTCATTACTTGTTATTCCACTTATTGAGTATTGCTTATACTTACCCATTCTATCTTTATTTTTTTCAAAGGACACCAGTTGAGACTTGTGGTTGTTTAGTGCCAGATTTGGGAAGATCGCCTTCACAAACTTTCTTTTGGTATTAAGTTTTTATTTGGTTTGAGATATTATTAGTGGACACAAATGAAGGAAAAACTTTGTAATTATTTTGAAAATCTACTTTGTGTTATGGCTATTTGATATGAGATTTGGACATGGTTTTGTATACTTAAACTGAGGATCTCCTTTTATTTCTTAGAAATTATTTGGGAATTATTTTTTTTTTGAAAAATGATATGAATCGCTTAGTAGGAAATTTTTGGTTGGTTCATGAAATGGTTTGTGATGAATTGAAAATTCAATTTAAATGGTTGGACTGGCCATGTGCATGTGATTAGATTATAGATAGTCGAGTTGGCCTTATGCATGCATTTGAATAGGGATAGATCGGATTGGTTCTTGTTTGTGTGTTTGAATGCATGTTGCATTGTTTGAAATTGTTAAAATATTTTGGAAAATGGATAGATATCGATGAATGTCTTATGGTACCTCGGTGTGCAGGTTGGACTTACCTGTATTCTAGGATAACACGACAGTTGTTGCTTGCTTGATCCGAGAGTCGGGGTGTGATAATTTTATTGATATTAGATTCTAGGTTTTCAATTTGAGACTATTTTAAAATATTTGTAAAGTTTTCTAAATATTTTCAAAGGTTCAAATTATTTTAAAGTTTTGATATTTAAAATGTTTTTAAAGGGTTTTTAAAACACCTCCTATGGGTTATAAAAAGTTGAGTTTATTTTTAGGGTTTTAGGTATTTAGTCTATTACGTACTAAGTATTATTTCTCTTTTGTAAAACTATGCCTCCTTAAAGAAGAATGAGGAACCCAAATGAGATTTCTCGTACTCCACCCCCTCAACCCATGGTTGTATCATTTTCATATACACCTCCTCCGACATCAACACGCTCGGCTCCTCCAACCGGAATCCCTACTCCTCCTTTAGTCACTCTCCAATAAGCGATGGAGTGATGGAATACATATAGCGTCCATTTACAAGTGCCACCTCAAGCACTAGTTCCACCTCCACCTACTCCTACCATTGCACCAAGTGCTCCGATGGCACCACCTCCTCCTCCGGTTGTTGCTTCCACCAACCGCCCTACCTTAGATGTAATACCTAAAATTCGATGTTAGAAATTTTAATTTCCGAAATGATCTGGAATTTTATTGGTCATGTGGTATTGGAGGAAAGTTTATGACCCTCAATTTGATGATTTGTTATGTTGAGTAGAGGAAAATGATAAAATTTTGATGTTGTGGATGATATACTAAGTCACTTGGGTCAATATGACAAATCCCTATAATAGGTTTTAGAGAATGTGACTTTATATATCGAGATGTCCTAAAGGAGTGTATCAATATATTGATCTCTGAAACAAAGTTCCTAAGAGCATGATTCGATATATCGATATGTCATGGAGGAGTGTATTGATATATTGATCTCTGAAACATACTTTCTGAGAACATGATTTCCCATATCGATATATCCCAATAGAGTGTATCGATATATTGATCTCTAAAATGAATTTTCTAAGGCTATGACTTAGCGTATCGATATATTCCAAATTTACGTATCGATATGCAAAAGTGGAAAAGACAATAAATCCATTTCGAGCCTTTGATTAATGAAGAGCATTTTGGTAAAATCACATTCCACTATTATTAATACCCAAACACACTTTTTTCTCTCATTTTCTCTGCCATTCCCATCCAACTCTCTTCACCCCTTTTTCTCCCATTTATTCATCCCTTTTTTTCTCTCTCCCTCTCATTCTCTTCTTACAATCAAACAAACACATAAATACCCATAGATTTAAGTTTCCAAACTCTCAAGCAAGCATTTGGAGGATTGAATTTAGAGAGAGAACAAAGTTTTCTAGAGAGAGAAAATCTAGGGTTTGGTAAAATTTTGAATTGGGGAAGATATTGGTGCCACCAACAAAGGTAATATTTCTTTATCATCATGAATTTGAATTTATTTTTTTTATTCTTGAATATATGGGTTTTTATTTGAAGAGTGTGAATTTAAGATTTAACCCTAGATTTAGGGATGTTACAAAATTGGAAAAATTTATGAATAGTGATGGCATATATTTACAATTGGTGTGAAAATGATGCAATTAGAACATGAATTTGAAAATTTTAGGAATTAGGGTTTGTGCCATATTTGGGAAAAATGAGAAACCCCTAATTCTATGAATGATTGAATGATAAATTATCATTGTTGTCTTAGGTTTAAGGCAATTGGAATCCAAAGAAGGATTTTTACTTGAGAAAACCTCAATGTGGATTGAGATTAGGAGTGTTTATCCTCCCAAAAAGGTGAGTGGATGCATGTCTATATATTGAAGTAAGAAAATAATTTGTATTGATTTTATAAATGCTTTAAAAATGGTTTTTTTAAATTGTTTTATGATTGTGGAATGTCCCGAAATGGATTTGGATTGGAATATACATCCATGAGTTTGAATTGAAAATAATGTGTCATATTTATCAATTTATATTAAACATGATTGAATTTGATTCATGATTTGAGAAATTGTTTGGATAATTGATAGCACATTGAATATTTGTTGTAATAATTGCGAAATGGTGTTGTGTGCTTGATAAATGACTATAGTCATTCCCTCCACGAGATGACATGACAGGGTAACGTGGTTGGGTATTTATTTGGTTGAGATGGTAGTTGTGCTTGAGAGGTGCCTCCAAAACCTCCCTTCGGACTAGCTTGATTGCACCGCAGGGGAGGCTCGCGTCAAAGTCATGGTTGGGGTTAATATTTGTGATTGGAATAATGAAAACCCCTTGACGATTTCACAATTGGTCAGGGTCAAACCTTTAGTGGAAAGATTTTGATAACCCTATGATTTTAGAAAAAATGTATGGATATGAATGGATGCATATGAATGATTTGTTGTGATTTATCGAACCTTGATTGAAATTCAATGTTTGATCATGAACTTTGACTCTTATGGATTTGACGATATGATTTTGAGATAAATATATTGACATATCCACAAATTATCCCTAATTTATTTTCATAACATGTTATACACTTACTGTGTATAAACTATACTCACCCCTCCTAATCTTATTTTCGCAGAGGAAGTATAGTTGATACTCTTGGTTGGTTAGCATTGGATTTGGGGTGACCGCCTGCATAAACATCTTTTGGGTATAGATTTTATTATATTCTTTTTGAGGCATTGGTAGATGGACCCAAGGAGGGCATTCTATATAGAACTCACTTGGAAACCTTTTTCTCTCTATATGTTGATTTTGTTAGACTTGATTTTGTATAAACCCATTGAGGACACTTAAATTTTCTCTTTTTATGAACTTTATTTGGGAATTTTCTACTGGATTTGCAATCTGTCCCTAGAGAGGGGACTGTGCCTAGCTAGTTGATTGTAGTGAGTGGCCGGGATGGCCTATGGTTTGAATTGAAATAGTAAATGCCTTGCGGTACCTTGGAACACGGGGTGGGATTCACTCATATTTTAGGGTAACGCGGTGGTTGTCGTGTGCCAGGACCTGCAGGTCGGGGTATGATATTAGAGTTGTCAAAGTTTATCAAAGATGCGAGACAACACAGATGTGAGACGTTTTTGGGCACATGTGATGTTTCAGTGGCTGAGGATTGGATTGACCGAATCAAAGAGATTGTCACCGACATGAGGTTGAATGACAAGATGAAGTTGTGGCTGGCCATGAAACTAGTGGACTTAGTGGGAGAATGTGAAAGGTAAGACTTCTACTCCTCCTACTTGGGGAGAATTTCTAAAGATTTTTGAAAAAAAATACTACACTCAGTTCTATAAACATGAAAAGAGGGAGGAATTCTTCAAGTTAGCATAAGGGAATAAGATAGTAGTAGACTATGAGATAGAGCTAAAAGAGCTAGCTACATATGTTCCAGAGTTTGTGAATTCCGAGGAGTCCCCATATACAAAGTTTGAATCGGGATTAAACTTAAATATAAGAGAGAACACGTTGATAACAAGGGGACATACGTTTCAAAATATTCTAAAATTAGCCTTGAGGGTCGAGAAGATGGTAATTAAGAGGGAAAAGGTTAGAGATGGTTATGGCAAGAAGAGAAAGCCTGAGTTAACATCAGGCCAAAGCTCCAATAAGAATAAGAGCATGGGCTCCTATAGTGGCATCTCCATTACCAAGTCCGTTGGCTCTTTAAAAGGCCAACAACCATCAAAATTTGATGCTCCTACTTTTAGTGCCACATTTGGGAGCAAGTTGATTGGGTCAAGGAAAGAGCCTTGTAGGAATTGTAAGAGGTTTCATCCTGGACCATGTATTAAGCCTCCAAAGTGTTACCAATATGGTAAAGCAAGGCATTTTCGCAATATTTGTCCCGAATTAGGCCTAGATAGACATGGAGGCCAATCGAATCAAGACCACCTGGGTGGCTTAAGAAGTGGTTAATCAAATACCCCTATATCATTAGTTAATACCACTCCACAAACGAAAACTGGGAGCAATACGGTATTTGTTCCTCCTCAATGTTCCCAACCATGAACTCAGATGAGAATCCATGCAATGACTAATGGGAGGCCCAGACCAATCAGGATGTGGTCACAGGTACCTTTTCTTAGACTTAAACTTTGATGAATTAGAAATCATAATATGAATGCCACATAGCTCATGACGTTGAGATAAAATAGTGGTACGTGATTTTGATTGAAGAAAACGTTGTTTTCATTAGTTTTAACATGCATCTCTTTGGGTTTGAATGGCTGGGTTGATTTATGGTTTTGTTTAGAATTTCAAAAGTTTTGCGATACCTTGGAACATGAGGTGGGACTTACACATGTTTCAAAGTAGCGCGATGGTTACCGTGTGTCGGGATCTGCAGGTAGGAGCATGACAAAATTCATCAAGTATTGTAATTGTTAATTTTTATAATTTAATTTTTGAAAAACAAAATGTAATTGTAACTATACAATTTATTAAATTATTTAATTATAATTACAAAATTTTGTCATTTGTATTTCAACAATTTAAAGTAAAATATTATTTCATAAATATTACATAATTTTTTAATATTTAAAATGAAAAAAGTATATTGTAGTCCATATTTCTAGATTTATTTTGCAAAGTTCAATTACGACACCACAAGCAACACATGAATCATCGTAAAACACGAATAGTGGCATTGTAAGCGATACTGATGGCATCACATTAGCACATTGTGACACCCATGACGATGCTACTAATGTTGCTCATTTATTAGACCTTAAAAAAGCACAAATAATGATGCCACAAGCGTGACAACTACACATTACAACGTCTTTAGGTCCGCCATTGGCATCGTTGTTTGCTATATAACCACGATTTGTGGTCTACCACACTTTCTTTAATTTTCTCTTACATCAAAAACTTAATCCAAATCAACACTATGACTTCAGTCATCGTTGCCTGCTTGCCACGCAAATAGTTATGTATTCCATTGCTACAGGCATCACCAATATCGTCGCAAATTTTAGATCGTCACTATTGGTGTCGCGAAGCTTCCTACCCCAAAAAAATTCATGCTTCCCACCTAATTTGCCTCGTTCACATACGAAGCCTCTTCAACTCACTCTATGTCTCTCTAATGTGGAGACTCTCTATCTTTCATACTCTCATTCTCAATGTCACTCATGTTCCCGCTCTCCCTTCTCTTAGCTCTCTCTAAAATTGTGTGCTCTCTCTTGCTCCCCTTCTGCCTCTCTCAAATGATACATTCTATCGCTATCCCTCTTGTGTGCGGTCTCTATCCCTCTCTCTCTCTCATTCTCTTTCAAATGATCTCTCTCTTACTCTCCCTCTTTCTTCGGACGATGGGTAAGGTCTCTCTCCTCACCCACTCCCTTTCTCTCTCAAATGATCTCTCTGTTACTCTCTCTAAACGACGTGTGCCCGGTCTCTCTCTCTCTGATAGACAATTCCCTCTCTGTGTGGATGAGTCGAACTCTCTAACTCCTTTTGTCAAGCATCCGACATTTTGAATCTATCTTTGTAAGTTATGTTTTTTTTTATTATTATTATTCAGTTTTACTTGTTGGTTCTAGATTATGAAGTTTTATTTATTTATTTGTTGGAGGTGGGTTATGGCTCCACAGATACTGACTCCTTGTTAACTCAAGCGATTGTCGTCAAAGGGATGTGATACCTGCAAAAACCGCCAGAGGGTGCTCCGGCAGGAGGACTCCGATGCTCAAGTCAGAAAAGAGCGATTTTCATATGAAAGGAAAAAAACAGATTGAGAGCTTGAGGGATCAATTCCTTGTGATTGGAGTGCCTAATGTGTAAGGTCCAGAGAATGTACCTATTTATGAGGGTTTTGAGATGTCTTATACTTATGAGAGTCATGCGCCGTTGGAGTGTTTCAACCCTACTTTCTTTACTGAACTGATCCGGAAATCTTGGGATTCAATATTTTGAATTGATTGCAATCTTTATCCTTTGGGAAATTTTCGTTTTAAAGAGGGAACCTTTTCTTAACTGAAAGATCCTTAGAGTACTGTCCGTAGTGAGGGACGGGAGTAAATAGGATACTCCAGTCTTCCTTTGGAGTCATTGGTATTGTTAGCTATCGATCGGTAATGTGACCGATGAAGGGTCTTCAGAACTCTTTCTGCTAAGGGCCGACCAATGGATGCCCGATCGGGGTGATTATCTTCACTCGGTGAATCATATCCGGTTGTCGGGGTGACTGAGGCCCTATCTGTCAGGAGATCGGGGTGACTAAGGCCTTTCGTTCGTGAGACTTAGGCGACTAAGGCCCTTCAGTGAGTAGTTATCAGGAGTATTCGAACGTTGGATGGTAGTCATTCCTTGTGGAATTTCGGTAGATAATCGTATATGAACCTAGATCGGTAGCTGTCATTCGTGGGCTTTTCATGTAGGCCTTTCTCAAGCTGACTCATTGGATCAAATCCTGGGACCCGGTCCCATCATTTGCTCCCTACTCATGGCTCTCTTGATGAAGAGACGTCATGAGTATTGATCGTTGGAAAAGGCGTGGAGCTTTTTAATGTGACTGTTGTCGCTTCAATTTCTGCGAATCGTCTTTTGTACGCTTCATAAGGGTTCATATTCATCAGAGGGTATCATGTTCTAGCTTTTCCTCACGGCTTCTCTGATTCCCTTTGAGGCTTGCCAAAGAAAATATCCTCAAAAATGATGGCGAAAACACCCACTTCTCAGGCTTTTCCGGGCATTAGTGACATTATGAGTGTTATGTCCCTGGATGAACTCCAAGAGGTACAAACCGAGATGCTGATGGGGGATAATTACGCCTTAGTATATGCCACGGATGCCGATAGAGCCAATATGGCACCGGAGGGTTGTGTGCTGATGTATCTACAATCAGTCAGGTACGGTTTGAAAATTCCATACACGGGCCCCTTCGCGGAGGTATTATGTCGTTGGAATATTTTTCTGACCTTTTGATCCCGAGTGCCTGGCGTTTAGTAGTCGCTGTGGTTTCCCTGTTAGGGTTCTGCCGTCTTCGCTTCGATTTCGACATCTTGTCGTCCCTCTTTATTTTGATGAGGTGTGGAAATAATGGTTCGACCAAGGGTTGGTACAAACTTCAGACTCGTCCTGAGTCTGGCGGGAGGTTTTACTATAAAGAATCCATTGATAAGAATTGGATGCAAAAATTCTTTTACGTTGAGTTCTTGGATAAGGACTGCCTACCCCTGTTACCTGAAACCGATAGGGTGCCTTCTGTGAGATTGAAGCCTCCAACCGCTTCAAAGCATGATCATTTCATCCGGTCGGTCAGTGGCTATTGTAAGTCCACCGGTCGAAGCGTATGGGTCGAGTCTCTACTGGATGACCAGATGCTGTCATTGGCTGGCTTGTTGATTGGGGAAAAGAGGAAAATCGATAGGCCCCTTCTGCTGGAGAGGGAGAGAATCGGGCTGGTTGATTCCCTAGATTCTCTTGACGACGCCGTGTTAGAGAATGTTACCATCGACAAGTTGGTTCAACCAAGTGTGAAGAGATCCATTCAGGAGGACATTGGGGCAGCTAAGGCCCTTCAAGGATCTTTTAGTGGGGCATCTGAGACTCTTCTAAGGTCGCCTCCTCCTTTGGTGAAGAGGAGGGCGATTTCTTCTCCTTCATCTGCATTGACGATTCTGCCTGACCATTCGGTTTTGGCAGTAGGCACGCCAAGGGGAACTGTTATTTTAGATGAAGGTATTTCGTCAAGTGAAGCGAGTGTCGATGTGGGCAAGTTGGGAGGATCGGGAGATGATCTCTCGTCTGGTGACACGCCGAGGGAGAATATTCCTAGAGCTGCGAGGGGCAAGATGGCGGGGCCCTCTTCTGCTGTCCTAGTTTGACCCTTGTATAAAGGAAAGTGCAAAGTCTTTAAAGGAACGACGCCACCATCTGTTATTCTTGTTCGGTCTTTTGATGGCAAGAATGACTCAAAAGAACCTGGGACTGTTGTCATTTGTGCTGGGGACATGCAGTACAGCTATATAGACCTGGTGGAAGCGGAGCATGTTGCCAACCAATTTGACTTTCATTGATGTGAGCTTGACTTCCATAGGATGTCTTACGAGCAAGTCGGCAGAGCCCTTGAGTCCTTGGGCTTAATGGTAGCACTTTCTTCGTACTTGTTGGGTTTTTTTTTATCTCTTGTCTTTGCTAACCCAGTTTTCTTTGTAGACAATGGCTCTCGCCCGATTTCATGGACAGCAGAAAAGGCAAGTGATAAATCACTTAGAGGGGCGTCTTTCTGAATTAATTCGTCCGGCACAAGCACAGGAAGAGATTCTTATTCAGGAGGAGGAGACCGTGGAGATTAAGAGCATGCCTAGTGATTGCTCAACCAGAAGGAGGAAGAGCTAAGAAAACTTCGATTGGAGTTGGCCCAGTGCCAAGGGGAATGTGAACGGTCAAATTTGGTGGCCACAGTGTGCGAGGTGCATTTGCATTCAATTCAGAAGTTGGCTCAGCTCCGGGACGAGTCTCTTTGAACTGTGGAGCATAGAATAGTTGAGTTAGAGGAGTCTTGTGCGAAGGATGTAATCATCTTCAAAGACTCTCAGCGCAAACTGATCGAGAGATTGAAGTGTACTGAAGAGATAATTCGTTGTATAAGTCTAGGCGATGCTTTGCCCCTAGTCGAAGAAGAGGCAAATGCTAGGAACTCAGCTGTATAACTCTTTCAGAAATTCTATACCTAGCGGCTTTTGTCTGTTCAATGAGAAACTCTTGTTTTTTGTCATTTTTAGCTATAATCCTTGTTGTGTTGTCTCGGCAGAATCAAGGGGACTCAAATTCTTCGGTAGGAAGCTTTTTGGTGGAATGGTTGCATTCGCCTGTTCAGAGAGTCCCACCCCTTTTTGTGTTCGAACGATAGAGGTTGGGCGGCTGAGCCCCATCTAACGATAGGAAATTTATAAGCAATGGGCCGCGTCCATCCGTCCAGAGAGTTGTATCCACTATTGACGACGCGTACAAACGATTGGAGTAGGGCGTGTGAAGCCCTCCGAACGATAGGAAATTTATAAGTAGTGGATGGCGTCTATCAATCCAGTGAGTTACATCCTTTATTGACGACGCTTACGAACAATTGGAGTTGGGCAGCTGAGGCCCTCTTAACGATGGGAAATTCATAAGTAGTAAGCTGCATCCACCTATCTAGAGAGTTGCATCCCCTATTGATGACACGTACGAACAATTGGAGTTGGGCGGCTGAGGCCCTCCGAACGATAGGAAATTTATAAGTATTGGGTCGCGTCCACCCGTTTGGGGAGTTACATCCCCTATTGACGATATGTACGAACGATTGGAACTGGACGGCTGAGACCATTCGAAAGATAGGAAATTTATAAATAGTGGGCTGCGTCCACCCGTCCGGGGAGTTACATCCCCTATTGACGATGCGTACGATAGGAAATTTATAAGTAGTGGGCCGCGTCCACCCGTCCAAAAAGTTGTGTCCCCTATTGACGACGTGTACGAACGATTGGAGCTGAGTGGCTGAGACCCTCCGAACGATAGGAAATTTATAAGTAGTGGACCGCATCCACCCGCTCGGGGAGTTACATCACCTATTAATGACACGTACAAACGATTGGAACTAGACGGCTGTGGCCCTCCGAGCGATAGGAAATTTATAAGTAGTGAGTCGTGTCCACCCGTCTGGGGAGTTACATCCCCTATTGACGATGCGTACGATAGGAAATTTATAAGTAGTGCGTCGCGTCCACCCGTCCGAGGAGTTGCATCCCCTATTGATGATGCGTATGAACGATTGAAGCTGGGCGGCTGAATCCCTTCGAACGATAGAAAATTAGGCATAGTCTTACAGAAAAACCCATTAAGCCGATTGCTTCAAGAATCCAAGAAATATCCCTGCAGTCTGGAAGGAAAAAACCACTAGCAGTAGGATCTGATAACTACTTAGGAGATGAAGTCGAAGGCTACTGATCACATGACAATGTCCTAATCCCAGACGGTATTCTAAACTTGATCTTCATATGCTTAGTATTGGACAAATCTTCCAAAGCGTTCAGCCCTAGCCTGCCCACGATAACATTATAGAGCGAAGGAAGATCTACCACATTGAATACGATGAAGGCTATCGTATGATTATGAGGTGCCCCAAGGGTAATCGAAAGTAAAATAATATCATCGGGGTATATTCATTTGCCTGAAAGCCCTTTGACTGGGCTTGCGTAGGGTTGGAGATCGGCAGGAGTAAACCCCATTCGTCCAAAGGTGTCACGGTATAAGAGGTTGCAGCCTGCCCCCTGATTGATAAAGATTCTTCTAACTTCGTATTGCCCAATCTTTGCGATTATCACGATGGGGTCGTGTCGGCTTGGGTCTATCCCAAGTAGATCATCATCTGTAAAACCGATGACAGACCTTTTTTCCCTCAATCGTTTATCAGCGCTTGTCGCTAGGACTTTCTGTAGCGTGGAAGGAGGCATCTTTGGGCAATAGAAGATCGGTGTGATCAAGCGCCCCTCCTCATTCCTTGATAGATTACCCTGGATCTGGAGTATTACTCCATCTCTCCTATCGGCCTGGGGCTGGACTGTTTGTTGTTCCTCTGCCTGGTTGCATCGTGGTTGTTCGCGCTGATAATCAGTGATGGATCTCTTTTCCTTCTGATGATGAATTCTTGCAATCTCCCATTGCGTACCAGGAATTCCAGTTCGTCCTTTAGCTTTTTACAGTCATCTGTTGTATGACCACAATTCTGGTAGAAGTGGCAGTATTCGTTCTGTCTTTGTTGGAGTCGTCCTCAGCCGACTATGGGGGCCATCGAATGTACGGCTTATCTTTGATCAAAGCTAAGACCCAGCCGAGGGTCTCGTTCAGTGGAGTGTAATTATTGTATCTCCATAGAGGAGGATGACTTGTTCGGCTCTTCCTTAGTGGAGACCTTCTGGGCGATCGGTTGCGTTCGATTTGAACGGGCTAATCCCCCTTGCGGTTGAACGCCTCAGCCTCCTCAGTGGCAATATATTTTTTGGCTCGGGCATAAAATTCCTTAATAATAGCAAGGGGTTTCTTCGTGATTGATACCTTCATGCCGGAAGGCCTTAGCCCTGTTAATAAAGCAGCCAACACGATAGAATGGTTCAAAGATGGAACCCTCATCATCTCTGCTTTGAATTTTTCCAAAAAATTGCTTAGGGATTCTTTTTCCTTCTGGTGTAGTGATAATACGACGGTGGACTTGCTCTTGACCCGTCTGCTTATTATAAAATGTGACTCAAACTGGTCACGCAGTTGGGAAAAAACCTTTAAACTCGACGACGGGAGGGAATTGAACCAAGTAAGTGCATTTTCCGAAAGAGTAGTGGGAATGTGATTACACATGGCCGCGTCGGACATGTCTCTAGAGATCATCACAATTACGAAATGGGTTACATGATCCCGGGGATCCGTTGTCCTATTGTATCTTTCCATAAGGGGTAGGAGCACGTTGCAGGGCATAGGCTCTGAAGAGATCTAGGGATCAAAAGGTGAAGCATGATAGTATGAGAAGATCTGATCTCCCTGGGGATTAACCCGCCTAAGTTCGTTGGCAACAAGTTGCTCAACCTGTTTTCGAAGATCGTCAGGGACTGGTTTGGAGTTTTCGGATGTTTCGCGACGTGGGGATGATGGTCGCCACTGGGGACACCTAGATCCCCCCACAGAAGATTGGCTTTCGGGCCTGAGGGCGCGGCTAAGCCCATTTAATTGTTTGCTCATGTCTTGGATTTTGGACTTCAGTCTCTCCATTTAGGGGCGGTTGACTCGTTCCGGAACAAGAGCCACAATTGGTTGGTTGGGGACTGCAGGTTGAAGGGCCTATCCCTGATAAGATGGGCCAAGGGAGGCTGTCTAATTGTGAGTGAAGTAATCGGGCGCCACAGGAGGAGCGACCTCAGAAAGTGTAGTCGTACGTCCTTCCACAATAGGAACTGCTTTTGAAGATGTTTTAGTTCTTGGAGACATAGCTATCAGAATAACAAAAATTACTCTAATCTGTTTCCTATGGGCGACGCCAATCTGTTGGAGATGGGTTATGGCTCCACAGATACCGGCTCATTGTTGACTTGAGTGGTTGCCATAAAAAAAATGTGATACCTGCAAAAACCGCCGGAGGGTACTCCGACGGGAAGACTCCGACACTCAAGTCAGAAAAGAGCGATTTTCGTATGAAAGAAAAAAATAGACTGAGAGCTTGAGGGATTGATTCCCAATGATTTGAGTGTCTAGTGAGTAAGGTCCAGAGAGCGTACCTGTCTAGAAGGATTTTGAGATGTCTTATACCTATAAGAGTAGTGCGTTGCTAGAATGTTTCAACTCTATTTTTCTTATTGAACCGATCCGAAAATCTTGGAATTCAATATTTCGAATTGATTGCAATTTTTATCATTTGGGAAACTTTCGTATTAAAGAGAAAATATTTCCTCAATTGAAAGAGCCTTTGAGTATTGTCCACAATCAGGGATGGGAGTTAATAGGATACTCTGGTTTTCCTTTGGAGTCGTTGGTATCGTTAGCTATCGATCGGTAGTTTGACCGATGAAGGGTCTTCAGAGCTCTTTCAGCTGAGGAGCTGACCATTGGATGCCTGATCGAGGCAATTGTTTTAGCTCGGTGAATTCTATCCAGTTGTCGATGCGACTAAAACCCTATCAGTTTGGAAATCAGGACAACTAAGGCCCTTCAGTGAGCAGTTATCAGAAGTATTCGAATATTGGTTGGTAGTCATTCCTTATAAACTTTCGGTAGATAATCGTATATGAACCTAAATCAGTAGCTATCATTTGTGGGCTTTTCATGAGGGTCTTTCTCAAGTTGACTCATTGGATCAAATCCTAGGATCCGGTCCCATCATTATTTATTTATTTATTTATTATTATTATTATTATTTTGCATGATAAATTAAGGAGTTGTTTAGGGGGGGCGGTTTCAATATTTCATTATGAGCAATTCCAGGGTAAGAACACTATGCTTAATTTTTTTTGATTTCAACGTACAATTTTTTTTTTTTCAGTTTTTTATAATGCTGCACTGGACATGTTTACATACTCTGTAGATTATTGTTACACTTGTGTTGAATTGTTATATTTTTGTTTGTCTTTATGCGATAATTTTTGTTTCTACTTTATTTTTTAAAATAAGAAAAAACTGATAAATCACAAATTATGAAAACTTTAAAATGTCAAACTCAAAATAATTATGAAATTTGTACAATTTGGTTTGCATGGTTTGCATATATTTTTTTAAAATAATAGTTTTAAAAAATAAATACTTTTTATATGTCCCTGTTTCTTTTTTACATTGTTTGCATATTCTTTTTTTTAAAGAAAAAATTAATTTATGTAATTTTATGTGACTTAGGTAATATAGTATTCTACTGCAATGAGCTGATTCCAATCTATGAACAGTATTCTACTGCAATGTCGATCTAGCATGCTTTGAGAGAGTATTATGGTGCCACGTCAGCTCCTAAGTTGAGAATGTTGACCTATAAGTTCATCACGTACAAGAAGAGCCCCGATCATACTATGAAGCAGCATTTGATGCATATGTCGAATATAATTGCCACTCTGAAGATTATGGGGGAGCCTATGTCTTATGAGTTTCAGGTACTAGGTGTGATCCAGTCTTTGCCTGACTCCTGGAATGTGGTTAAAACCTATCTTATGCACATTAAGAGTATTCGTACTTTCTTGGACGTGAGTGGGCACTGTGAGCTCGAGGAGGAGCGTCAGGAGATGGCTAGGTCTTCTTTTGCTCATGCTAACATCGCAGAGTCGAGTAAAGGCTCCCGGGGAATAAAGCGCAAGTGGCGCAAGCATTAATTTTTTTTTTCAACTTAAATATATGACACCCCTTTGGTTGAATCTATATCAAATTTTATCGTTAACTATACTTTCTTGACAACTATCTAGGGCTCTTCAGAATCGTTAACTTTTACAAAGTGGTAGACACATATTCTATAAAAGGCTCACATGTAAGAATTATTATTGTTAATACTATGGGAACAAAATAAGATAAAATAAGATTTTTCAAAAAAAAAAAAAATCAAAAGTTTGGGTTTTTGTTTTAACAATTTACTAAGATGAGCAGCAGTAGTGTGCACCACAGGACTAAAAGCATGAGATAGTTCCTTATGAAAAGATGGGTAACTACTCATACATTTGTATAATTGTGTGGGTTTTTTCTTATGTTACTCGTATATTCTTTTTAACTTTCATAATTTCGGCCATGTTTTAAACAATTAAATAATATAGTAAAGTTAACCAGAAAGAGCAATTTTTCTACAAGAAGAATGTAAGAGGAAATAAGAAAAAAAAAAAAAAAAGTTTAGATGTTCATCGAAGTGTAGACATTTGTAATATTTTCAATTCTCTTTTTACCATTTATTTTTTTTATTAAAATAATAATTTGAATTTATATAATTTATTTTTTGTTCATCATATTTTAGTAGTGTAGGCATGGAAGGGAAACTAATTAGTGGAGACCCTTGACTTAGCTTATCAAAAAAAAAGATAAGCCTATGCATCCTGAGGCAGCTCGGGTCACGATAATATTATTTTTTCAAGATTTCTAACAAATTTAGATTCTTATTGGGGATATTGATCAAACATGATCCAAACTACAGTTGGTGTGATATCCGGGTGTCCGAAAGAAACTCATGATCACAGAGGGCCCAACTTTTCTAAACAACAAATATATCAATCCGGATAGCACGACCGATTTGCAAGCGTATTCGGTCTTATCGAATGACTACTTCCTTTTCTATTCGACTATCGATACTAAAGGAACTAAGTATTTTGACTTCTGAATGGTAATTCTCAATCAAATCTCATCTTGATTAAGCTTCCTATTTTAGTACGAAACATATCTCTCGGATAAAGAAGGAAACCCCTGGGAATTTAATCAATAAGAGAAAAAACCTCCCCGAATAATCAGACTTTCCAAATGATAATAATTTTGAATCTCCGACGTTTAGAATCTAAAATCTTCGGATCTTCTGGTAAGAAAACTAAAGTTGTGACACCCCGAATGCACATGGTTCTTGAGGGATCTAGCATAAAAACCCTCGATACATCTAGCTAGGTAAGTTCCCTTAACTCGATACAAGACACACAAGTCTCAAAAAAATTCGTCCTCCCTTCCTCAAGTCTATTTTCATCCTCTTTAAAACTGTTCTTTCTGACTTGAGTATCGGAGTCTCCTCCACTGGAGCACACTCTGACGGTTTTTGTAGGTTCCAAATCCCATCACTGAGCATCCGTTCGAGTCACAAGTAGTCGGATCTGTGGAGTCAAGACTCACCTCTAACAAATTGATGTCGTCTGTAGGAAATTAGACTAATCATCAGTCTTTCTCATCAACTTTCTATCACTAAACAGCATGATCATAGTGAAAAGAAAAGAACCAATCATCGGATTCGACGATAATGATCTAATCGGAGTTGACCCTAGTCACAATGATCCTCTAGTCATTACTATCAAAATAAAGTCTCCTACGATAAAAAGGGTCCTCGTCAACTAGAGCTAAAAGTACAACATTATTACTTGGGATGCTTTTCGGCGAATGGGCCTCAACGCTAAAGAGGTTTGGAGTCTAATGCTCCTGGGGGTGGAGGGAACCTTCTGGACAGATGATGCTTCAAGCTGGCTCAAGTTTGGGGTGAAGGGTCTCAGTTCAGGCACCTTCCACATTGATAGAGGCAAGTTTATGGCTACTGTTTGGATCATTTGGAAGGCGCGTTGCGCATTGCAGATTATCAATCAGAATGAGTTAATGTTGTCCATGCATGCTGCAAGATAGGCTCTAAACTTTTGTAGAGAGATTAACCTTGCATATAAGGAGCCAAGGAAGAGTAGCTATAGGGAGACCTGGGTAAGCTGGACTCCTCCTAAAGGAGGTAACATCAAACTAAACTCAGACGGTTCAGTCAATCCCGATGGGCATGCTGTGGCTGGGGGCGTTTTAAGGAATCATAAAGGAGAATGGCTAGTAGGATTCACTGTGAACGTGGGGATGTGTTCTGTGCCAGCCGCAGAGCTATGGGAAGTAAAGGAGGGTCTTCAGCTAGCTAGCAAGAAAGGGCTGAAAGATATTGAGTTAGAGGTGGACTCCTTTGTTGTGCTCAATCTTTTGAAGGAAAAATCCATCTCAGACCATCCTCTTGGCTCCCTCATCGAGTACTGTCAAAATCTTATGACAGTTGTTAATGTGGTGGAGGTCCACCACACCTTCAGTGAGAGGAATAAGTGTGCAGACCTTCTCGCTTCGTTAGGTCACAGTTGCAGCCCAAGGTTGCGTAAGTTCCCTTCATCTTTGTCTTCTCTGTCCAGCCTGCTGAGAGATGACGAGGGGGTGTCAAAGCTTTGAGATCCAAAACTAGAGATGCAGTAGTTGTTCCTAGAGGTTTGGGCCTGGCCTTGTAGCTGTTTTCTTGCTTCTTCACCACCACAAAAAAAAAAAAAAGAAACAAAAAAAATAAAATAAAATAAAACAAAACAAAACAAAACAAACAAACAAATATAGACAGTTTGAACCAAACTAGTTAAAAATGGTTATGCGGAGCATGGAGAAAAAGGAAGATAAGAGTTGAAGGTAACATTGCAAGTGCAAGTGCTAGTTATGCGAAAGTGCCAAGCATACAGCCCACTTGATATACTACACACACACACACACACACACGTACATATATACATGATAACCCACTAGTAGCTTTAGGTCTTTCTCCCAAGACCCATACTTGAAACTAACAAAGCAAGAAGTTTTCCAAGTTTTCAATGTGTGAGATATTCCTACTTCATTTTAAGACTACAACAAAAATTGCTGTCTGCTTGCGTTGTGAGATTTATACTCCGAATGTGCTCTCTTTGTAAGTATAAATCAAGTATAACCTCCATAGAAATGATTTTTAGTTTAATGGATTTATTATTATTATTATTATTATTATTATTATTATTATTATTATAAATCACTGATATTTAGTAATCATATTGGGTGTGAGTGAATCTGATTTTAGACGGATTGAGAACAAAACTCTCCCGACACTTATTTTTCTATCGAATCTAATACCTTGTTTAATGGATACCGGTGCCTAACCACTAAATCAATTAGGTGGTTTAATGGATTGTGTTTATCCATGTCTTACCAAGTTTTCAATGTGGTGTTGTGATCGTTTAACTTTCTTTGCTCCTTTTACAGAAAGAATCATACCCTCCTTTTTTTTTCGCTCCTTTCAGAGAAAGAATCATACACGATGGGGGCATAATTGATGTATGCCTCTCGAATAGCCATCGTGCATGATAAGAAGTCATCTTTTTTTGTGTAAACTAACCAGGTATTCAAAATCATGTTTCGACTAATCTTATCTGAGTGTTATCGGTTCTAATTTAGGAAAACTCTCCTAATGTAGTTTTTTCATTCTCAAGTTTCAAAATCAGGATCTACCACCCTTAATCACTAGGCCGACTATCGATCGGTGACAAAAAGTTATATCTGTTCATATTGTTTGTATGCTGTATCAATTCAGGCGATACAGCTATGATCTTGTGTTACATTTTTTGTCATTTGAATACTCGGGGTCTACTTGTCAAACGCACAAACCACTGAGGTGTAAATTGTAACTTTTGCTTTTCCAAATTAAGTAAAATACAAATAATGCCCCTTGGAGCCCCCTCTAAGCATTTTAATATTTTAAATTAAGCCCCTTTGAACTTCACTAATTCATATGACTCTCTTACATTTCCAGTACTTTACCCCCCCCCCAAAAAAAGTATCTCGTTGCATTGCCCCCATGAATTTGGGGAGCAGGAATTGTTGAAGTGACGTTCATATGTTTTCTGCACTTTCTTTGCAATCCAAATGCCACTTTAATCTTTCTATTTATGCTGTGGGGACTTCCTGCATTATCCAAAATAAACTACTACAAAAAAATGACATTGAAATTTATTGAATATCATTAGATCTGCATTACTCAGGTGGTTGCAAAACTTAGCTGCACAATTAACAATTTGAACATGGTCTGGTTCTGGCTATGATTATACATACAGTCCACGGAGGGAAAAAAAAAAAAAAGGCAAAGGAAATCAAAACATTGTCGGATTCCTCAAAACGGTGAAGTCTGCAACCGTACCAGCCTGGCAGCTTGTCATCCTAATCTGGTAACAAAAACTCAAAGTATTAGACTAGCCCATGTTAGCATATTGGTTTTTTTTTTTTTTTTATTGGTTACATCAAGATCCGAACCGGACCACTGTATTAACTTTGGTGTCACCAGTAAAACTTTCTAACGATCAACTCATTTTCTTTCTAATATGAACTTCACACTAACTTTTAAGACAACTATGTTCTCCCCTCAATTTGGATGCTTGCTTAAATCCCAGAGGTAATATAATAAACATTTTGAACCTAAGTTTGCAACACTCACCGCAGCATCGGGAGCAAGTCACACTAGGGCAATTTCCCACCGTGCGTACTAATTTTGACCATCAATGACTGACCAGCATTATCAGAAGGGCATCGCTGTTATTGCATATACTCTGTCTAAACATAGACAAATTACGTAAGGTGTGATACACACACACACACACACACACATATATATATATTATAAAAAAAAAAGAAAGTTCTATCCCACAGAATGTGGCAAGCAGGGCTCTTATTATAAGTGGCATTAACCCATTCTCATGTGGTGAAGATATATTGCAAAAAACAAAGAAATATCCCACACTCACATTCCTTTCAAATAAGTATAGAGAATTGTTATGGCCACAAATAAATCGAGTCATTTGTGAGGAGCCAATAGCTCACCTCACCTCACTTGTTCATTTGGCTAAATGGGTCAAGCATGAGCCCAATTTTTACCTTCATTTATTAAATGAGACAAGTTTGAGCTTAACAGCAGGCTCATTTATGTAAGTAGACTTTGTTTATGGTTTGACTCAGCTTGTTCAACTAATTAAATGAGCCAAACTTGAACATGCATCTTAGGCTAATTTCTAAAATCAGGCTTGGCTCAGCTTGTTTAGTAAACAAATGAGCTAGAACGGCCTCTAAATTAACTGAACTCAACTTTTTTGCAGCCCAAAGAATTGCCCATGAGAACTGACATGATGACGCTTCTGTAAGCTTGGTAAAAGTTTCTCTTTCTTGTGTCTTTTTTATTTAAAATAATTCACACAAATCCATTTAAGATGAACAAAAGAACTGAAAACAAACAATCCAGTGTGGCAATCATGCGGTGCAACAGCTATTCCCTCCGCCATTCAACACAATAAATATCAAAGAGCATAAAATTAGGCAATTGATGCCCATTAAAAGTGCAACTTAAATGTATATAGCCAGAGAAAAATTAGGTGGAAAAAACATTTAAGAGAAGATTTCTTAATTTCTCGTGTGTGTTACTGAAAATGGCTTGATAATATTTATGTATAAATATACATATATATATACATATACATGTGTATATATATGTGTGTGTGTACCGTATATATCATAGTTAATGTGTATGACGATGCTCCTTTCAGCAAAATAACAGAAAAGAATCTGTATTTGGAGGAAAATTTGATAATAAAAAGAGTGTCAGCTTTGAAGTAATTCTAATTAAGTGAGTTTGACCATGAAACAATAATCCTCTAATGGTTTAAAAATGAAACAATAACCCTCTAATGGTTTAAAAATCACTATCATCGTTAACTTAGCCAAAAAAAATACCATTTTAATGATGACATGGTATATTACATCTCTTAGCCTCGAAATGTTTTTGACAGAAAAGCAAAACCTAAATAAAGTTTCTGACACCCCAAAACACAAATTTTTCCGAATTTCCAATAGATTTCAATAAGTAATTGTTTACTGAACTTCATTCCAAAAATCCAAAAATAGGCCTTATTAACAGATTGGCCCTACATTCAACAAAAATAATAAAGTTCAACTTTGCAACCAAACACTGGACGGTGTCTCATAACAACATGCTTTAAGGGAATAGTATTCCAAAAATAGGCCTTATTAGCAGATTGGCCCTACATTCAACAAAAATAATAAAGTTCAACTTTGCAACCAAACACTGGACAGTGTCTCATAACAACATGCCTTAAGAGAATAGTTTTTCAAACTATAATTTTTTTCCCTCAATATGGTGACTAATGCATAAGAAACGGAATCCATGCATACAATCCTTTTGGAGAAACAAAGAGGAAAAGATAAAATAACAGAAAAAACTGTGCAGCATGGTTTTCTCATATTGCTCTGTTGTGGTGCTCACGCAACTAGGATAAAAACAGTATTGCACATATCACAAGCCCTGTTACAAAATTAACTAGAGAGAAGAACAATACTAATGGGGGCACCACAAGACACTATTTCACCTCACAACCACGGGGAAGAATATGAATCCACAAGCTTTGGATTGTTCTATTTTGATTTTTTGTTTTCACTTTTGAATCGTCCAAAGAGAAAACTCTATTTGACAGAACTCTTCAATTTTCATAGTTACCGCAATCACGAGCTGCATAAAGGTTCACTGAATAACATTTTTGGATTAGTTATTTTCAGTTTTTATGCTTCTTAAAATTGAGAATGGCATGTTTTATATGATATTTTCCTCGTGTCTGTCAGTATACTAATGGACATAAGAAATTGCTGAGGAAATGAATGCATCAAAACTAACTTTTGCTAGAGATGGAATAAAACAAAAGTATAAACAAAAAAAGGGAACAAACCTCCCTCATTATCAAGTATTTCAGTGCAGACACATTGATCTTAGGTAGTAGCATCAGAATCCATTAAGTGGTCATCTTACTTGGCAAATGGTCATCCCATCTCCAATAGGTACCTAAAAGTCCCAACAGCTTGAAATTAGTGACCAATTGTTATATCAAACAAAGCAAAAAATATATTAAGACAAGTAAGACCTTGATAAGATAAAGCTTAAATTTAATGTCCCTACCATACTGATGCTCACACGCTCATCCTCCATGATCTTTCTATTGAAATCTCTTATGCTAACAGTCTTGGCATCATTTACCTGAAAAAAAAATACCATTAGAGATTTTAAGTTGACACAAGTACTTTTTTAATATCACATTTTCTAACCAATGGGTCCACAACTTTTCCATGCCAAAGGACATTGTCAATCACAATTACACCTCCAACCCTCACCTGCAATAATAATTGAGACATAAACAATCACTTCCTCAAACAGAAAGTCACTTGGAAATATATGTGCTTCTTCAGAATGGTTGACAAATTTATGTAACATCATCTTACCAATTGCATAAGCAATTCAAAGTATTCTGGATATGATCTCTTGTCAGCATCAATAAACGCAAAGTCATAGCTGCATGTACACAAGGTAGAAAATAATGGTCCTCATAAATTCAATCACAAAATGTAATAAACTGATAAATGAATAATGACCAACAATTACAAGTAATTGAGTTTTGGCCAATAGTTTGTGGAAAGGAAAAAACATGTTGAAGCACAAAACTACAGTTTTACAATTATGTGTAAAGCTCAAACACTTTTGGTACTCAAGGATGACAATTCTCTTTTCTCAGACACTACAAGAAAGCAACTTGCTATGTGCACCATGAGCAACTTGACAAAATCAATCAATAGAGGGGGGAAATGTTCACAGGAAGGCAAGTGAACAGAAGGTATTGCTATCGGGTTCAACCTATCTTGAAGTGTACACATGGCCTCTTGACTTGGTAACAGCTTGTAGTTGAATGGTATTGTTTTCTTATATATTCAAGCATAATTCCACAAGAACTTCAATGTTATCTTGACCTACTTGGTAAATAGCTCATAGGTTTATACAAGAAGAGTGGATACTTCAATAGTGGAAGAATATTAACATTTTAAAGTACGTGCTAGACTTCTCTCACTTAGCTAAAGTTCATTTAGATGCAGCAAAACCAGAAACAAAGAGAGATTTTTTTTTAAACAAAATTTTATATTTTCAGAAACCTTATATCATATTTAATGAGATTGAAGATTAGATGTTGTTAGATATACAACCTCACAAATTGAAATTCATATTTAATGTGATTCACATTCTTTCTTGTTTTAGTATCGCCCATAAAATCTATTTCTATGCAACTATGAAGCACAAATACAAACATGACACATAGAACACAAGACTAAAAAGACAAAACACAATGAAGTTACAAAAGACTTGTAGTATTGTAGGTTAAAAGGGGCTGCATGTCATCTCTAAAGGAAATGTACAACAGACACATTACACATGACATGGACACATACTCATTTTTGGAAGTGTCTGTAGTCCATAGAACACAGCTTAAGAGAATCATAACAATAGTTAGGGTGTAATATTTGGGATTCTAAGGCTAATAACCAACAAAATCCAAGTTTATAGGGGAGTTATAAATTTAATCCACAATTTAGTGTTAGACAGGAATTATAGTCAAAAGGTATATGACCAAACACGCCACTACAAAAGAAATCTTTACCAAGGATAGCAGTAATGGAAAAGCTTATCATTGATAACGGGATCCCAATTTCCCCTTGACTCCCTTTCTTGTCCTTCTGTACTAATTCTGGAATCATTGTTTGATCTGCCCATTCTCCACAATTTCCTGCCCAACTACTAAATATTTCTACTGTTCCCTCAAAAGGTTCTCTTCTTCCCCCTTCTTCCTGAATCCCCCACTGCTCCTACTCATCTAGATTAGTTTTGTAAGCTTGCTAGTTGCTTACATCTTTACAGTCCGTATATTACCCCTAATATGCCCTTTACTTGCTTGCATGTGATTACTGTGTTGCTTTCCCTTTGCTTACTTAAGCTACCTGTTAATACATGTAGCTGCTGCATTGGTGCATGCTCTATAGTTGGTTGACTTGCTTAAGCATTTAGAGCCTGAGCGGTCCGTGACTTGCAAGAAGTCGCAAACTGTGACAAAATGGACTGAGACAGGAGTAAATAGCCCCGTGATTGAAAGGATGACGAGATGGGGGAGAAGCAAAAAAGCCAACCAAGTATCTTTTACATTTACATCTATATTGCTTTCCTAATATTTAGGAACATCCATTTTCTCTCGAAAATATTTCAATATCAACCTACTATATTCCTAGTAAGATCACCAAGTAGGCTCCAGCCGGAGTTGGAAAGCTCTTTCTCTTTTTTCTATGTATATTAGCTGTGCAAGGCATGTGTGACTAAAGGGGAAATGGATAACTTGCTTAGACATCATTGCAGACCAAAATATACCTGCAAACTTCACCCTTCATGATTAATGATTTTAAGGTATCGACTGCAAGTCCCTGTTTTATAATCACCTGAGACCAAGAAATCAAGGCAATAAAAATCAAATATGGATCATAATTTACCTAAAATCACATCTATAAGAAGATCAATATTGATTTATGACTTCATTAAACACCCAAACTGTAGCATTTCAAAGAATGTCAAAGACTCCAGAATGAAGTACTTTTCTGTAATGAAGTAAACCCAGTATCTATAAAGGACTGATTGGCTCAAAACATCATACTCTTATCCTACTAGATAAGGAAAATTAAATCACCTTGTGAGCCACACCAGCTCGCTCATAATACCTCTTAGCAATCTCCAGGGACTTTTCATCTCTTTCACAAGCAACCAAACAACCTGATTCAGGAAGGACAAGAGCAACAGCCAATGACGAGTATCCCTGAGCATATAAATTAGGAACATTGTTTAATTTGGTAGGGAACAGAACCATTTACTAATGTATTAGATATTTGAGAAAAAGGCATAAAGCAACATCTGGTCATTATTGCAACCATACAATCCAAAGATATCAAGAGATGGCTTCAATATGGTTAAGTCTGAAGATAGTAACCACAAAAAGCAGCTGAATAATTTTTTATTGATGTCTAAAAGATCAAGAGCATCAAATCCTAAACTTCCAGCTCTCAAATTTTCCAAATACATATGCTTCATGGAAGCTCAAGAACATTAATTGGGAAAAGGAAACTGAAAGAAATATGAAAGAAAAACATTAAAGATCTGACAAGAAATCTTCATTATTTGGCATTAATTGAATGCACTGAATTCCACCCCCCCGGAGGGTTGTTAAGGATTAAATTGACAACATTGACCAGTACATCAAAAAGAAAGAGAGCAGCCAGTCGAAAAAAAAAGAAAATGCCCATCGATGGATAACTTCTTTACACACAGCTTCACCAAAGCCCAAAGAGTGTGCTGCTTAATAATTTGAATCCTTCACTTCAAGAAACATCATAGCCCATGACCTTTGCAAGAAAGAGACAATTCTTGATAGAACACCTAATAAGGAACTCTATGTAACCAGACATGTTTGAGAAGAAATCAATTGCCAGAGAGAAGTCTGTGCATGGGGTGAATGTTGTAGGTGGCATTAAAGTTTGAAAGGTATGAATATTCACAACTCTATAAAACCCTAACAGGTTGTGTAAAAACACCAGAGAACAACTTGGACGATGATGAGATCAAACCAGTCTAGGAGCACAAAAAATTTGAGAATCAACAAATACCAGAAGATAGAGCAGTACCAAGACCAAGGTCAAATCCATTTAATTACAACATTTGATAATTCAAGTGGATCGATCAGGGACCCTCAAAACTAAAAGCAAGAGTGTAGAAGAAGAATATACTACAACAACAAAAAGGTTGTTACTGACGCAAGAAATGCATTTAATTTTTTTTTTAACAATTTTTAGTAACAAGATAGAGAAAATTCTAAACAATTAATAATATGGAAACCTACAATACATGAATTGCTGTAGTACAATGAATATTACCATATAAGACAAACCAATATTTATGCCTGACCATGTCTACAAGTGCTCATAAATGTGAAGTTGTTGATAAAATGAGCTTATGATCTAATCAAATCTAAATTAGCAAAATACTCACAGTGTATGTTCCGACTTCAATACACCGCTTTGCTCCAAGAATTTGGGCGAGCATTGTAAGTAGTTGTGCTTGGTCAGGGGAAACCTGATAACAGAATATTAAGCGTATATCTAAAGTACAACTTGTAAACTACAAAATGGTGTCATTGAAGCATGCGTCCAAATTTAGAAATTTGCTTTAGTTTTGTATCAGCACTCTAATGAATTATGATTAATTTGCTTGACCTTGACTAGTAATTGTGGATGCAAGGAAAAAGACATAAAAAGAAGGTAGGACTAACATGGTTGGATAGATTAATATCTAGGATTGAAAAGGTTAGCATCTCTTCCAAAACATTTTTCTTTTTCTTTTTCTTTCGTGCCAGGAACACTTCCAAAACATTTTTATAAGTACATTAGCAATTTCCTGTTACAGATCTTAATTCCCAAGAATCTTATCCAGTTCTACCAAGTTTCAGACAAAATGTCAATTTATGGTTCCCACTCATACAAACATAATCCCTCCAATTAACGATGAAAAGCAATTTTCCACCAGTAGCAAATGTTTATCCACTGAACCAAGGAAATACTGTTTAGATTCGAAAACAAAACAATTTTAGAAGGTAGCAAGGTTATGCTCCTGCTTTGGAACGAATAGACTAACCTGGGTCAGCTACCTACTTAACCTCCATAATTAAATGTCGGAGCCAATTATTATGAATTATACAAGTTAGCAATAAAATTATTAAATAATGAGAGCGTTTCTTGTCCATATAGAAAACCTCTCCATTAAAGATGTAATCATAGAAACAGTAGAATTCACTGTCTTCATCATATTTACTACCTTATCCTATGTTTTAAAAATGGGTATCAAAATAATTTCTTAAATCTAGGTGAAATGCTTAGCAAAATAAATTGTGGCATGAAGGTTTAAGTAGTAATAGCCATCAGAATTTGTATTTTATACACCGGTTAAATCGTTTAGTAATCAATAGACTAGGAAAGGGGAAAAGAATAACTGAACAATTAATAAACTGAAAATAGAATAAAATAGCCAATACCTGCATCTGACTTCCTCGCATATGAGCAGTCTCCTCGCGAAGTTCTCTTAAAACCTGAGACCCAATTCGAAACCAATAATAAAAACCCATAAAAAGTCAAACAATGCATTCTGGACTACAGGTGTTATAATGGAGAAATGAACCAATTTCAGTCTGCTACTAGAGTGTGAGAATGCCAAATCCATTTTGCATATAAGACTAAGTTGGAAATTAAAATTAAACTCTTTTTCCTAGCAACTTACAGGTTTGAATCTTTCCTCTACATCCTCCATTGAGGACAGATTAATAAGCCTATGAAACAATTGAAACCGACTGATATCTTAGATGCGGGAGAAACTTACCCCAACAATATGTAATTTACTTCAAGTAGGGCATTGGGACTATATTAAGAACTACACTTCGCACCCTAAGATTCTATTTTGAGAAACACTTAGAGATTCTGTAGATCTGTAATCAGAAAAGAATTAAATTTTTAACTACTAAATGCTAGATCAAATTATCAAAATTTATTAACTGGTAGAAAATGTCCCCCTATAAGTCTTGAGTACTATAAATAATGATTGTTGAGGCCCTCACTAAACCAGTGATCTTGTAGTTCTTATCAAATAATTGAATGGGGAGAAAAGAATATCAATATATGGCACTCCATGAAATGTCTTTAAACATTTGATGAATTGGCAAAATAATGAAGATGTATTAAAAATTCTCTAACTAGCAAAAAGAGGTGGTAATTTGTCAGAGTTATGTATTTTTACATGGAATGTAAGGGGTTTGGATGATCCTAAAAGGTTGCAATTATAGAGCATTTTTTTGAAAAAATGGAAAGTTCAAGTGGCGTGTTTGCAACAGATGAAATTGGTCACTTGGGACAATAATTTGTGGCGGAGCATTTGGAGAGAGACAAAGAGACAAGGAAAGCGCTATTCCGACAACAGCAAGTTGGGGAGGGGCATTTATGTCTTTTGTGGAAAAAGAATGTTGTTGACATAAAAGAGAGCCCAATTGGCTCCTATTCAAAGTCTTGTTCGGCAGAGAGTGAGAGACAATTTTGGGTGGATGGTCACTTTTGTCTAGTGTTGAAAAAGGAGGAGGGAAGACTTCATTATGACTCAATTGGCATGAGTGCTATGTTATGATATTGACTTATTTTGCTTAGGTGATTACACTATGATAGGGTTGTTTGAGAGATTACAATGTGAAAGATTGCTTAAATCACTAGCACTCAACACACATATATTTATAATACAGAATACACTCATTTTTTATGAGTATGTACTCTGAACTATTTACTATTGTGACTATTCATATTCCCTGAAAGACTTTACTTATTTTCTCTTATTTCCAATAGACCTGATTAATTCTTTATTACTATTTCCAACACTATTCGCTACTTCATCAACTCAATTATTTCCAACATTTATTAGAGAATAAAAGAGATGACATTGAGTGGATGTTCACCGGGATTTATAGGCTGACCGAGCAACAGCGGAGCCCAAAAATTATTTTACTAGGGCAAAGTAAAATTCAAGAAATATATACCTCGAGCGTCCATGCTTTTTGTGAAATTAGCTTAAATTGTATATGTGATATCCCAAAATAATAAATTATTGAATCAGAAAAATATTCACTTTTTTCTTTGTTTCTTGTGCATGACATTTTCATATTGGACCCCTCAAAATTTTCTTCTACCAAAGTGGTATTCCAAATAATGTTTGCTCTTTTATCCAAAAAAAAAAGTAAAAAATAAAAAAATAATAATAAAAAAAAAAATTTGATGAAACTAGGATACGCAACACCTATTAGTGAATTGAATTTTTTTTTTCTTTCGCATAGGCATTGGCAGTCAAAAAATAATCCTATCAATCATGATGGTAACCAATTCAAGAATAGACGATGGTAAAAAAATTTAAAAAATCCTAAAAATTATAATTTCCCCACAAAAGTTTAAGAAAAAAATTTTCAAATATTATTTGACCGAAAGTTTTTCCCTTTATAAACAATTTAAAGGACAACCAAACAAATTCCAAGCCCTTCTTTTTGACCCACCATACACCAAATTCTTTGTTTTTTTTTTTCCTTATGACCTTGTCCTCTCTCTCACTCTCTCTCTCTCTCAGCCCAACCTAAACTTTTTTCTCTATTATTTTTTTCATTTTTATTAATCTATCAAGCGGATTACAATTTTAGGGAAGGCAGATGCAATTTTGAGTCATAATTTTTATGATTTTAAAAAATAAAACATTTTTTAGAAAAAATTTCAGGGGCAATTGCCCCCCTGCACCCCTCCGCCTCCCTCCGCCAATGTCAATGAGGGAATTGAGAGAAGATTGCTTTGGCATGAGTTGGAAGAGGAAAGAATGAGGTGGAATCATGCATGGTTTAGTGGTGGTGACTATGACATGGTGTTTTATGCCTATGAAAGGAGATCTAATGACAGAAGATTGAGGCTGTTTTTTTATTAGTACCATCCCTTTAAAAGGATTCTGTGGGAGGAGCAGCAAAGATTATACCCACCTAGGACTCCAAGCTAAAATCCTCATGGGGTAACTTGAAGCTTATATTGGCAGAAAGTACCCCCAAAATTTTCAAATCAGTAAATTTATATGCTGATTATATATATTTTGAAAGGAATATTCGTTTAAAAAATCCATCTTAAGTGATGGAGGTTTTGATAAATCAGATTTTGTTAATCTTATCAAATGTGTGCATTTGGATTAACTGGCCCTAGCGGTTGAGTGTTAAGCAAGTTAAATCTCAACTTGGTGCTCAATTGCCTCCCACTTCATGTGTATGGTCTTTGAGCCCTTCCCTTGAATGAAAACAAATAAATAAACAATTTTCATTTTACAAATTCTACCATTGATCGATGATTTCAAACAAGCATTGTTCTTCTATAAGTAATGCCAGATGGACCAAATTCTACATGGCAAATGTGTTGACCAACTTTTACTCAAATCATCAGCATATTTTGAACCATTCAAACAGACACTTTACTAAGAATTGGTTAAAACATGTTGATATGGACTACCACATTAGATTTGGTCTATTTGTTCCATCTAGCATTACTCGTTCTTCTATACTTGGGTTTTAAATTATGCAATATGCTTCCGTTTATGAAAGTTGTGATATGTGCCAGGTTCTTCAATACTTCGATCCATTTTGTATACATAGAAAGGGTCATTCGCACAGGACATCCAAATCAAATGCAGGCTGAATAGATTATTTACCTGGGGCTCTCGAACATTGGATAGTATGTAGTGATAAAGGTGGGGAGTGACACTGATAATCTGTTTATTACCATACTTGTTATCATTGGCAACAACTACAGCAGATTCAGTGTATGAGCTCTGCCATTTCCATCCTCTGTCCCTCCCCCACGACCTGAAGACTGTCGTCAACTTGTCAGGCCTCCTCTGAATAAGTGAACCCGAAAATAAAGGGCCAGCACGCAATGCTATCATTGGTGCTCTTCCTGCTCAAGTGGTACAGTGTTAAGACTAAGCGGCACAAATGGAAGAATTGACGGCTTGATTCCCAAATGAACTCCTACCCAATTAACCCAAAAGCTTAATTTTATAGACTGGATTTAGCTACTAGGGTTTGGGTTAAGTGTAGTGCCAGTTCATCGAAAAAAAATCAAAAAAAGTAGGATTTAAAAAGATTTAAGAGCAATTTCCTTGTTCGGATTTGCAGAAGGTTGAGAGACTAGAATCCAGAGTCCACAGAGAGAGAGAAAGAGAGAAAGGTAGAGAGAGAGAGAGGCAAGCCTGTTGTCGGCTCGGCTAGGACGCGAAGGTGGCGGAGGAACTGAAAGCTCACGAAAAAGTAGGGGCAAGTTTGGTTTGCGACGTCGTTTTATGCCCTTAAATGATGAGCCCATCTACGACTACCCTTTGCCGTTTCTCGTAAGTTTGGTTCGTAGAAGGGGGGTTTGGTTCGTAGAAAGTGAGGGAGAGGAAAGAGGAGGAAAAGGGGAAGAAAAAGTGAAAGATTTATTTTATTTAATAATAGTAAATAGATTTTTTTATTTTTATTTCATTGGGATGGAATGAAAAAAATAGATGATATTTTTTTTAATTTTGTTAGATTAAAAAATGAAAAAAAAATACTATCAATTTTATTATTATCTCCCTATAAAATAATATTTTTAATATTTTTCCTCATAATTTTTATTTTTTAATTTAAAATAATTTTCTAAAAATATAATTTTTTTAAAAAATAATTATTTAATTTATTTTTCTTATTTTTATAAATTATTTTCATTATTATTTTATATTAAATAAAATTAAAAAATAATTTTTTTAATAAAATTGATGGAAAAAATTAAATTTTATTAGTTTATATTAAATAAAATTGAAATAGAAAAAATGGATAATTTCGTAAATGTTAAAGAAAGACAACGACAAATTTGACCAAAAATCTCATTTTCATCCATTTTCGTCCATTTTAATATGAAAATGATTTCTTAAAAGAGAAAAAAAGAAATTACACTTCACTTTTATTTCCCCTCCACATTTTTTTTTCTTACCAAATGAATAAAATATGTTATTTCCTTTTACTTTTATTTCTTCTCCATCTTCCATCCACTTTTCATCACAATCAAACGACCCTTAAATGTGTTGCATTCTCTCTCTTTCTTTCTCTGGATCTCTATCTCTGCTCTCTCTATAGTAATAACATTCCGGGCTCAAAAAATCATTTATGTTTAAAATGCCAAAACCGGTGATAAATAAAGTGGGGGTAAAGATTTTTTGGGGCCATAAAGAAGAAATTTGAAACCAAAAAAAAAAAAAATCAGTGGGACAAAGGAACGTTAGGGCTAAAGAAAAATAAAATGATGGTCTTGGAATCGGAAGTATTATTAAAAATTATACCCTTATGCTAATTGGTTGTGGAGAGCTAGTTTGGAGAGTAATGTTATGTGGTATAAGGTGATTCAGTGCTTATAAGGTAAGGAAGGCTCAAAAGGGATAATCAATGTGCTATAGTAGTGGGAAGAGGTAGTAAAGTAAGATTTGGGAACTCAAACTTCCCAGATGTATGTTTGAGTGTGTTGTATTTAAGGAGTGAAATATGAAGGGTGGCTGCTATCTTTGATCAGAAGTTATCATTTAAGCAGCACTTCAATAGGTAAAGTAATATGAGAGGCTCAAAACATCAGTACTCTGCCAAAATGTCTTTCCCTTGGAAAAACACCCTTTCTTCCCTATATGTCTGTCTTCATGCCAATATCTACCATGGAGGTGTTGAGTATGCATGGTATGCAATGTAAGTGCTCATGGTTTGCGTCTTGTACTTTGCACCCATTGTAACTATTTTCTAGTTTTGCCGCTAGCCATAGGTTAGGTGTTGAAGGTGCATTTTAACTTTATAAATTCTGACTCCTTTAACTCAAATGATTGTTTCAGAAGGCGAATGGAAATCTGCAAAATACCAATGCAGGAGACTCTTATGCTCAAGTAAGAAAGAGCGATTTTTGATAGAAATGAAAACAAATTGAGAAAGAGAGAGAGGGCTGAGAATGGGAGCTCTATAGTTTGTATGTTGGGTGTATGGTATCTAGAGAGCGTACCTAGAATTATAATGTAGGATGCTTTTATATGTCCCTTGTTTATGAGTCGTGTGTATCCCAGGTATTGCAATTCCTTGTGAAACTGTCTTGAAATCTCGGGACTCTTTATTCAAATATTCTCGAAAGATTTAGAATTCTCATCGTTTGGGAAGTTTATCGTATTGAGGAGATACATTCATTATCGATTAGATTTCAAAGATTTCATTTCTTATCTAGGAGATATATTTCATGACTGAATAAAAAACAAATGCTGATACAGGTTTTCATTAAATACTACCTTTAGCCAGTTTGGGCCAGCGATCATCTCCTTAGTAAGCCTGTCGGTCATCAATTAAGAAAAGATGGGTATCGGCTTGACGTCACCGAATGCATCTATGAACCGATTGGATTGCTACAATTAGGAATCAACTAAGAGATCAATCTATGTTTGTCTTTTAAGGAGATAAATCCCTCATTGCTTCCATGCCAAAATGTTCGCTAGGTCATGGGATTTCTGGCGCTTGGTCATTGCCCCGATGGGTCGTTAAATCATGTCCTATCATTTGTCTCGGACTTGTGGTGTCATTTCATGAGAAAGGCACCATGAGTAATGTCACCTGTTGGAAATTGGGAAGGTGCAAAAACTTTAATGTGGCACGCATCGCTTCGAGTTCTGTGAATCGTCTCTAATATACCTTGTAATGTGCGAAGTTGAAGCGGGCCAAGGTGAATGCATCTTCCTTTCAACCGTTTCGTCTTCCGAGAGTGTTAATACGTTCAATCTTTGAATAAATGTCTCCGAAATAAATTCTTCGTGGGAAGTTGGAGGGCTTTAAACTCTTCATTCATTGCGAATGATCCTCATTGAACTATTTCGTCTACTCAAGATTTGCGAAGTTCTTTTCCCCTGCCGCTATAAATAGAGGTCACATGACTCTGAGTTGCCTCAGAGAAAACTTGTGTGTTTTCACATCTGTAAGTCCTTTTTTGCTGAGGGTTAGCTTCTTTGAGAGATCCTCTAATAGTGTGCCTTAGGTTACAAGATCTGATAGTATAAAATGTTTCTGTCAATGCAAGGCCGCGTCAAGAAGGGGACCACTGATGCGAGGTCTCGTTATGCTATTTGGTATTCAGACATCATGATGGGCTCTGCACAGTTCCCATTGGGGTTCTCAACTTTAGAGGGGAGTTTCAGAATGAACTCCTACTCTGGATTGAGTTCGTCATCTGACTCGTGTTTTCGTGGGTCGGATGACTGGAGGAGTTGGTAGGTGGTGAGGAGTTGTGCATGATAGAGGGTTTAAATCTTAATACATTTTCATAGTTTCTTCATGGCTGTCTCATACCTTCCTCAACCTGTTTTCAACAATCTCCTTGTCCAAGTTTGGTTACGGATATTTTTGGAAGTCTTTCTTCTGTCTTCTCTTTTTACTATTTTTGTACTCTCAAATATTGTCGATTGCCCACAATTCGGCAGTTTCTTTGTCTAGGAACACTTCTGCAGATGTTCTATGTATTTCCTTTCGATGTAATTCGGTCCGATTTAGAAACTTGTAAATATGTCAGTTCATATAACCTAATATGTATTCGTTATATGGAAATAAAAGAAGAGTTTTAATTTACTTGTTGATTTTTATCTTTTGCCTAATTTTCATCAATAGAAACCAAGTGTCCAAGTGAATAAGGTGACCAATGAAACGATCATATGATAGGCTTACCAAATAGTGTGAGGGTTAATCACGAACGTAGGTGTCACGTCCCGAACCGGGATCGTGAACAGCCGTCCGTTGTCGTGAATGCTGACTGTATTTTTACATAAAATCGGGCAGAACCTCCCCATATTTCGGAGGTCTCTCATGTACAATTTAATTTGTATATTAATAATCATCCTGTCAAGTAAGCAAATGGCCATCCCGGCCTCTCCGAAATTAACCAATCCTACCGTGGACATCCAGGACAACGCAATGCTATAAAAATTTCTAGTAGTCCTAGCCACAGACCTCTACTGTCATACCCAACTAGAGCATGAGTAGCCGCTACACCGAGCGGGCCTAAATTTTTACAATTGTATAACAAATTCCTAAGTTAACATTTTAAATATTTACAAATGCCTCAATACAAGTGAAATATGAGAGTTTCACAAACAAAAATCTAAAATTTATACAGTCATCTCATAATATGTACACAGCCAACTACGGATCTCAATATTAAGACCACACAGAGTCGACATAAAGTACGAAATTCGTATTTTCAATTAAAACTTAGATCTCACCGTCGTGCATACCAAATCCACCAACAAGCTATCAAAACCTCTAGAGCCTGTAGCGTCGCTCTAGCACAATAATCCTATCTGAGGGAGGAAAGAGGAGGGGTAAGTATCAAGGAAGATACCCAGTGAATGAAGGGATTAATCTCAAGTACAAATAGTATATGTGAACATTGGAGTGTCAAATAATATCATTCGTAAACAATAATTCAAGTTTTGCAATAAATCATGGTATATTCAATAAAATGAACTCATTTATTCAATCACACGATATCATACATATATGCATCCATTTAAAAATCAATTAGATCATAGAGCAAGCCGAAAGGATCCTGGCAAAGGCCAACCATGACCAAGGACAGGCGCATCGGGGGTTTTATTATGCAAAGTGTGCAAAAGTCGCTCTCTACCTCGACGTTGGCCACAGGCTGCTCCAACTAGCCCGTAAATACCATATATATACATATAAATAGTCAGCCGTGTATGAAACCCCACCCGGTGCTAGACAGAGTCGTACTCACGTCCTTTCCGATGAGGGTCAACCGGATGCGTCCACACACATGACGATTTGGCGGATACCTCCGGCCGAAGCGTATCCGAGCACAAGGGGTGCCTCTACCAAATGTCCTTCGTAGCTACGGATGTTATAGGAAGCATATCATATCAGCCGGGCACGCAGCCCGCATGCATCACATTATCTCGTCGGCTGGGCATACAGCCCCATGCATCGTATCATAATGTCGGTCGGGTGTACAACCGAAATAGTACATATAAATTCATTTAAAACCATGTGCCGATATATTTCATCAAATCATTTCAAATCAACATACCAATGCAATGGTAGAATGGAAAACATTCTAGTTCTCAAATAATGGCACAATATTAATTCATTTCAAACCATGGATGCATAGTCATCGGAAACATAAATTTATGACACTCCAATAATCACAAAATAGATTTGAAATTTAGAGTCACATGTCGAATCAATGCATATCAAAAGCATGTTTTATTGAAAACACTGTTGAAAACAAGTTTCACTATTTTATGCAAGAGATTAGGGTCTCACTCACAGGTTTGGGGAGGATAGCGCACTCCCCAATAAAACCACAATACGTAGAACAAAGCCCCCCTCAATCGAATCACCAAACAAGTATGAAGGCAAACCGTCCACAGATTTCATACCTGCGCAGTCATGGGAAATAAGCTATAACTTCTGCTATACAAGTCCAAATCAGATGGTTCTTATCTCAAATTAAACATAAGACCTAGACCTAAAACTTTCGTGTTTTGGTCTCATAGTGAGTCAGATCAGAAGAGGTCACTAAATGAGTCACAAGGTCACTGCTAAAAACAGGACAGAACAGAAATTTTTTTGTAAATGATCGAAATTTGAAAATCCACCAAAAATTCAACTCATCTCCAAATCAAACGGGCCATATCTCAGGATGTCTAGAATCCAATGCAGAAAACCTCATATCATTTGGAGTTATGCTAAGGAAGTTATGATAAAAAGAGTACATACTGTCCCAGTGTCTAAAATGCATGTATTTTCCTTCCAAATTTCTCATGCCATGTCTAAGTAGTTTAGGTCACTACCTTAACTCCTTATGTTTATTTATACCTACAACAAGTTTACAAAATTTAAGTGTTGGCATACTTCAAATTCCCTTAGTAAAAATCAACTCAGCACACAGCATGCTCCATCCGCCCGTGCACCAGTGCAGCACCCGGCGCCCATGCGCATGGCACCCCTGCACCCAATATCCATGGAAATGCTCACAATTTAAGCACATGAACTCCCTAAACTTCAGCACATTCCAACATCAAAAACCTCCCTTTACAAGCATGAAATGGCATCCCTTTGATACGCACAATAGTGCAGAAATTTCTGCACATTCATACACACTTCTCAAGTCTTTAAATGTACAAACAAACACTCAAACACTATTATTAATTCAAGTCAAATTCTGCACATGTTTGCTTCCCATTTCCATGCCATAATACATACATTTTCACAGCACTTACATACCAAAAGTCTGCACACTTTTGCATCTCATTCATATGCCAAAACACATAATTTCACACCATTTTCATACTAAAAATCTGCACATACATAGATTCAATTAAGGACATGTTTTTGTACTCAAACCAAAGCTAAAACAAGTCCAAACTTCCTGCACATAAAACCATGCCTCCAGCTCACTCAAAATGCCTCAAAACATTCCATTTTCAAGTCAAAACATGTGCAGAATTTCTGTACTCATCCACATAGTTTCAGCATACCAAAATCAATTTAAATCAGTCAAAACACAATCCAACATACTCCAAAATTTCTGCACATTTAACCACATGTTCTAAGGATTTAAATATTGGTTTTAAGCCACAACAACATATCAAAATGGTATGTAAAAATCTGCAACAACATTCTCGCAAGTGCAAAAAAATTTCTTTACCTTAAAATGATTTTTTTTTTCAAGCTTCCAAAACACTTTCCTTCTTAAGAGATCTCTTCGAGTTCCTTGCTACTAGGTCCGGCTACATCAAGGACACAAAACAAAGCTTTAATCATGGTTCCTTTTGGACCCAAACTCGTGAAGTGAAGGAAGAAGACAGCTTACCTCTAGGGATGGAAAGAAAATGAAGAAACCTCAGGTTTCACTCCTCAAAGGCTCTCGGTCTCCCCTTGGTTCACCCACAACGAGTCCTCCCTTGATTCCAAGGTTGAAATAGGTTGTTCCTTGGATGAAATAGGTAAGGTTGAAGTGAAAATGTGGTGGGGCTGTTTGAAGAATTCAAGGGTTTCTTCACTAGGGAACTCACGGGTTGGACAAGGGAAAGAAAAATGCTTAACTCCATCCACTTTTAGCTTCTCATGGCTGCAAGGAAATGAAATGCTCTAGGGTCTCTCTATTTTTTTTTTCCTTTTATGCTTATTTGAATAAATTGTGGCCACAAAAATAAGTTCTCTCTTTAATTCCAAGCCACAAGATTTAATCCTCAAAAGTCAACATTCCCTATTAACTAATCTCCACATTTGTTCTCATTAAATAAATAGAGGGGCAACATGGTCATTTTTTCTCAAGTTTTGGAATTTATTCTAAGGCCCTCCAACTTTGAAAAATCATAAAATGACCCCAAAATCGAAAATCAATAAAAATAAAAATCTCTCTATTTATATCGACTGAGGAATATTTTATTAAATTCAAGAACGGGAGTACAATACGAACACCGTAGTATCGGTGTTACAGTAAGTGCCTTGGTAAAGATAACCACTGCCTAAATTGGTAAATATTTATCATACCTATCCAAAGAGATATCTTCTCCTTCGTTCGTTCAGCCGACGAGATAGAATGTACTTAACCGGGAGATACATCCTTTATTGCTAATGTGCTTTGACCGATATAACACCCGACAAAAAATTCAACCGATAGGGTAGGGCATATCCCTCTAAGAGACATATATCTTATTTCGGGCGTTAGAAACAAATTGATGGAATGGGTCATGTCTACCCTTCTGGGAGTCACATCCTTTATTGATGACACACTACGTTCGATAAGAATCAATCAATAGGATAAACCATGCCTACCTGCCTGGAAGTCCATCCCTTATTGACGACACACTACGTTCGATAGGTATCAATCGGTAGGATTAACCATACCTATCCACCTGGGAGTCACATCCTTTATTGGTGACACGCTACGTTCGATAGGAATCAGTCGATAAGATGGATCATGCCTACCTGTCTGGGAGTCACATCCCTTATTGACGATACGCTAGGAATCAATCGATAGGATAGACCGTACCTAGCCGCCTGGGAGTCATATCCCTTATGGATGACATGCTACGTTTGATAGGAATCAGCCGATAGAATGGGTCATGTTAACTCACCTGGGAGTCACATCCCTTATTGACAATATGCTACGTTCGATAGAAAATAACCAATAGGATAAACAGAAGGAAGGGGCATAGAAGCCTTACTTGATAGGAGACCTTTCTGACCAAGGGAGACTATAAGATTTACTGGTAATAGATACATAAATTTTCTAAGTTTCAAGTTCTGGGCACAACCAATCCGTCTAGATTGTTGAGATGATAAGTCTCTGGGCGGATTACGGAGCATATCTTTCCCAATTGGGCACGAGCTCTGGGCAAGGGTTGATAGGTGGCCTCCACTTTCCTTAAAACTAGTTCACCTGGTTTGAATGTTTTGTTTTTGACTTTTTTTTTGTAATACTGAGCTATCTATTGCTGGTAGGTGCCCATTCGAGCAAATACAGATTCTCGTAACCTTAAAAGTAGATCTAGTCGTTCTCGTAAGGCAGGCTTATTTCGTGTCGCATTGTACTAATTCACCCGGAGCGAGTGAATTTTTATCTCCACAGGAATGACAGCTTCGCATCCATACATCAGACTGAATGGTGTTTCGCCGGTTGCCTTTCAAGATGTAGTGTAATATGACCAAATGATATTGTAGAATTCTTTTGCATATCGCCTCTTAACTTCTTCCAATGTTGTCTTTAGCCCTTGTAAGATTGTTTTATTCGTTATTTCAATGAGTCCGTTGGTTTACGAATGGGTGACTGATGAAAACCGATGTTGAACTTTAATTTGCTACAGAATTCTTGGAAACTCTTGTTATCAAACTGTTTACCATTATCGATAATAAGAACGTGGGGTATGTCAAATCTGGTGATGATGTGAATCCATATGAATGTTTGGGCTTTAGCTGCTATTATTTAGACTAGTGGTTTGGCCTCCACCCACTTGGTGAAATAGTCGATAGCCACTATAAGAAATTTTTGTTACCCGATGGCTAGTAGAAATGGTACAAGGATGTCCATTCCCCCACTGAGTGAATGGTCAAGGACTTACTAAGGGACTGAACTTGGTGAAAGGTAATCGAGGTTTCAAAGAGAAATGTTAGCACTTATCACGCCTCTTAACGTAGTTGTCGAAATTGGTCTTTATGGTTGGTCAGTAGTACCCTTGACATAGGGCATTGTAAACTAGATTTTGAGCCCCCAAGTATTGCCACATATCCTTTCGTGGATCTCTCGGAGGACATAGTCTCCTTCTTCGGGGGTTAGGGCACCTCAGGTACGGGTAAGTGAATGATTTCGATATAGATTCCCGCTGATGATCGTGTAATGAGCGGCTTTTTGTTTCAACTTCCCTGCCTTCGATGGTGAGTCCGATAAACGATCATGCTTCAAATAGGCTCATATAGGATTTTCCAGCTAGAGGGCTAGTCCGCTACAAGGATTCTTTCAGATTCATCGATGTTGGGGCGTGGTAGGCTCTCGATATAGACTTTTCAGCTAGATGCAACTGAGTCTGAACTGGCCAACTTAGAGAGTGTGTCAATTCGAGCATTCTCTAATCGAGAGATTTGTTGAATGTCAACTTTGTCTAGCTTGCTCATTATTTCGTATAGTTTGTTCAAATACTTGGCCATGATCGAGTATTTAGTCTCATAGATCCCTTCGAATTGCTTGACAACTAGCTGACTATCAGTGAACACTTCAATGCTTCGGGCCCCATGGTTGTCGCGATTCGAAGTCCTGTTAGCAAAGTTTCGTACTCTGCTTGATTATTTATGGCCTTAAAGTCGAAACGAATGGCTTACTCCACCTTGAAATTGTCTAGACTTATCAGTATGAGCCCGACACCACTCCCTAAGGAGTTCGATAACCCATCAACATGTAATGTCTAAGCCGGTAGTGACCATTCTTCATGGCTACCGATAGGCTCATGCTCTGCTAGAATCAGAAGGGTGCATGATGAAGTCCACTAGAGTTTGGCCTTTGATCGTAGGTCTCGACTGGTACTAAATGTCGAATTCGCCCAACTCTATACTCATATTTGATGAGGTGGCCAAAAGTATCCATTTTTTGAAGGATTTGTTTCACTGGTTGATTAGTGAGTATCACTATAATATGGGCCTTAAAATATGGCTGAAGATGCCTAGCCAAGACAACCAGAGCATAAGCTATATTTTCGATCGTTCAGTAATTGATTTTGGATTCTTTGACTATTCACTTGATGTAGTAGATTGGTTTTTATACAATTGACTCCTATCTTGCAAGGATAGAGCAAAGTACCCAATTAGAGATAGAGAGGTATAATTAGAGTTTCTCACTGGGAATATGATGAGAGAGTAGTGGGGGCGACATGAGGTATTCTTTAAGTTGCTGGAAGGCCGTTTGACACTCGGGTGTCCATGCGAACTTCTGGGATCTCTTCAAGGCATCAAAAATGAGTTTGTACTGATCCCCCACTTTCGACATGAATGAGCTTAAAATTGATATTCTGCCTATGAGACATTGTACCTCTTTCAATGTTTGAGGTGGTGACATGTCCAGTATGGCCTGTATCCTCTCGGGATTCACCTCAATTCCTCGGTTGGTGTTCATAAAATCCAAGAATTGGTCGGATGCAATTCTGAAGGTGCATTTTATCGAGTTCAACTGCATGTTATGGTACTCCAGTGTCTAAAATGTTTTTTCGAGATTGACAACATGGGCTTCTTAACTAGTGCTCTTGACGAGCATGTCATCAACATACACTTCCACATTCCTGCTGAGCTAGTCTTTGAAGACCTTATTGACCAACTGTTGAAAGGTTGCTTCCGAATTGTTCAGGCCGAATGACATATCTTGATAATAGTACGTGTCGAATTTTGTAATGAAACTCGTCTTTTCCTCATCTTCGAACGCTATTTGTATTTGATTATAGTCAGAATAGGCGTCCATGAAACTCAGAAGTCGATGATCTGAAGAGTTGTCCACCAGCTTGTCGATATTGGGAAGTGGGTAGCTATCTTTTAAACACGCCTTATTAAAATTGGTGAAGTCCACACACATTTTGCATTACCATTGGCCTTTTTTACCAAGACCACTTTAGCCAGTAATTCGGGGTAAACTTTACGAATGAATCTGGCCGTCAACAGTTTTTTGGACTTCTTCATGTATGGCATGTTAACATTCTAAGGCAAACACCATTTTCTTCTGTTTAACCGGTTTGTATCCAGTATTAACGGTCAGCTTGTAGACTATAACTGAAGAATGAATACCTAGCATGTCTTCAGGAGACCAAGCGAAGACTTTCAAATGTCAGCAGAGGTAATCAATAATCTCTTCTCGTAAATGTGTCGGCAAGTTAGTCCAGACTCAAACGATCTGGCTAGGGTTTTCAGTTAAGAGAATCTCGATTATTTCTTCCATAGGTTCAAGCTTGGTCTTCGATTCAACGTTGTCCCTGAACTCTAGGGTGTCGACTGAAAAGTTTTCTTGTCCACCTTTGACTACGAGGAAAGGATAAAGATCGGGGTTGCTACGGAGAGTAACAATTCCTTCTGGTGTTCTAAACTTGATCTTCATGTGTTTCGTAATAGGTAGTGCCTTTAGTTTATCCAGATTAGGGCGATCGAGAAAAGTATTGTAAGGCAAAAATAATTTCACCACATGGAAGACGACTTTAACGGCCGCATGGTTAGGGGGCGTCCCCAAGGTTACAGTGAGAGAAGTAGCACCTTTTGGTTAGATGCGCTCATCAGAGAGTCCCTTAAGGGACCCGACGAGAGGTTGAAGGTGAGACGAGTTGAGATCCATTCACTAGAAGGCGTCCTAAGTGATAAGATTGTAATCTGCTCCCTGATCAACAAGAACCCTCTTAATGACGTGAGATTCCACTTTTGTGGTGATAACTAAAGGGTTGTTGCAATTAAGATCGACTTCGATTAGGTCATTATCATCGAAGACAATGATTGGCCTTTTTCTCTTAACAGTTGTCATGTGTGGAATAACAACAAAGGTAGATGGTATGTTTGTCTAGAGAGTTAGTTTGTTCCTATGGACAACGCCAATCTATTAGAAGTGGGTTTTGACTCTACAAATTCTGACTCTTTTGACTCAAACGACTGCTTCAGAAGGCTGATGGAAATTTATAAAAGACCCTCCAACGGAGAAGAATTCGACGCTCAAGTGAGAAAGAGCAATTTTTGATAGGAATGAAAACAAACTGAGCAAGAGAGAGAGGGGGTTGAGAATGAGTGCCCTGTGGTTTGTGTGTCAGGTGTATGGAATCCACGGAGCGTCTCTAGAATTATAATGTAAGATGATTTTATATATTCCCTGTCTATGAATCATATGTACCCCGGGCGTTGCAACCTTAGTTTTCTTGTGAAGCTATCCTGAAATCTTGGGACTTCTTAGTCAAATATTCTCAAAAGATTTAGAGTGCTCATCGTTTGGGAAGTTTATCTTACCCGGGAGATTCATTGCTTATCAATTAGATTTCAAAGATTTCTTTCCTTATCTAGGAGATGTATTTCATGACTGAATAGGAAACAAATGTTGATACGGGTTTTAATTAAATATTACCTTTAACCGGTGAGGGCTAACAATTAGCTCCTTTGTAAGGCTGTCGGTTATCAATCAAGAAAAAAGGGATATCAGTTTGAGGTCACCGAATGCCTCTATGAACCGATTGGATTGCCACCGTTAGGAATCAATTAAGAGATCAGTCTACGTCTGTCTTTCAGGGAGATAAATCTCTTGTTGCTGCCATGCCAAAATGTTCGCTAGGTCATGGGCCTTCTAACTTTTGGATGTTGCCCTGACGGGCCGTTAAATCATGTCCTATCATTAGGAAAAGAGAGAAAGTTGAAGGAAATAAAGGACGTAATCATTATTTTTAGAAAAGATTTAGGCAAGGAAGAGTTCAAAGAATAATGTTTGCATTATGCTTTTCTTTTTTTCAAGGATTAAAATGGAAAATACACTCCTCGCTTGTCATGCCTCATGCTCTGCTCTAACTCGCAGAAACTTTTACCCTCTCTCACTCTCTCTCTTACTCTCAGTGTTAGAAAAGAGCTTATTGAGAGAGTAAATTATGCACTAACTTTGGATAATTGCATTCCACTACATATAGAGGATGATAAGAGTGTACATATACACAACACATGACTAAATATATGATTGATTATTAGACTAAATATAAGGTAGATTATTAGGCTAAATAATAGACTAGATGTGAGAGTTAATATTCTATAGAACCCCCAGAGTTGAAGCGGGAGGAGATCAAGAGCTTAGACCAGACCAAAAATCAAGGAAAAGCGATGAATGCCTCATATCCTTTTTGCCAAAACAACGTCTTTTACTATCATTGGTAGAGTACTGGAGCCTTGTGCACTTACGCCTTTGGGGTCTGCTTTAACTATTGCCACACAAATATCATGGTGTGTATTTGCATGCCTACTCCACTAAATCTTCAAAGGTGTTAGAGAAGGTTGAGCTAGGGTTTTAAGGAAAAGAGAGGAAATTACTAAAAAGAAGAAAGAGAGATTTTGCAGACATAATTTTTTTTTCTTTTTTTTAGTCTTTTTTGGCTTTGGGGTAGAGAAGGTATTGAATATAAAGATAATGACACCAAGAAGGAGAAATAGAAGAAGAAGGAAGATAAAGATAAAGAGCTGAAAGAGAAAGAAAAAGATAAGGACAAAAAAAAAGATCCTACAAGGGAGATCTTGAAAAGGGAGTTAACAGAGATTCCAAGTACTCTGAAAGGAGAGAGAATAGTAGAGAGAAAGGGCATGAACCTTGTTTTTTGGATGATTTTTTTTTAGAAAATTTGGGATCCAAATAAAAAGAGGAGGATGTGGAAGAAATCAACTAACTTTTTTTTTTTTTAAGAAAACAATTGGAATTTGAATACATAGAGAAGAGGAACTGGTAGAAATCAACTAGACTCCATTTTGATTCATAGGATCCTTACAATAGGCAAATGTAGAGCATACAAGAGTTAGAAAAATTCCTTGATAGTAAAAGTGCCAAAAAAAGGAAGGATAAATTTTCTAATTGGACTCTCATACCATTTTTGTATCATAAGTTCTTTCTCCCAGTCCAATTAACTCCATTTTATTTTTATCTAGAGTTGGCATCTCTTGCTTCTCTAACGGATTGGGTTTCTAGAACTGATATTCAAAGATTCGACATATTATTGTGCATTGGGAATGAAGTGGACCTTCTTCCTAGTCATTTAGCTCATGCAGAGTACATAAGGCACCTCTTGGGAAAGGGAGAAGCCTCTTTTGATCTTTGTACAGATCCCATGGAGTATAGAAATTCTGAGGCTAAAGGAAGGAGTTTTTTGAGCGATGATAAACCATGATCAGTCATGGGGGATTAAAAGATCATGTTTGCAGTGGTGCACTGAGCATGATATTGAATTTGTTGAAGCACGTGCATCCAATCTTGAATTTGATAAACAAATAACTCCTCTTGGCCTGGCCTATATAGTAGTTATTATCATTTGTTTTTGCATTTCATTATCTCTACTAATGTAAACAACCTGCTCTTGATAGGCTTATCCATACATGGGGATTTGCAAGGAGTCGAACCACTATATGGTGTTCTTTCTACTCACATGTGGCCTCGAATGATTCTTAAATCTAAGAGTATTGAGCCATCAAAGCCTAAAACAGAAGGTTTATATGATTTTTTTTTTCTCTGAGCTTTCTTCATTATCATTTAGCTTGCTAAATGCTTTTATCATTATTTTTCAGAGTTGTCTGAAGATGATATTGATTATGAAATGGAGTAATGTTAGATTTATTTGACATCCAAACACAGCGGAAACATGATTATAATTTTCAAAAAAAATAAACAAAAAGATCAAATTTCAGGTAAATACCTCGATGTACGTGGGTCTCCAAAATTCGTAAACTATGAACTTTCGAACAAATACACGGTCAGGATGATGATTACAAGACGAACCACCACTACAATACCACAACGTCTCAATCCACAATCCAGTGAACCTCAAACGATGGGAGAAATTTTTCTACTCGAAAATTTCTCAATCGCTCAATATTTTCTAACTCAATAGAAAATGTTCTCTCTCAAGGCAATTCTCAATTGCTTTTGGTTCACACACCCACCAATAATATGCACTGAGTTTCACATTCTAAAACCTTATTCTCTAACTCATGTACAAAGCATAAAGGAAGAGGGGGGAGTTATGTTAGAGAGTTATGGAGATAATCCTATTATCTCTAAAATTCAAATTTAAAATCAACTTTTAATTCTCCCAATAATACCCCACATGGATATACCAACCAACATCTTCCACATGCACATGAGGGCATTTTAACGTTCGTCACAAGATTACAAATCACGCAATTTTTCACATCACCCTACTGGATTTTCATACAATAGTGGGCGTCATGCGACTGGCGAGTACACCTGCAAGTAAAGACTTCTCGATACATCTGTTAGGATAATCAAGAAGCCACTTTTAATACCAAAAAGTACTTGATATACCCCAAATTCAATACAGTTACATCATTTGAACCACTTTCCTCATCGAAAGTGATCCCAAATTATTGCTCGACTGTGTATTCACTATTATATTTGAATTCTAACATAAATAAATATAATAGGTCGACCGATGAATACAATACAATAATGTAATGTCGATTGGTCTTTCTTTTCCCAAAACTCGAATATATCAATTTCAATTCAGTTGCTTTCCTAGATCTACCCCTTCGACCTTAATTTATCTTTCGGGTCATAGGTAAATAGATTAAAGTAGCAAAAACTAAATCAAGACTTTCATAAATAGCCGAAAGTAATAAGAGCACAAGAGATCCCACCCAATTATTGTCTTATCACACATGGTATGAAACACGTTCCACAGTATTATTCCATTATCTCACAAAAGGACATATGTCAGATTTTTCTAACATCGTGTAGGTATTAGACTCAGTTTACACATAAGAATTTACTCAAAAATCTCAGAAAGAGTATCTTAGAGATAATATCACTAAACGTAGGTGATATTTGAGGTCTCAAATTTGGCTAGTTATAGGCAACATGGATATGGGTATGTCCATGTCGGTCATATCGTATATTATCTCATCCTGAACGTGTATCAGGATGACTTATATTCTAGCAAGGCCACTCTCAAAGTCTCTTACAACTAGAAATCGTTTCATCCCTACTCATTTAGAGTAGATGTGATCATTCATGTGAGAGAGTCGACCAGCCTGCCTGACATATCTTTTGTCACAATACATCACAAAATACATGACAATTAATAAGTGCAACAAATAAGTGACTAAATAATGCACATATGTCATATATATAAAACAATAAGTATCATAATCAGTACATTTTGAGAAATGTTAAAATACACATAAACCTAATGATTCCGTATGTCTCACAAAAGAATCTCTCATAATGGGTTTGGTGAAGGGATCAGCCACCATGCTGTGTGTAGAAGTGTACTTAATTATCACTTCACCCTTCACAATGATACCTCTCTCAAGGTGGTATCAGATATCTATATGTTTAGTCCTACTGTAATACTTAGGGTCTCAGGTATAGACAATGGTAGCTTGATTATCATAATAAATCATCACTGACCTCCCACTACTTGCCATAACCCTTAAGTCATCCAGAAATCTCTGGAGTCAAACACTCTCTTGAACTGCCACTGAATATGCAACAAGCCCAGCCTCCATTATAGATAGAGATATACAGGTTTACTTCATGCTGCTCTACAAGACGGCAAAAACATGATGTCGATTTGCGTCCATCCAGATTGTCACCCTAGTCGGTATCTAAATATCCAATGAGATGTAAATCATCTCCTCCATAACACAAGGAGAGATTTGCAGTTACCTTAAAATATCTCAAAATCATTTTCATTGCTCTCTAGTGATCCCTTTTAGAGTTCGATTGATACCTATTCATCAGATTGACTGCAAAACAAATTTCTGGTCGTGTACGCAATATTACGTATATCAGACTGTCTACTACACTAAGATAAGAGATTTTACTCATCTTCCTCATTTTTTCTTGAGTCTTCGGACACATGTCAAGACCTAGACCCTTATCTTTAGTAATAGGAGTATCTATGAGGTTGCAATTGCTTATCTCAAAGTGCTTGAGAAATTCTCTGATATAGGACTCTTGTGAAAGAGCCAACACCCATCTCGAAAGATCTCTCTGGATCTTAACTCTGAGGAAGAATTGAGTCTCACCCATGTCCTTCATATCAAAACTCGACGATAATCATGTTTTGATGGTTATCAAATACTCTCTGTTATTCCTAACTAACAGAATGTTATCCGCACATAAGAACATGATTACAAAAGAGTTAGAAGAACATATAAGGTACATGCGATGATCCTTCTCGATCATTACGAAACCATAATATATCATATTCTCTGAAATCTCAAAGGCTACTGCCTAGATGGTTGTTTAGGGTTATATATTGACTTTACAAGTCGACAGACTTTATCCTCCTAACCTACAGGAATAAAGCCAGATGGCTATTCCATGTAGATCTCCTTATCTAAACTTTCGCTTAGGAAGACAGTCTTAACGTCCATCTGGTGTAACTCCAGATCTATGTCTGCGACAAATGCTAAAGTAAATGGAATGAGGTAACCATGCCTTTAGTCTGAATGTAGCCCTTGGCTAGTAGACGGGCCTTATACCTCTCTATCGATCTGTCAGCCTTTCTCTTAATCTTGAGAACTCATTTATTCTCAATGACTATTCTACCCTCAAGCAAATCAATTAGGTCCCAGACCTTATTGATTTTGATTAAATCCATCTCCTCATCCATGGCCTTCAACCACTGATCCTTCACAGAACTCTTGAGAGCTTCCAGGACCATTTTGGGTTCCTCATCATCCTCAAGAGTCATAATGAAGGTCTTACTCTCAATCGGGAAACGACATTTAAGTACATATTCACGAATACTCCTACGAGGAGGGGGAACCCCTTCACCTCTAGATGAATCACTCCTATTAGGACCAAGATCCATAACGGGTTCCAGCATCCCTCTACCGGGTAAAGCTGAACCATTAAGCTCATCCATCTCATAGAAGAAAAAGTCCTGATCGATTTCACATTTCTTAGGGAAATCATTCTCAAAGAATGTGACATCAGAAAACTCAATCTCAGTAACAAAACCTAAGAACACATTTCCCTTGTAGTATTCTGAGTATCTCATAAAGATACACATCTTTTCTCATAGGTCTAACTTGCCGTGTGAGTGCGAGAAATCATGAATATATGTGGCACAACCACATGGCCTCAAGTGGTTAAGATCAAGCTACCTCCTTGTCCAAACCTCATATGGAGTATTAACTATGAACTTTGACGGAATACGGTTGAGGAAGTAGACTACACCCAATAATGCATCCCCTCAATGGGAAACAAGCAAATTAGCATACATCATCATAAACTTCACTATCTTCAATAGAAACCTATTCCTTTTCTTGGCTACTCCATTCTACTAAGAAATAACAGGAATAGTCAACTGTCTCATAATACCCTTCTCAAAACAGAGCTCTTCAAGTTGTTCAGACAAATACTCGTGCCCTTGATCGGTTCTGAGAATCTTCATTCTTAAGTCTAACTGATTTTCAATCACGCTAATAAACCTCTTGAAACATTCTAATGTCTCAAACTTGTACGAGATGAGATAAATATAACCAAAATGCGTGTAATTGTCTATTAACATAATAGTGTACACAGCTTCATTTCGGGCTTTTATATTCATTAACCCATAGATGTTGGAGTAAATCAACTGCAATGGAGTCACAGCTCTCATTGCTTCACCAAATGATTTTCTTGTAGCTTTACTAGCTAGACAAAACTCACAAACAAGCAACTTGACCCTGGTTAGCGGACCCACAGACCACTCGCTGCTAACCAGTTCATCCTCTCTTGTGTCCAAGTCTACTATGCCATTAATTCACATTATCATCTACACAGTCAGATGTAACAACAATAGAAGAATGACAAGAAATACCATCAAAAGGAATCATATCCTGTGCATATAGTCCATCATTGACAAAACCAAAATAAATCAAAGAACTGTCATAATGAATAGAAAATAATGAGTTTCCAAAAGATAAAACATTGGATGGTCTAAACAAAGTACAAAAATTAAGTTATGTTGTTTATCTAGAAAGTAAATCCTCCTAACCTGAGAACTCACTCAGCAGAACTCTACTTACACGCTCCTGTCTCGAGTTACATGGTTGATGGCCCCTGAGTCTAAAATCCACATAGGAGAGTACTCAGTGAGTATCACAGTAGATGAGACAAAACTCAAATCACGTAAAGAAGAAGGATATACATTCCGTTCGTCACACTCACGAGCGAAATGACAAAATTTGCTAAAGATATAACACTTTACCTTGGTCTTATCCAGCTTCTTCTTCTCACACTTCTCACACTTCACGTGGATTTCGGGTCTTCTTCTCATGCTTTTTTCATTTGGGTTTAGTGCCACGGGAGCCCTTGCTAGATTCCGCTACATAAGCATGACGTGAATGCAGCCTATTCGCCTCCAGACACTCCTCCTCAAGTTTACAATGCCTACTCACATTAGTGAAAGTATGAATACTCTCGTCATGCATGAGATAGGATTTCATGATCTCCCATGAATCAAGTAAAGACTAGATCACATCCAATACCCGAAACTCATCCGATAATGGCTCTCTCATATTCTTCAAAGAAGCGATCATACTTCACATGTGCATGAGATGTCATTTCACGCTATGATCATACCTCTTCTTATAAGTAATAAACCTACAGGTCATTATCCTCAACTTAGGATTTGATCGAGAGCAAAAATACTCTTTAAGAGCATACTAGACCGATATCGCAGTAAGATACTACTCATAGAACCGAGATCATATCATTGTGCATGCAGCCCGGAAGGATTACTCTAACCTGGAAATCCTACCTCTTCCGTGCACAAAATGCCTCCTGATTTCATCTTGCTTGTAGTGTAGTACCCTTCCCGAGGTCCACCATCTCATACCTCAGTATCTTAAACAGATCCTACTCCTCGAGGACAAACTGAATCTTCTGATATCAAATGTTGTAATTGTCACCATTCAGTTAACCCTCATTGCGAAGATCCGAGACGACAGTTTTCGAAGCAGTCATGAGATATTAATGACTCATTAATACTTATTCTCATATTTTGTATACCCTACGAATCAACAAATGCTAAATAACTTGAGTATAGACCCCAAAACTAACGTATGAGTCAACGGATACCATACACCATAACCCGAGATCACATCTTACCATCCAGATTTGGATTCGGTATACAAAAACCCACTAAAAGTCACAAATAATGATGTAAGACCCTCAAAAAGGTCAAAAAAATCCAATCCAGAGCAACCTCACGTGCCGCCCGAAGCCCCACGTGCCGGTGGCGGCACTCCACGAGCCACTACGCGCTAGCGGCAGCACTCTACTAGCCTGGACGTGCCAGTTGCACATTGGCACATGCTCTAGATATGCAGCGCATCTCGCATGTGCCTTCACGCGTATCGGGTCATGTCTTGGCTCGGAATGCAGGTCAGATGCGGATGGATCCGGGTCGAAACTAACCCGGATCACTCTACCCAATTCATGGGCCTCACCCAGCGTATGAACCTCATGCACCTTCACCTGCGGGCATCACGTGCCTCAATTTTCGTGCACGCCACGCGCCTGCAGGTTTGTGTTGCGTATTCTTCACTCAACTCCCTACGACCAGGTTATCTTGAGCTAGCTACCGGGAAACCCATTTTCGGCCTATTTTCGATAGTGATTTTGGCTGGAAAATGAAATTGGACATCCCCAAATTATGCTCAACTCGATTTTTGAGAAATTCACGCCCTAATCTTGGTGAATCATATGTCTAAAGTCTCAGCCCTCCGTGGCCATGTCAGAAAACGTAGTTTCCAGCAATGACTATACACAATATACATATCAAAATGTAGATCCAGTTATGAGAAAGACATATAAACCAATTTTATGGATCATCTTGGTCTTATAAACCAATTTTATGGATCATCTTGGTCTTTAACGTGATAAATCTAAGGTTTCATGGTTCGGACACCATTAATAGCCGAAAGGTTCGACCTTAGATTTATTGGTCTAAATATGCTCCAAAAATTACAAAAAAAAATTAAAATTGTGATCTACAAATCATAGGTAATATCATGGCATGTTTAGATTTACGAAAGTCATTCATGATCCAAATCCTAAATTTATACTCTACACCCTTTTTTTTACACCCAAAAAATTCTAAAAATTATTTTGAATAAATTTAACTACGCTCTGATACCAATGTTAGATTTATTTGATATCCAAATGTAGCGGAAGCATGATTATAATTTTTGGAAAAAAAAATAGATCAAATTTCGAGTAAATATCTCGATGTATGTAGGTTTCCAAAATTCGTGAACCGCAAACTCTTAAACAGATGCACGATCGGGATAGTGATCACAAAATGAACTACTGCCGCAATACCACAATGTCTCAATCCACAATCCGGTGAATCTCAAATGATAGGTGAAATTTTTTTACTCGAAAATTTCTCAATCTCTCAATATTTTCTCACTTGAGAAAATGTTTTGCTCTTTATTCACACACCCACCAAAAATGTGCACTGAGTTTCACATTCTAAAACCTTATTCTCTAACTCACATACAAAGCATAAAGGAAGAGAGGGAAGTTATGTTAATGAGTTATGGGAGTTATGGGGACAATGAGAGTTAACCTATTATCTCCAAAATTTAAATTTAAAATCAATTTTTAATTCTCTCAATAATGCCCCACATGGGCATACCAACAAACAAATATGAAATTCTATCTGGGGGTTCAGCTGAACCTTGGGATGACACGTTTTTGAAGGATGGGTATCTGCCCCCGATGATCCAACTGCAGCCATGCATGCTGGGGAGACAGGTAACGACAATGCTGCTGTTGTAGAAGATGATGTATCAAACAGAACGAACCACGTTAGAGTGGGGTCCCAACCTTCGACATCAGCAACTCCATTGCCAGAAGAAGTTGATACAGGGTGTCCAGGGTCCATTCAAAAAGCACTTGACTTTGACAAATCCAATGAAGTAGAGGAGGGCACCTGCTATGAATTTGAGGATTTTGGAGCAGTTGATGTCTGAGATCGGGAAATGCCCGATTTTCAGAGGGAAATAGCTGCACAGTTGGCCATGAAAATGGCTGTCATGTTTGGGGGTAGCAGTGAAGATGAGGATGGACTTGATTAATGACGCAAGATAATTCTAGTTATTCTTCAGAATTGGACGTTTTAGTTTGAATAGCTTGTGTCTTAAAGTTCAATGTTCTTTAGGTGAACTCAGAATGATGAGATTGGAGCACCTATATTTGTGGCAAAGTATCTAGTTTTCCCTATCTATATCTTAATGCCAATCTTTTTGCCTAGTGGTCTCCATTTTACTTCACCAAGTGTGCACTTAACCACATTCCAAAGCAAGCCCATCAGTTCAATGGTATGCCTGTGATTGCAGTCATTTTATTCTGATGTAGGGGCATCGGAAAAATTCATCCGAAATATTCTTATTAGTTGCTAAGCGTGTGGCTTGGCAGAAGTTGATAATGAATGTCACTTGGCTCAGTAGAAAGGTGTTCAAGGAATTCTAGAGTTCCTTGCGTGCTTTCATTGGTCTTTCCTTGGATTGACAAGTAATGGCTGCACATGAAAATTGACTTGCTCATCATGACATTCCAGGTGTTTTGAATTACCAGAGAGAGAGAGATAGAGAGACAGAAGCAAGAGAGAAGCACTAAATCCAAAAATAACAAGCGGAAGTCTCCTACGCTAAAAGTAGATAAACAGCTGCCTACCTACAATTTCCTGAAGCAATGACACATACGTATCATATCATCCTCAATCTTCTGTTCTGACCATGAAGCATATATAGGCAAGATGAGATGACATGAATATCTTAACATCACAAAGTTATACAAAATATCTGACAATTGCCAGGAATAAAATGTCTTCTTAGGTCGAGTCAAAAGGCGTCTCAACACTTTCACCATATGGACATATGACATTAATGGGTAAGGTAGCCACCTGGACCTGGTTACAAAATATCAGGTCCCAGTTCTCCAACCATTAAAACGATATAGAAGATGAAGAAGAAGAAGAAGCCAGAAGTAAATGATCAGTTCTCAAAGTTCAGCTATTCCACATCAACATCATCAGGCATCCAAATAGACAAGGTGCTAATCTACCATTACAAGCATAATCTTGTTCATCCTTCGTATAGTTGAGAGATACTCGTTATCACAAGGGAATGGTCTGAAGGCTTCTCCAACTGCCGATTCTTGAAAGATGCCAACTTCAATCTTCTGCAGTAATTGTCCCCTCATTTTCTTCTGTCTGTCTTTGTTTTTCTTGCTCCTCTGCAACAATATAAAATTCAAGAGTCAGACATACGTACACATATAAATTCAGGTGTATTCATTTGCAATATAGATATAAAAGGATCTTGAATGTCAGCAAGTGGATTTGATGTATATGCTATTGTGATGAATTTATCTAGAAGTGAGCAGCAAAATGTAATGTCATTAAAGGCTTTCACTAATTGTTCATATATATATATATATATATATATATATATATATATATATATATATATTTCTTCTGCGAGTCCTACAATGTTTGCTCTTCCCATCACACAAATATGTATTCTTCTTGGTACCCGCACAACATCCTTTTTCATTTTTCTCTGATACACATCCTTTTCAAGGAATCAATTCCACCTAATTGAGATGGCACCATAAAATATTATGCCTAAAATCATGTGAAAACCCAACCTAAGCAACAATACCTACTTCATGGGTTTTTAAGGGGACACTACTACAATATGGAGAGCAATGTTTCAGTAGAAACTCATCCACTCATTTAGTATCTCCATATTCTCTATGCCTATTTAATGATCCCGCACAAAGACATGGACCCACCATCCCCGTCTAGTCCTGAACTTCTCAGGGTTGGGGACATGATTGAAATTCTCATCCCCAACTAAGACAAAAAAGCAGGGAGGTATAGGATGGGGGTGTTGGAATGAGTCATCCAGTACCTCCTAGCTATTCCCATAGCAATCACATGTTTCAGAAGTCGGAGATAGATTTACTCTGCTAGCAACTTGATGCACTCTCACACAGAAACTAATAAACCTAAAATCAACAAGCCAAAAGCTAATTAGATCATAAAGAAGCTGTCCTAAAGGGAAGAGATATTATAACCGTCTCCTCCTAAAACCTAAATTGACTCATAGAAGTGTATGTAGGAGAAATTTAAAATCCGCAAAGGCTTCAATCACACAAATCAGAAAATGAATTTTGAGCAGCTATACGACAAATGAATATTTAACATTTACCTTTGGGAGATGGGGAGAGATTATGGACATTATTTAACAAGAAAGGGACAAATGGGTAAATTTATGAAATTTTTAGGGAACTTATGCTATTTTCCAAAAGATTTTTTTTTTCTTTTTTTTTGGGGGGGGGGGGTGGAGGAGGCTTAGCTCCCCTTTAATCCATTCCTGGCCTGGTGTCCAAGACTCTTGCCACTGCACTGTCTATGAATGGTTTCCTTTTGTACTAGTGTGGCACTAATTGTCTTTAAATGTTACTATTCTACTTATCTTTAACAAAAATAAAAATAATAATTTTTTTTCAACAAAAAGAGTATTTGTAGAGAATTATACTGCCGATTACACACATTTGAAATGACAAATTACTCAGACTGCCATAAGGGAGCAAGAAAATTAAAACAAACATGACATTTTATTTTCATCGTTGCTGGATAAATTTGTAACCAATGATCCAACATGATCCAATCAATAACCACAAGCAAGAATAGTCATTAAAATCTCAAGAAACAAAGGTTTATAGCCAAAGAAACCACTCACCCATAAGTTTAAACATTGCTTTCTGTGTACGCTTTTCAAGTTTGTCAAGTTTCTTTTGTACATCCCTTCTTAAGTCCCAGTTTGGTTTCTTTGGTGCAATGTTTAGAAAAGGATCCTGTAGGCATACCCAACATAAAGGTAAATTATGAACTTAGTTATCCTCAAGCATGATGAAATGAAAAATCTAACAAACAATCAAGCACCTGCTCCTCTTCCTGAGGTGGTGCTGATGCAACAGGATCTTCAAACTTTGGTAGGACTGGTGGAGCGACCTTGCCCTCCTGAAGCTCCTTATCATGAGGGAGATAATTTCGAAATTTCATATTCACATTGCTGCAAATATAAGTCAAATAAACATGCTAATAAAATAAAATAAAATAAAATTCTACACCAAAAAAAAGAATTAATGGCAAGCACTATCAGCAACAATGAGAACATCCCCTACTAGTGCTACTGCCACTAGAAATTCAAAAGTGAAATGAACAAAATAAGGATCTAAATTCCACACAAAATGGATCCGAATAGATAATTATCCACTCAGTTGGTCGATCATGTGTATATTGAAAAAGTTTATGAAGAGTTCATGGGATGTAATAATGTGTTTATTGCCCAAGAATGCTGCATAGACCAGGATAGCATCAGTTGACGATCAGTTACAAAATCCTATCTTGGGAAGATGAAAATTTGCATGGTAACCCAAATCATCTTCAACTCCAACACAGAAAAGGAGCCCCCACAGCATTCGCCTCTTATAATGAAGTTGGAAATATGAAATAAGAATTTTGAAATGAAAACCACAAAAAACAGAGGAATGACAAGCATGTGACAAGTAAAAAATTGGCAAGCAACTATAATGATAATGTAATGGCCCAAATTTGAGCAATAAATTTCCCAAAATCACTACAGTGGACTTCAGCCACAAGCATATTAAATAACCAATGGCAAAAATCTAAATTTATTGAGCATATGGTGTGACTGTTACTCAGAATATCAGCAAAATTATGTCACGTGAAATAATTATGATAGGATATATCAAGTTTCAAGAATGAGTCATCTGAAGACCAAAATAGTTGAAAGAAGATGCGTTTTGATTAAGATTGAACTTGATTTTAAAGAATGTTATAGAGATGGAGACTAGACCACAGTAGCAAAATAAATAAGTGCTTAAAATTTAACCTATTGGATCTATCCGTCCGTGAAATCTTCTCTAGTGTACTAAGTCGCAACCCAATCAACATATGGGTTCACAAATTAAAAGGAAACATGAATCAAACATAAAATTGAAGGGGAGAATTCCTCTCACTTGTCATCATCATCCTGAGGCTGAGGCTGAGAAGCAGAATCACCACCAGTTTCAAGTTCAGCATTGCTTAGAAGTTCCTGAGCTGCTCTAAGAGCCTTCAACCTCTCACGACGAGCAGCAGCAACTTGTTCAATCGAATCATCTTCACCATTCATTGCTTACTTTATTTCCACAAATAAATGGCTGAAATTAAAAGGGTGTCTGTCTAAGTGGAAACAAGAGCAGGAACGATTGACTGAAATGGCAAACTGTCAAAAACCTATGTTAACAATGCAGCCAATCAAAGCTTACAACCATAACCATGGACAGCAAAATACTGACTAAATAACTAATAAACAAATAAAAAATGCATTGTTTCTTTTATGTTTCAACTTGAATCAAACAACAATAATTCTTATACTTTATTGAACAATACCAAAGACATTCCTGAAAAATCAAAGTAGAGGGATTTGTAGAAATCAACAAACAACTAACTGAACATACCCACCCGGCAAAAGCATACACAGATCAAAATGAATGGATCAAAAGCACTACGTTTTGAGTGATTAAGCAAAATCAGCAGAGAAAAAGAAAATGAACTCTTGATTTGTTTCCCCAATATTTTATAACTCAAAAAAAACAAACATTTGTTAGCATCAAAGAAGAGAAAAGAGAAGACCTAGAGACAAAATCTTTACACACTAAAATATTTCCGATTGCCTTCTTGCCTCTCTTAATCCATCCGATCAAACCACCCCAAATGTGCAATACTGTACATAAGTACAAACACAGTCCAAAGAGCGGGGGCTTAGATCCGACCCAAAAGACCGAGAAAAACACACAACCTAAAGGTAAAAACGAGGCTTACCTAGCTCCAACAACGATGACACGGCGACGACGGCGTTCACGCTGGTCGGATACGGTGACGGCACCGAAGTTACAGTCGCGGCTGCGGAGGAAAGTCGAATAATCCCGCCGGCAGCGGCTGCGCATTATAGAGAGTTGGAGAGCAATGAGAGAGAGAGAGAGAGAGCGCTACGAGCAAAAATTGGGGTTGATCCAACGGTTGAGAATGTTTAAGGTTTCATTATTAAAGGTTGAGATAAAGCAAATTCGGAGATTCTAGAATCGTTAAGAATAAACGGTTGAGATCTCTAGGGTTATTGAGAGTGGCCGGCTGAGATTATTACAGTTTTTAAAATAGTTTAAAACGTACAAAAGGCAAAACGAACGGCCAAGATCATTGGTGGTTTTAAGAAAGAGGAGCTGATTGTGAAAAATATTTTCTAATTTTTTAAATATTTTTTATATGTTTTAATTTTTAAAATTATAATAAAAAATTTAAAAATATATTTAAACAATACCTAATTTTTTAATAAAAAAATAAAAAAATATGTTCAAATATAACTAATTTTTTAATACTTTTCTAAAATAAAAAATAAAAAATATATTCAAATCAAACTAACTCCTTAATATTTTTCTAAACTAAACATATGTTACATTGTTTATAAAAATTTATAAATCTGTATGATTTTTTTTTATAAAAGTTAATTTAAAATAAATACAAACTTAAAGATCCGCATTTAAAATAATTCATGCCTAATTTTTTCATGATAAATATTACAATTTAATAATATAAAGTAGTATTTAATCAATAATACAAAATATTATATAAATTTGCTCTCATTGCATGTTGATTCTTGTTCTATAAGCCATTAACAATGGATTCCTTAACTTGAAACATTTTAATATTATTAGTTATATCCATTGAAAATTCTTCTTGAACCGTATTTAATCTTTCAAAAATTTTTAAATAATTTTGATCATACATAGTAAACAAATTATCGGTTCTATCTTCCATCCTAATAAAAATATATAATGCACAATATGTATGCAGAATCAACATTTACCGACTCGATAGATAGTTTGGCATACCTTTTAATATATGAAATTTGACTTTGAAGTACACCAAACAAGCTCTTTTTGACATTACGGATAAAGGAGTGCACATAGTTAAATATATTTTTTTTTCTTCTGATCTTTGGACCACGCTTGAAATCCCTATAATAGTATCGTTCACCATGATAGGAGGTTAGAGTTAGATAAACGCTATCGTCAACATGAAAATAATCTACCTTAATAAATTGCAAAAAAAAAAAGTTCATAATTAGAAACATAAAATAATCTTATATCATTAAAAAACAAGTTACAAATCTTTATAAGTACATAAAATGTTTTACCACCAACCGGCATAGGGAATTTATTTTCACTTTTGATAACAATATTATAAAACAAACGCGTATCATTAGCCATTCCCTCCCAACCAATGTACATAAAATATAAATATCATATCATGTGAGCAAATAACTAAGATATTTTGAATCACAAATATGGCTTTTATACTACAAAACATCTTTTGAAAATGGAGAAGAAACATATATTGGTCATTTCTAAATTAAATAAAAGCTGATTTTTATACTCATTCTTTTTCAATTAAATAAGCCCATCCACCCTTACCCTTTGTGTTTTCCAATTCTCCAAAGTTGGAGAATTTTGAAAAACACGAGATGAAAAATAGTAAAAAATAACCTTAAAGTTGTTTTCAATTTCTCTTTATAAATTAAAAAAAATTATATTTTCTAATTTTTATTTTCTAAAAATTAAAAATTAAAGTATTTGAATACAGTTTTATTGTTTTAGAAAAATGTTTTATAAAAAATACTCTTATTTTCCACAACTAAACACACGTTAAGAGTTTTATGCTCAGTTTAGGAGTTTAGGGAAGGAAATCAAAGAAAAGAAAAGACAATACAAGACATGAGGGAAAAGAAAAGAAGAAAAATGATCAAACATTTTATTCGAAAATTCGAAAAGAAAAGAAAGAAAATAAATTTATTTTATTTTGGAGTTAGAGAAAAATAAGAAAAAATATCTAAAAATATACTATTTTTTTTATACGTTTATGCTCTTTTAGTTTTTAAATCTAAAAAATCTTGCCCCAGTGGAATGGTGTGGAATTTGGTATATGATCTCAACAATTTTGTAAAAATTAATTTATTGATAATTGATAAAGAATTGGATGGTCCAATATTCTTCTTTTGTTTTGAGTTTTGCAATCTTAACTTTGAGATGCATGTGAGTTGGGTAATATTTTATACCATTTATAGGATATATCGGGTATAAATTTATTTTGTATCAGTTTTTTAAGAATAAAATTAATATTATTTAAATTTCTATTTCTACTCATTTGCCATTTCCTCCATTTCTTTCCATTATTGGGAAAAATGTTTTTTAACGTTTGAAAAAATTTTCTTTCTAACCTAATCATTTCTTTTATGTTACTATTCAACTCTCAAACGAAGAAATCCAATAGTTTCCTTCATAATCGTTTCCTTGCTACCCATTTTCCTACTCCCAAATGAAGCCTTAATTTCAAGAATACTAGTGGGTCATGTGAAATCCACAATACAATTATTTTCAAATGTTAGAGGTGGGTTTGACTTCATATATAACTACTCCTTTGACCTGAGCGTGGAATCAATATCAACAAGATTCCTTGTTCATCTTGGAAAATTTAAACCTGCAAATGACTGTCGGAATTTGTTTCGGTGGAAGAGACTTTGACACTTATATTAAAAAGAGAAGTTTGGAAAGAGAAAGAAACATACTGCAAAGAGCTGTATAGTAATCCTGTGCAGTTCTGTGTGCTTTGTGTAGTGTTCTTGAATATATCTGGTGGATTGCTATTGCATAGTATATAAATCCTGCCTGTATGGCAAGTTCTGTATGTCTTTTTGAGTATAGAAATCCTAGATTATTTGTAGAGAGGATTGGTGAGAATCCTTTGAGATTATAGGAACGACGAATGTGGACTCTGTAGATTCAGCATCCTTTGATTTAAGAAAATCCCAATTATTGTTAAGGAGATTAGGAATGACTTTGGTTGTCACGGGGACTTATTTCCTTAGCAGGTGAGGTTACAACAGATTCAAATTGGACTAAGAAAAGTTTAAATTTATTAAAAATTTCTTTCCTAATTAGATAATCACAATATCGACTTGTCACGTAGTGGGAATTAGTTCCATAGTTTCTCAGTGAGGCACAGGGGACGACCAATAAGTCAAAGAGCCGAGAACGAAAATAATAGAGGGGTTAAGGGATTGAGAAGTCGAGAGACTAAGAGACATAAGTAATGGCATTAGTGTCATGCCCCAATCCTCGATCTGAGGCATGAGCAGCCACCCGTTATCTTGTATGCTGTCATCACCTGACACACATTTCGAGACAACGAAGGCTAACATCTTTAACTATTTAAAACCTGTTTAAAAACCTGTGTATCCTCAAAATAAAATTTCCCAAATAAATGAAATTTAAAATGTGATACAGTATCTCAATGCGTAATTATGCAACACTTTTGAGAGTCTCAATTTACATTACATAATATAATTACAGTCATCCCATAAAAATGTATATTGGTCATTCTATAGACCTCAAATAAATATACATCATCCAATATCATTTCGGAAAAATGGTCAATACCATACCCAAACCCAATGTCTCTGAACGTAAGTCAAGTGTGCCGAAATCTCTCGACACGTTTCCCTGCCAAGTTTGACTGAAATCAAGGATATATGGACTTTAGACTTATTGATAAAAATGTACCTCAGAATCCTCGAACAGTGAAACCTCCTTTTCTACTACAAAGGTAGATTTGTATTTAGTTGATCTTAACTTTGAGCTTTCGGCAGAGTCTCGTGCTGATAACATATTATAAATGAAGTTGATATAGGAATAAAGATCTATATTAAAGAGAAAATTTGAACAAGATACAGTAAAAAAAAAACTTCTCAAGTCCTTTCTATTTTCTCCTCTCATTTCTCTATCAATCTTGTTCCTTCAACTTCATCTCAAGTTCTCCCTTGAGTTCTCCACTAAGCTTCCCTTGAAGCTTTATTTATGAGGCTTCCTTTGGAAGCTTTCCAAGACTTCTCTTAGAAGTTACCATTGAGGCTTCTCCCATAAGATTTTCATAGATTCTTTCTTAAGCTTTTCATTGCTTCTCTTAGAAGTTATCCCTAAAACTTCTCTTAGAAGCTATTTCTGAATCTTCTTCTATAAACTTCATCTTGTAAAGCTTATTTTGTAAGTTTCTGACATATATTCTACAAACTGATAAGTTATCAGGGGACAATGATAAAATTATATATTTTAATAGACATCCATCAAATTATTCAATATTCATAACAATATTGAGTAAATAATTAATATCATCAGAATTTTAGAGTACATAATGGACTTTGGACATATTTATTTTGTCTCTAATAATTATAATATAATCTATTAATCTAATAGTTGTATTAAAATTATTTTAACTTTAATTAATTCTACTAAATAATTAGAATTGCTCTCTAAAATAAATATTCCATTATTTAAAGAAGTTAACAAATTATAATTCATTGTTTTATCAGACATATATATATTTTTACATGTAGCCCCCTATGTAATACCCAAAATTGAGATCAGGCAAATTTACTGTACTCTCATCTTTTTAATTGTTTAATATCATTAAGTTTCTTTTTTCAAAAAGAATATATTAAAAAATGTTCAATTCATCACCTATTGATAAATGGTAGTAGGCAAATTTTATGAATATTCAACTAGATACCAAATAATATCAATAAATTTAGTTTCTCGATAATCAATTATATTGTAAAATCAAGTACTAACTAACTAACGCTACATACCAAAATTACGAAATTCTTCACTCATAAAAAGTTTTACTCAATATATAACTTCATTTTGCAAGTCTATCCACATATAATCAAAGACTAAGGGCACATGAACAAAATGCAAGAATAGATACCAACTTCCATTTTATAGTACATTTAACAAAATTACTCTACATGACTTGTTGAGTATTGTCACTTACGCTAATTTCTATTAAGTGCAAACCACATCTTATGATCAAGATAAATCATCCCAACTTAACATGAAACTTTCAAGCTATAACTTATATAAGATGAAGTATCCAATTTCACCAATCAATTATGAACTTTTACTTTAAATCAACATAACCATGACTTATATCTATTGTATATATTGTCAATCCGGAATTATACTTATTATAATATGATTACATACATAAATCATTTACACTAAACAAAAAACCTTATATATGCATAAATAAGATAAAAATCTATTTAACTACTTGAATAACTAAATCAAATATTATTCTAATATAAAAAAAGTCAATGAATCGTTTTTAGGCCATACAAATTTTTTTTTAAAAAAGTGAAAAATTAGGATCTGACCCCAACATTAGTATAGTTAGAATATATGCATTGGATACCATAATTAAAAGATGTTAACATAGTTACAACTTATACATTGGATTTTACAAGTGGAGGATGTTTGAATGGAAAATAAATGGTGCATGATACATAAAACCGATAAATAATTTGATGACTAACATGTACTTATTACCCTAAATCAAGAAATAAATAACATAAAATAAATAATAAAAAAATAAAACTTTAACCTTTAACAAAACTTATATTGTTTAATCCTTATGCATCAATTCACTTATATTTTTAAGCAAAAACATTTAAATATGTTATATTAGCATAAAATATTTATGTAGTAGAAATTATTTGAGGTTCTGTAAAAGTTATATTTTTTATTTTATTTAGTTATTCAGTTAAACTAATGATTCTTTATTAGAGCAAATAAGATTATGATTTTATCCCTTAGACTTTTAAAAATTTATAAATTAACCCTTATATAGTAAAAAGTCAGATTTCATCTCTTTAAAACTTGAAAATAAACTTAAGAAATCTTTTAAAAAACATTTTTATAGAGAAATGGAAAGTTTTCAAAATTTTCATAAAGTTTCAATAAGACTTTTAAAAATGGTTTCTATAAAACATTTACTAAAGAATATACTTTTTATAAAGATTTCAAATAAGGACACATTTCTAAAAATATTTTCAAAAAGAAAGACTTTCTTCCAAAACCTTGGTCTTGGGACTTGCATTTGGATTTTTAACACCTAACAAGCGAAATTTTAGTAATGAAGATGAAAACCACTTGTAAAATGTTTAAAACAATTATTGGGCTGTTAAAACATTATAAAGATGGCAGTTTGCCATATTCTTTGGATGTCGAGACATTTGAGAGGTTTGTTCACAAACTGTGAAGAAACAAAGGTCATAAATGTTATATCTCGGTTCTCAGACCCGAGCACGCGACAACCACCGTATTGTCTTGAACAACGTGCAACCCCGGGCACATATTCCGGGATCTCACAAGGCTAATCCATCATAAACATAATCTCAATTCTTAACCAATTCTCTATAATCATAAATCATTCTCTATAAGATCTTTTTTTAAATGAGATAAGTAAAGTCTTAATAACTTTAACACAAAATGACCAATCAAAATATGATTGTACATATACAAAAGTAATAAAACTTCTATAAGTAATCCATAATACAATAAAAATCAGCTTCTATTAACCTTTCCCATGGATCCATCTATAGTTAAGTAAGCCAAAACAAAAACTACCTCACACAAAGTATATGGTTCCGACTGAGATAGATCTCACAAATTGCAAAAGAAGGTCCTCTAGCTATACTTACTATCTACAATCCTAAAAGTATTAGAGAAAAAGATAGGGGTGAGTGTAATCATACTTAGTGAGCGAAAAATCTATACACATACCAATGAGTGGGAGTGTGATTATATCCTAAATCTATTATCAACAAATTCCATTTTATCATTACAAAAGTATTCACAAATTCACAAAAATAATTGTAAAGTATAGACAACCAGCGCATTCAAAATAAAAATATTTCTCTTTGCATCAAATGGGTTGCATTTCATTCAAAACTATAAGATTGTCGAAAATATACTTTCTAATCCAAGATCTTGACTAGAGTCAAAGATTGGATACACCAAGGGTTTTTTTTTTCATTTATTAAAAAAATGTCATATCCTTAGTATTGGTTTGGACATTACCATTGATGACTCATGACTGCCCAACTGAAATCTTGGGTAGATGAACCCCCACATCACACTACCCCAATCCAGTATTCAGCTCCACTCATACCGCTCTTACTCCAACCGGTCATGAGTAAGTAATAAACCACCACAGTTGCGTGAATAATCAATCATCATAAAACATCATTTTCATTTGCAATTAAAATCCAAAAACTATTTCGCAACCCATAATCATCTTTCTCTCAATGAATATCAATCAGCCAAATAATGTAAATCATATAGCAATAACATGCCAAATTTCACATTTCTAACATCATCGTTTCAAGAGAACATATCACACTCAAATTGAATTATAAAACCACTCTTCAAAATAAAATTTTCAAAACACATAAAAATCATTTTTCATTAAACAAGACATAAAATTCTCACTCACGGTTTGGGGAGGGTGTGCACTCTATTAATCCAAATTCTCAACTCTATCCTTGTTCAAAGGATCTTCGCCTGAATGTTATGTAGATCATAATATAGAATTTAGATTAGACATTTATTTAATGTTATGAAGAAATTACATACATGATGTGTAAATAGAAAATGTATCTCTATTCCTAAGACATTCATTAAGTCATACTTAATACTCATTCCCACATCTATATGTCTTAGAAAACTTATCATATCTCGAACTAAAATTCCTGAATTGCCAAAATTCTAATTTTTACTTAAAAACTATACATAAAATAACAATTTTTATATTTATAATTTAGGTCCATTCCAATTACATAAAAACATATAAGTCTATCATATGCTTGCCTTAATTGCATAACTCTAATTTGCATAGTCTGGGAAAATAGCCATATCTTTCGCTACATATATCCAAATCATATGATTCAAGTCTTAAATTAAAGATAATATTTAGATTTACAAATTTTGTATTCAGAGTTTAGCCTAATTTAGGCTAGAATATATCCCAAAATTGAAACAAATTTCTTAGTCGGGTAGAATAGAGTATTCCTCTATAGAATGCATCACTTTGAAAATTTATTAAAAATCTAATTCTTATCCGAATCTAGCAAATCTTATGCCATTTTCAAGATCTAGAAGTCTAATTTCTTAAGAAGAGAACCTCAATTGGTTTGCCTATAAGTAGAGAAAGTTATGACTGAAAAATCACGGCAAGGTCAAATTGTTCTGTTTGTAGAAAATATCAAGGGTTCCATCTTTTTCTCACATTTCAACACTCTTCCAACACCCATACAAGTTTCGATCATTGAGCATGCTATTCACCATATTTCAAAACCCTAAATCATGAATTTAAAACTTACCTTGCACTTGTTTCAAGAGACTCCTAAGTATCCAAATAAAATTAACTCCAAATGCAAGCTTCTTTACTTCCTCATGCTCTTATTACCTTCAAACCCAAGGATTTCTTGGGAGGATTGAAAGCAAGATAAAAGAGTTTAAAAATTGAGTATCTTGTTAAAAAATGGTTTAGTGGTTCTCGGATGGTTTAAAAAAAAAATGAAGGCATGATGAGGGTAAAGAAAATTCAAGCCTCTCCCTTTGTCCTTCTCTCTCTCTCTTTTCTCCTTTCTCACTCTTTTCTTCTTCTTGGTTAAACACACACACATACACACACACCCCAAAATACAGTCAAGAAGGTTCAAGAATGAGGATCTCTCTCTCCCCCCTCTCTTTATTTCTTTCTTTTACTTTCTTGGTTAACACATTTACACCAATACACCAACACACTCACCCATTTTCATTTTCTTAAATGTAATTACATCACAAGAAAGACAACAATTATTGCTCATTTTGACTTTTTCTAACTCTTGTTTTCAAAAGAAAGGAAAGACCAAAAACGTGGGTGGGGTTTTGGAACATTATTAACTCAAATATTAGGCTCCATAATGGGTTCAAGGAATTGGGATTCACCACTAGTTCACACCAAACCCAATTTTAATTTTTAATTCATCCTATTTCATGATTTAAATTTATACTACTAAAGTTCCCCCTATAGGATACAATACATTAGTACAAATAAATATTGGGTTCCAGTTTTATAATTTCTACTCCCATAAACAGAATTTCGTCCTCGAAATTCATTATGTCTCGCCTTCAAATAAGTGAGGATATTGTCTTTGCATCTGATCCTCTAGTTTCTATGTTATCTCTTCTACTCAATCATTTCTCCATAAAATTTTTACTATAGTTATCTCCTTATTTCTCAAGATTTTAACTTGATAATCCAAAATCACAACCAGTTCAGTTTCAAAACTCAAATTCTCTTTTAACTCAATTGGAGGCTTTTTAAGAACATGCAACGAGTCTGCTATGTATTTTTTGAACATGGATACATGAAACACGTTATGGATTTTATCTAACTTCGGAGGCAACTCAAGTCTATATACTACGTTTCCAGTGCTCTTAATGATCTTATACGGACCAATGTATCAAGAGTTTAGCTTTCCTCGACTCTAGAAGCCAATCACCCCTTTCCAAGGTGATACTTTCAAAAATACTATATCACCTATTTCAAATTCTAATGACCTTCTTCTATGGTATAACTTTTCTAACGATCTTGTGCCACTTTCATTCTTCCTCAAATGATCTTAACTTTCTCAATTATAACATCAATCAACTCTAAACTTTTAATCTTTTTTTTCCCGACTTCGTCCCAACATAATGGAATTCAACACTTTCTCTCATATAGTGCTTCATATGGTGGCATTCTAATGCTAGACTAATAACTATTATTATAAGCAAATTCCACTCGAGGGAGATGCCTATCCCAACTGCCAGAGAAGTCAAGTACACCAGCTCGAAGCGTATCTTCCAACGTTTGGATTGTTCTCTCAGATTGACCATCAGTTTGAGGATGGAACATTGTACTAAATCTCAACTTAGTCTCCAAAGACTCCTGCAGTTTTGGCCAAAACCAAGAAGTGAACTGTGGATCTCTATCCAACACAATAGACACTAACACTCCATGTAACCCCAAAATCTCATCAATACACATCTTGACTAACTTATCTAATGAATATATGGGTCAAATAGGCAAGAAATGAGCAGACTTAATAAGCCTATCAACAATTACCCATATGGCATCATGTCCAGTCTGAGACCTCGAGAATCCAGTGACAAAGTCCATCATTATGTGTTCCCACTTTTACTCTAAAATTGGCAGGGGTTAGAAAATTTCAGTTGACCTTCGATGTTTGGCCTTCAATTGCTAACATATTAGACACTTAGTTACACATTCTGCTATATCCCTTTTCATTTTAGGCTACCAGTAGCTCTCTCGAATGGTCTGATATATTTTCATACTCCCTGGATGCATAGCATAAGCTGAATTATGAGCTTCCTTTAGTATGGCCTTTCGAAGATCACTATCCTTTGGAACACAAATTCTATCTTTAAACACCATTATACCATCATCTCTCATTTTGAACTTAGTTTTATCCTCCCTTTGAATCTTTTCAAGCTCCAATTTTAACTCCTCATCAGATGTTTATAGTTCTCAGATTCTATCCATCAAGGTCAACCTTACTTCAAATCTCGCCACAAGTACACCATATCCATCACAAACCAACCTTACTCAAAGGGACCAAATGTTGATAAGATGAGAGAGATAATTGCTCTAATACTTGCCAAACTAGTTGATGACTTCCAACTCAAAACATTTGCCACCACATTGGCTTTGCCCGGATGGTAGTCAATAATAAGGTCATAATCCTTAATAAGTTCCAACCATCTTCTTTTTTCGAATTTAACTCTTTTTGAGTAAGCAAGTACTTTAGACTTTTATGATCTATATAGATTCAACATGTCTCACCATACAAATAATGTTTCCATATTTTCAAAGCAAAACCATTGTACCTAACTTCAAATTATGGGTTAGATAATTTTCCTCATGCTTCTTTAGCTGCTTAGAGGCATAGTCTATCACTTTATCTCTTTGTATCAACACACGTCACAACCCTTGTTTGCTACCATCACTATACACAACAAATCTGCCACCACTGGTAGGGAGTGAGAGAATAGAAGCAGAAGTCAATTTCTTCTTGAACTCTTGGAAACTTACCACACACTTGTCATCCCATTCAAATCTGACACTTTTCTGAGTTAACATCGATAATGGAGTTGCTAATAATGAGAACCCCTCGACAAATCTCCGATAGTACCTCGCTAGCCCTAGAAAACTTCGAATTTTAGTAACATTCCTAGGTTGCTCCCACTTAAGGATTGCTTCTACCTTTTTAGGATCTACAAAAATTCTTTCACTGGATATTAACCAAAACTCACATTTGAAGAGTTTTGCATATAACTGTTTCTCCCGAACTATCTGAAGTACAATCCAAAGATGTATTGCATGCTCTTCCTCATTCTTAGAATATATTAGGATATCATCTATGAAAACAATCACAAACTTATCCAAATACTGGTGGAAAACTCGGTTCATAAGATATATAAAAGCAGTTGGAGCATTTGTTAGACCAAAAGGCATCACCAAGAACTCGTAATAACCATAGCTAGTTCGAAAACGGTCTTATGAATGTCACTATCCTTGATTTTAAGTTGATAATATCCCAATCAAAGATCAATCTTTGAAAACACACATACACCTTACATCTGATCGAAAATATCATTGATCCTAGGAAGAGGGTATTTGTTCTTAATTGTCACTTGATTTAACTACCTATAATTAACACAAAACCTTAAGATACCATCCTACTTTTTAACAAACAAAACTGGTGCTCCCCCTGGTAAAGAACTCGGCCTAATAAACCTCTTGTCAAGTAATTCTTGCAACTGCATCTTTAGCTCCTTTAACTCCACGAGAGCCATCCTATAAGGAGGGATAGAGATTAATGCTGTTCCCAAGAGTAAATCAATGACAAAATCAAATTCTCGATCGGGGGGTAATCGTGGTAATTCTTCAAGAAAGACATCCGAAAACTCTTTCACCACTAGAATATTTTCTAAATTTGGATCCTCTTTCGTTTTTATCAATCACTTGAACAGCCTGACATTCTTTCTTAATCATCTTTCAAGCTTCCAAAGCCGGGACCGCACAAGTCAAAATACCACACTTGGGGCATCTAATCTTCTAAACTCAACCCTTTTTATAAAATAGTCCACCATGGCTCTATGCCAAGATAAGTAATCCATTCCCAATATTATATCAAAATCATAAATCTCAATATGAGTCAAATCTGCCTCCAATGCTATTTTTCCAACCTTGACTTCACAACCCTTATACACTAAAATTCTCACTAACTATTCATCCAAAGGAATCTATACAAGTAATTCATCCTCAAGAGGAGACAACCCTCTATCAGCATGCCATGAAAATGTAGCACTAACAAAGGATCTATCAGTACCAGTATCAATCAACACGTATGTATTTTGATCAAAGAGAGTTATCATACCTATTCACAAGAAATTTCTCCAAAATTAGATTCTCAATCATAGTATAGTTAGACTAATATTCATCACTATAATCCTAAATACTTTTCTTTTAGACATTTTAAAACTATGTTTATAAAATATTCCTGACACTATAGCTCTCTATTCTTTCTATATCACTTGGTATCGGTTACTTTCCCTATCTAATGTAGAGACTCTCTAGTTGCACTACTAAACTCCGTTCCCCATTTAAACTTAATACAGTATAATAATTCATCAATTTTCCTTCATGTAATCTCAGAGGGCCAAATCATATAAACATCATCATGCAAAATATTTGGTGTCATTGCTAAAGAATTTAAGTTATAGTCATATGTCAATCATCCTTATGCATAATCACTATATTTTTATCATATCCGAAGATTTTATGCATGCTATCCGATAATATTAATTATAAAAATTTAGACTTTAAACCGATTATCTGTGATAACATCGGGATTGGTTTGAGCATCCTCCTTAGTCATTACATATATCCACAGTTTGTACACGTGTCTAAGGACGAGAAGGATTCTTAATCACTATATTGCTTCCTGTCCTGGTCTTGGGAGTGGTAATGGAGGAAGGAATGGGAACATTCTCACGATTTCCCTTAGGAGCACCCGTCCTAACTTGCAAAGTTGGACTCTTTTATCCTTCACCTCCTAGCTCGGGGCAATTCCTTTTAAAATGATCAGTCTTCCCATAATGAAAATATCTTTGAGGCTCAGGACAAGTCCTGGTATACACGTTCTTACAATTCCAACATTGGTCACAATTACCCTCGAAAGACCTCGAACCAAAAGTAGCACTAGTAGGGGAAGCACCCACCGTTGGATAAGACTGACTCATTACTGAAGCAACCGAGCTGGTAACTAAAGCACTACTTTAGGAAGTTACACTATGACTTCTTTTAGATGATTGGCCAGAATTACTCCCAAACTTCCTTTTCTTCCCAATGTTTTCTCGAATTTGACCCCTCTCTTAAATCATTTTCTCAGCTCTTAAGGCCATCGTTGGCACATCTTTGAAATTATGGGCATCGGTGACTGACATTTTCTCTCAAATGTTGAGGTTCAACCCCTCTTTAAATTTAAAACAAAGATACTCTTCCGTGGCCACCATTTCTGACACATATATTAAAAGCTTTCTCAATTCCTTTTCATATTCAATTACAGACTTATTCCCTTGTCGGAGGTGGAAGAACTACTTCTGCTTTTGATCTCTATAAAAATGGGTGTAGTATTTCTTATCGAATTCCCCTAGGAATTCCCCCCAAGTAATGAGAATAAAGAAATGCTTCTTTAGGTTTTCCCACCAAGTCCATGCTCCTTTATCGAGTAATCTAACAACCACTTTTAACTTATCTTCATTATCCAAACCCAAATCTTGCACAGTTTTCGAGACCCGATTTATCCAATCCTTAGCTACTGTAGCATCACTCACCCAAATAAGGTTTCACAACTCAATTGTCGAGCTTTCTTGATCAGTTTGGATATGGTAGTAGTGGGAAAAGTAGAGGATACAACAACCGACATAAAAGGTGTAGCCGTCGCCAGAGGTATAGTAGGGTTTGGTGGTAGTGAAGGTGGTGTTTGAGTTTTGGGTTGATTTTGCTAGTGAAACCTTGCTCCTTATTTACTCTACCACTCCATACATTCTTGAAAAGCTACCATGGGAGGAGGAGGAATCTTTGATGGTTCAGGTGGCATTGGAGCACTGGCGATGGACGTTGGCATCGGAGTACGAGAAGAAGAGTTATCTTCGTGCTCAAGGAGGGAAGTAACTCCCCCCGTGTGTCTCCTAGGCATTATCAACTGCAAAAGAAGACAAGTTTTAATTCACAGAAACGAATTAATCTATGCATACATAACTAACCCTACACGAGACTTACCTATCTTAGAAACCATGGGATGTTTAAAAACACTTTAATAAAATTGTCACCAATCCAAACTCTAATACCAATGAAATTGTCATATCCCGGTCCTCGAAGCCGAGCACGCGACAATCCTGTGTTGCCTCGAACTACAGGCAATCCCAGGCACGCACTCCCAGATCCCACAAAACTAATCCATCATCAATACAATCTCAATTCTCAACTAATTCTCTATAATCATAAATCATTCCCTATAAAATCTTTTTGAAACTAGATAAATAAAGTTCCAATAACTTTAATACAAAGTGATCAATCAAAATATGAATGTACATATACAAAAGTAATAAAACCTCTATAAGTAACCTATAATATAACAAAGATTAGATTCCATTAACCTTCCCCATGGATCCATCTATAGCTAAGTAAGCTAAGACAGAAGCTACCTCACACGAATCGCAAAAGAAGATCATCTAGCTGTACTTACTAGTTACAATCCTAAAAGTATGAGAGAAAAAGATAGGGGTGGATACAATCGTACCCAGTAAGTAGAAAATCTATACACATACCAATGAGTGAGAGTGTAATTATATCCTAAATCCATTATCAACAAATTCCATTTTATCATTACAAAAGTATTCACAAATTCATAAAAGTATTGGCAAAGTATGGGTAACCAATACATTCAAAATAAAAACATTTTTCTTTGCATCAAATGAGTTGCATTTCATTCAAAACCATGGGATTGCCAAAAATATACTTTCCATTCCAAGAGTTTGGCGGGGTCAAAAATTGGATATACCAAGGGTTTTTCTTTATTAATTTATTCAAAAAAAGTTCCATCCTTGGTATTGGCCTGGACATCACCATTGGTGACTCATGACTACCTAACCAAAATCTTAGGTAGGTGAAACCCCTATATCACATTACCCCAATCCAGTATTCGGTTCCACTCATACCGTTCTTACTCCAGCCGATCATGAGTGAACAATAAACCACAGCAGCTGTGTGAATAATCGATTATCATAAAACATCATTTTTATTTGTAATTAAATTCTAAAAACCATTTCACAACCCATAATTATCTGTCTCAATGAACATCAATCAACCAAGAAATATGAATCATGTAGCAATAATATGCCAAATTTCACATTTCCAACATCATCATTTTAGGAGAACACATCACACTCAAATTGAATTATAAAACCACTCTTCAAAATAAGATTTTCAAAACACGTAAAAATCATTTCTCATTAAACAAGACATAAAAATATCACTCATAGTTTGGAGAGGGTACGCACTTCCACTAATCCAGATTCTCAATTCTATCCTTATTCGAAAGACCTTTGCCTAAATATTATGCAGATCACAACATAAAATTTAGATTAGACATATATTTAATGCTACCAAGAAGCTATATACATGATGTGTAAATGGAAAATGTATCTTTATTCCTAAGACATTCATTAAGTCATACTTAATGCTCACTTCCGCATTTATATGTCTTAGAAAAATTATAAAATCTCGATCTAGAATTTTCGGATTGCCAAAATTCTAATTTTTACTTAAAGACCAGATATAAAACAACAATTTTTATGTTTATAACTTAGATCCACTCAAATCACACAAAAATATATAAGTCTATCATATGTTTTCCCTAACTGCATAACTCCAATTTGCACAATCATGGAAAAATGGTCATAACTTTCACTACACATATCAAAATCACATAATTCAAGTCTCAAATTAAAGATAAGACTTCTGAGCTTAGCTTAATTTAGCCTAAAAGGTATCTCAAAATCAAAGCAAATTTCTCAGTCAAAATATGGCAGAACAGAGTATTCCTCTGTAAAATGTATCATTTTAAAAAATTATTAAAAATCCAGTTATCATCTGAATCCAGCAAATCTTATCTCATTTTCAAGCTCTAAAAGTCTAGTTTCTTAAGAAGAAAATCTCAATCGATTTGCCTATGTGCAGAAAAAGTTATGACTAAAACATCACAACGAGATCAAATTGTTCTGTTTGTAGAAAATATCAATGGTTCCATCTTATTCTTACATTTCAACACTCTTCCAATATGTATACAAATTCAGATCATTGAGCATGCTATTCACTATAAATCAAAACCATAAACCATGAATTTAAAGTTTACCTTGTACTTGTTTCAAGAGACTCCTAAGTATCCAAACAAAATTAACTCTAAATGCAAGCTTCTTTGCTCTATTTTAATAACCTCATGCTCTTATTACCTTCAAGCCTAAGAATTTCTAGGGAGGGTTGAAAGCAAGATAAGAGAGCTTAGAAATTGAGTATGTTGTTAAGAAATGGTTTAGTGGTTCTCGGATGATTTAAAAAAAAAATAAAAAAGGTATGATGAGGGCAAAGAAAAATTCAAGCCTCTCCCTTTCTCCTTCTCTCTCTCTCTTTCTCCTTTCTCACTCTTTTCTTCTTCTCAGCTAAACAAACACACATACCTCAAAGTACACTCAAGAACGTTCAAGAATGAAGATATTTCTCTCTCTCTCTCTATCTCCCTCTCTCTCTCTCTCTTTATTTCTTTCTTTTACTTTCTCGATTAACACATTTACACCAACACACTCACCCATTTTCATTTTTTAAATGTAATCCCATCACAAGAAAAACAACATATATTGCTCTTTTGACTTTTTCTAACTCTTGTTTTCAAAAGAAAGGAAGAAAACAAAAGAAAGGGAAGACCAAAAGCATGTGTGATGTTTCAGAATATTATTAACTCAAATATTGGGCTCCATAATGGGTTCAAAAAATTGGGATTCACCACTAGTTCGCACCAATCCCAATTTTCATTTCTTTATTTATCCCATTTCATGATTTAAATTTACACTGCCAAAGTTCCTCTATAAGATACAATACATTAATACAAACAAACATTGGGTTCCAATTTTACAATAAATGTCTTTTGCAGTTATAAAAAATTATGGGTTTTAAGGGCAAGCCACTATAGTAATGAATTTTCCAATAAATAAGCTTTAAATCGAAGACATATCTTGGTTTGTAGGGGCATTGTGATCATTTTTGTAAGTTTATTTGAAGAATTGCATTAAATTGTGGGTGTAAATTTTAGAGAGAGAGAGGTGGAGAGAAGTTTGGATTTAGAGGTTTGGTGTTTACGAAAGAGGGAGAAAGGAGGAGAATGCATGTGTAATACACATGTTGAAGAGAGAAAGTAAGGGAAAATGTGTGTGCGCACATACTGAGATAGAGAGAAAGTGTGTTGGATATTGTCGAGTCACTTATAAAGTCACGGAAGATATTTATAAACTACATGACTCAGATTTTAGGATAGAAAAATGCATTTTAATTTCAAGAATTATAAGAATGAATATTTTGAAAAGTGCCCTTTAGAAAACTATTATTTTTAATTTCAAAATGGTTCAAGGGCACGAAGGATTAAGGAACAAAATTGTCATTTCAAATATAACTTTAGAATTCTCCTTATAAATTGTAATAATTTAAAAAAAAAATTAAAATCTAAAAAGTAAAATAAAAAATTGGAAAAAAATTTCATGCACACAAATGGATAAAATAGAATCTTGCAAATCTCTTACGAGCTAGGGTTGTTGCATGGGAAATGAGCCATGGCTAATGGCTAAGGCTAACACATGTGCCTATGCGGATAGTCATTGTTGATGAGTAGAGGGAGTTTGGGCGGTCTTCAAGCAATATCCGCTGTCTTGACAATTCAATGGGTGGTATTTATCGCATTTGGTTTTTTCTTCACAAGGACATTGCAGGAGAAATATCCAAAATAGCTAGCCGAAAATAAGAGACAAGTGCCCGAGGCGTTTTCTATTATAGTTACTCAAACTAGGGATTATTAATTAGGGATGAGTGTATGGGAAATTTGATGAACTAATTTAGACAAACATAGACTTGTGAAGTGTTACTTCCTGTTAGAGGTGGGTTTTGGCTCCACAGATTCTGACTCTTTGATTCAAGTAATTACTCTAAAGGATGGATGAGAAACCTACACGCTGGAAGATACTCGGAAAGAATAGACTCTGATACTCAAGTCAAAAAGAACTATTTTCAATAAGAATGAAACTAACTGAACAAGAGAGGGGGCTGAGCATGAGACCTGGTGGTTTGTGTGTCAGGTGTATGGTATCAAGAGAGCATACCTGGTCTTCAGTGCGTAGTATATTTATATAGGGTCATCTCTCAGAAGTCATGTGTTCTTAGGCATTACCACCCTAGTTTCCTTATGAGAAGTCCTGAGTATCTTGGGACTCCATAATCAAATATTCTTGAAAGATTTATGATCTTGATCACTTAAGAAATTCTACCAAACAGGGAGACTTCTTCCCTTATCGATTAGTTTTCAAAAGATCCTTTCCTTATCAAGAGAATATGTGTGTTACCTCTAGCCGATGGGGATGAATGACTAGCGTTTTACCGAGATGATAAGGATCATGTCATTTTGAATGTGTTGAATGCCTTTGAGAGTCATAGACCGATTAGTTTACTACTGATAGAGGTTGCTCAATGTGTGAGGCCACGTCCATCCTTCGGGGAGATAGATCTCTACCTGTTGACATGCTAGGCATAAGATGCCTATTGGATCATGGGCTCACAATGTAGAGTATTGCCATAATGGGCCTTTAGATCATGTCCTATCATTTACCTTCGACTCAGGGTGTTGCTTTGCAAAAAGGGAGACATGAGTAGTGATTATTGAAAAGATACAAAATTTTTAATGCAACACGTGCCTCTCGAGTTTCACGAATCGTCTCGAGTACGCTTTATAAGGTCAAGTGCTCAAGTGGATCAAGCACTCCCATATTTTTCTTTTTGTAATCTCACCTTCTTGCGAATCAATCTTTCATAGCAAAAGTCTTTCTTGAAAGAATGACCAAGGGTTCTTCTTCTCAGACTCATTCGAGTATCAGCGACATTAGAAGCACTATGACAAAGCAAGAACTCTGAGAAGTTCAAATCAATACATTGCTAAGGAACGGTTACAAAGTGGTGTTGGCTATTGATAAAGAACGGGTAAATAGGGCATTGGGGAGTCACATCCCGATGAATAAGCAAGCAATGCAATACAGTTTGAAAATCCCGTACATTGGCCCGATTGGGGAGGTACTACTATGATAGAACATATTTCCGATGCTGCTTCTTCCCAGTGCTTGGCGTTTAGTCACCGCCGTGATTTCTCTACTAGGGTTTTGTCATCTCTGTTTCAATTTTGAGATTCTGACGGCTATCTTCTCATTGAAGAGGTGCAAAAGCAAGGGTTCCACTCTGGACTAGTATAGGTTGCAAACCTGGCCCGAGTCAAAGGGGGATTTTACTATAAAAAAATCCATCGATAAGAGTTAAATGTACAAATATTTCTTTATGGAGTTCTTGAATAGAGACCTCATGCCTATGTTGTCTAGAGCCAATGAGAAACCTTTATTTGGGTTGAAGCCTTCGACTCTTTTTCGTCATTCCCAGTTCATATGTTTGGTTGGCAATTATTGTTTGTCTACCCAAATGAACATCTGGGTTAAATCTCTTGTAAATGGCCAAATGTTGTCTTTGGCAGGTCTGTTGATTAGGGAGAAGAGGAAGATTGACATGCCATTTCTGGTTGAAATGAGGGAGATAGAGTTAGTTGATATTCTATCCTCTGCGAGAGATACCATCTTAAGGGAAATCTCGACTGTTAAATAGGTGAGACCAAATGCTAAGAGACTTTTGAAAGAAACCAATAGGACGTCTGAGGCCTAATCAAAGGCTACTCCTCCTTCATCAAAGAAAAGGAATGTCCACTTACCCAAGTCTTCTGTAGAGAAAGAGACCGAGGGAAATAAGTCAGTAGGAGGGCATACATCTCCTATTCCAATAAGACACTTGGAACCGATGGCTGTTGGATTAGAGAAGGCTGATAGTTTGGTATCTGATAATCATTCATCTCCGATTGATGACGAAGACGTTTAGGTGATAAAGGTACCCTAAGTAGGGGGACCTAAGGACGCCCCTATACCGGTTGTTGAGACGAGGCTGTCAGAGGAGCTAGATGTTCCTGCCACTACAGTAGTGGAGATGTCTGGTTCATCATATGCTGCACCTTTGTAGCCCCCACACAAGGGAAGCACAAGGAGGCGGATAGGACTGCTTTCCCTCCCTCTTTCCTCATTCGGTCCTTCAATGGGCAAAAAGACTCAAAGGAGAGGGGAACGGTGCTATCTGTGCCAAGGACAACTAGTACAGTTACATCGACATTACTAAGGCGAGTAGGATGGCCTCTCAGTTTGAGTTTCATCATTCAAAATTGGAGTGGAACAGGATATCTTTGGACCAAGCTGATAAGGCTTTTCAGTTTTTAGGCTTAATGGTATTTTTTTCCTTGAACTTGCATTGCTCTATTTCTCAATTTCCTCTGCTGTCAATTGATCTGGTTCCTTTTTTGCCAATGATGGATTTATTAGAGTTTCAGAAATAACGAAGGAAGTAGACGTTGGGGCACCTGGAGGATCGTGCCAATCGGTTGGGAAGCTAGATTCTGGCACTGCAGGATACCCTTAATCAGAGGGAGAAAGATGCAAAAGTAAGGAAGATATCTAATACCTTGCTTGTGGAAAAAGATAAGGAGATAAGGCACTTGTAGTTAGACTTAGCCTTATACTGAAAGCGTTGTGAAGAGCTAGAGGCCAAGGGGAAGGTTCACGAGGTGTACTTGCAAACTGCTAAAACGCTGGTTCGGTTGCGTGAAAAGTCTCTTCGAGTGGCGGAGTAAAAAATAACTGAATTCAAGGAGTCTCTTTCCCAAAACTATAACACCGACATCTCAGTGTACTCATTATTGTACTCCTCATTTTATATATGATATTACTCATATTCTATATAGAAAAATCCACTAAGAAATTTTTTTGCTAAAACCGTTCTCGAAAATGTCGGCTTAATCGTCGGCTTAATCGTCGGCAATTAAAAATTTTCAGAATGACCACCGACGGTCCTATAATAATAAAAGTGACTTTTAGTGCATAAGAATCTCAAATTTGGATAGATCTTAATTCGTAGAGCTAAACGCAAATTTTTCAAAAAATCATTGGTAAAACTCCAGCCGAGTTGAATGTGACTCGGTAAGGCTAAACGATCACGTTTTGATGCGGGTAAATTAAATTAGGCCTAATATGAGGTTTTGGGTTTAAAGTACAATTATAAAAATTTTTGGGGTCAAATTATAATTTTTATAATTTTTATAAGTCAATGGACTTATTTGAAATTTATAAAAACTAAAAAGTAAAAATGTAACAAATGTTCTCTTTTCTCTCCCAAAAACATGAACAAACAAAAGGAATATAGAAAGTGGAAAGTGAGGTGGCGGTTGTGTGAGGAGAGAGGAATTGTTTAGGACTTTGAGAAATAAATCCAAAGGTGGAGATTTAATTGAAGTTAGATGGATTAATTTGGACCTTTGGATTAAGTTAGTGGGAAACAAGACACAATTCTTTTTGTGAAAATGTGTGTTTTCTTGGAAATAAATCAAGGGTGGGGATTTAACTTAGAAATGGAATCTAAATTGTGGGCCATTGGATCTTGGTTGGTAGGAGACAAGCATTTAATGAAGACTTGAGTTGTAGAGAGTGAAAGTGTGTTTGTAGAGTGAGAAGGAAGGAGAAAACGTGAGAGAGAGAGGGAGTTCTTGCTTATGAATCATGTGATCCAATTGGTAAGAATAAATCTTGAAAAGGTTGGATGGCTAGGATTAAATAGAGCCACTTGAACTAAGTTGAACACTTAGCTTCTTCTCCCATTCTTCCAAACCGTGAGTTGTTCAAGCCAAGAAACAAAATACTTTCTTCATTTTTCTCTCAAGAACCGTAAGTTTAAAGGGGAAGAACTTACAAATTTTCTACAACACCACCTAAATATTTTTGCATAAATCCTTTCCTCACAAACCCAATTACAACATATTCAAAAATCAAAACAAAAGGAGGAGATTTGCTTGGTGAAACAAAAGGATGGCCAAGAGCTTCAAGAGGAAAGGGAACTAGGTTTTCTCCAAGTTTCATTCAACATTTCTAGGTAAGAATGTTTTCTCTCATACTCTAATATAACATACTTTCATTTTGAGCCAAGAGGAGATGTCTAACTTAGTAAACTTATGTTGACCAAGAGCTAGGAATTTGGAGGAAGGATTGATCTTTTGAGGAAAGGCTTTGGTTGGGCTTGAAACATCAAGATTTGAGGTAAAATAAATTTTGCACTTTGCTGAAATTTGTGAACCTTGTGTTGATGTTCTAAATATGGTGTTTTAGCATAATTTTATAACTTAGAGTCTAGGAGGAACCCAAATGAAACATGAGCAAAGGTGTGCAGAAAATTTAAACTTGTGTTGACGAAGAATTTAGATGAATGCAAGGTGTTTTCATGAGCTGAAATTAAATTTACAAATGCCAATCATGTGTGCTGAACTTTAATGCAAAGATGATGGATATATGTATATGTTTGTTGATTGAAATGATGTGAGAAAAGTGTGCAGAAATTTGTTGTGCTTGGTTAAGAATTTGGATGGATGAAAGGTGTATTAGTAAGTTGAAATGTATCTTGCATTTGGGAAGTTTGTGTGCAGAAAATTTGAATGAAAATTTCTAAGTTTTTAATGTGCAAATGGGCTAAAAAATAGGGCACTTGATTTCTGAAAACAATTGGATATTAGTGTGCAAAGAAACTACCTTAAAGGTCAAGGAATGTGATCTAAAAGTGTGCAGAAGTTTTGCACTAAAAATGATCGAAGTAAGGCTATTTTCATGCTAGCCAAGAAGAGAAAATGTAAGGAGAAAGGGATTTACATGTGTGCAGAATTTTTAGTAAGGTAGGGAATGTGTGTGTGTGCATGTATAGTTAGTAGATGTGTGCTAAGGTGATGTGATAAAAATGTGTACTAGTTGGTGAGTAGCCAAGAATGTAAGGAATGAATACGAGCATGTGTATGTGTAAGGATTGTAGAGTGTGAAATCTTATGAGGAAGTGATGAATTGAATTGAGGTGTTGGCAGGTAAGAATTTTAAAGGATGAATTACATAATGTGCAATGTGTGTGTGGACTATTTTGTGCATAAAGGAGGTGAGATTTTGAGTAAAATAAATGCTGAAATTTTGTGGGCTGTTTTGGGCATACAAAGAGGTAGAATGTGGGAGAGATTGTGAATGAGTTTGGCATGTAATTTGGAAGTATATATGTGTATGTGGTGAGTTATGTACAGGAAGTTTTAGGGATAACCCTAAATTTGACAATGTAGATTTTTATTTGTCGACATTAGTGGTAAAGTTATAAGTTGTGTATATAAATGAGTATATGAGGTTGCCTATTCAATGATGAAAAAGGGGACAGCCTATATACATCTTAGAAGCTTACCTAAGATGCCCTTAGCCCTAATACTAGATGGAGGACAAATTAAAATACAATTTAACATAGTGATTTTCAATTTTTATTTATATGTATTATGTGTGTTGCATTGTAGTGACATACTTGGTGACCCAGCAAGGAGTGGACAATTCTTACACTTCGTGGTACATTTTAGGAAGTGACATACCCTCCCTTATACAGTGAGCGGAACTTTGACACTGTGTTTTTTATTGAATAAAAATCCATGTTTTATAACCTTTCAAATGACATATTTAATGAACTGTGTGAAAGTATGATATTTGATTTATATTTTATAAATACTTCTCTTTGTGATCATTGGAGTGTCTCAAATGATTAGGTTAAATGATATGCACCCATGAATTGTGTTGAAATGATATCATGCCACTCTTTGAAAACTTAATATGATTATATACTTCCATTGTATTGGCACACTGATTTGAAATAGTTTGATGAAATGTGTGGGTCGGATGCCTACTTGTGATATGATGATGTGATGATGTTCCTTGTGAATTCCGTAGCTACGAAGGGTGTTTATAGAGGCACCCATCATGTCTGGATACGCTTCTGTAGGAGGTATCCCTAAACGTCATATGTATAGTTGCGGACGATTGAACCAAATCAGGGAGGACATGTGTGACACCACTGTCCAGCAACATGCGAGATTCTATACATGCTAGATTATATATGTGTGCATAGACACGAGCTAGCCGGTTGTACCGTAAGGGGAGGATGTGTGTGACGCCACTGTCTAACACTTGGTGAGACCCGTGGCCAACGTTGGGGTAGAGAGCTAAATGTTTTTATACTTGCATATGAAAAATCCCGAATGCGCCCGTCATGGGTCGTGGTAGACCCTTGCTGGGAATATTTTATTGGCATACTCTAAATGATTTAGAAATATTAATGGATGCATATGTTGATGTTACGATGAATGATAAATGATCACTTGATTTATGGAAATGTCATACTTGATTTTAATATCAATATGTTTTAAAATGTGCTTTAACACTCCATACTCACACATGCTATTGGGAACATAATGTCGATCCCCTTACTCATTGAGTATTTTTCCATAATACTCACCCCTCATTTTTCCATGATGACAGATATAGATTTGGCAGGGAAACGTGTCGAGAGGCATTCGACACACTTGACTTACATTTGGAGACTTCGAGTTTTGGGTATGGAACCAGCCATTCTTCCGTGATGACATTGGATGATATATATACTTGAGGTCTATAGAATGACCATGTACATATTTTATGGGATGACTGTAATTGTAATATGTAACTTGTAATTTGAAACTCTCAAAATAGTTGTATATTTATGCATTGAGACAAAGTGTTATATTTTAATTTCTTTTACTTGGAAAATTATATTTTATGGAAAAATAGGTTTAAACAGGTTTTAAACAGGTGAAGATGTTAGCTTTCATTGCCTCGGTATGTGTGTCATGTGATGGGCAGCATACGGGGTAACGGGCACTATTCGCGGCCTTTGATTGCGGATCGGGGCGTGGCAGTTGGGTTGGTATCAGAGCTCTAGGTTGAGAGCTATGTTTTATGAAAAAAGTTTTAAAAATATTCCCAAGTACATTTTCAAAAGTCCTCGATGCATATGACAGTTTTTTTTACAGTCATGAGGTCCCAGTACATGGTTTTAGGCATATGAGTTCCTTTATTTTTAGGGGGTTAGATACAGTTCGTATCTAACCTAGCATATTATTTCCATCGGTTCTTAAACCGATAATTTCATTTATTTTAGGGGGTTAGTTACGAATTCTTGAATCATGCCTAATAAAGATTATTCTTTTGCAGAACTATGACCACTAGGCAGGGCGCTAGATTTGCACCCCTTGAGCCACCTAGAGTGCCCGAGGATACATCCTCATCACGTGCGCCCCCTCTAGCACCTTCTCAGCCGGCTACTACAGCCGTGGTTCTACCACCACCATCACTCAATGCATTTAGGCAAGTGTATGAGTGGTACAGCGCACACGGGGTTTAGATACCACCCCTACCGACTCCTACGACAGCGTCGACTCCTACAGTAGTGCCTACTCCTGTGGCACTGGATCCTCCACTGGTGGCCGGTCCTTCTTCAGTATCTGGTCTGAGTGACACCACATCATCCACACTTAGGCACAACCACAAGCTGACTCAGCTAGTCAAGGAAGCTCGGCAGTTGGGATGCACAGGCTTTGTGGGACTTGGTGATGCCACTGCGGCTAAGCACTGGGTCAACTGGACCCATCGGATCTTGACGGATTTGGGTTTGAGTGAGGAGTACACGCTACGGGTAGCAAAGAGGTTGTTAGATGGGGATGCCCTCACTTCGTGTGAGTCTATCTATGATGACGCTACCGAACCATTACAGTGGGAGGACTTCTTGAGGGAGTTTAACCACAGGTACTTCTCAGAGTCTCAGCAGGACCGTAAGAGGGTAGATTTCCTCCACTTGCTGCAAGGGACTAAATCAGTTTCGGAGTATGAGATAGAATTGAGGAGATTAGCAGCTTTTGTCCCCGATTTAGTGACACCGAAACAGTTGAGATTCAAGTTTGAGGACGGCCTCAACTTGAGCATTATGAGGTATATGACGGTCACATCCAACTTCTCCCTCATGGAAATAGTTGATTCAGCCCACCGTGCGGAGGAGATTGTCCACATTGAGGGTAGACAGAGGGAGAGTAGAGATCAGAGGAAGAAGAGGGCTGGGACCCAGGTGAGTCAGAGCTCAAAGAGGGATAGGACTTTTGGTTTTCATAAAAGCCCCGCTCACTTTAGACCAGCACACTTTGGACAGGGACCATATCCCCAAGGGTTTGGAGCACCAACCCCTAGTGCCACGAGTCAGACCATAGTTCAGCGGCACCCTCCTTGCTGCAAATATAGCAGGTACCATCCTCCGGGAGCTTACAGGGTACCTATCACATACTTCCAGTGTGGGAAGTCGGGACATATCAAGAGTTCATGCCCTGATTTAGGACTTGGAGGTTAGGTGACTTTGAGTCATCCGAGTGATCCGCGGGTAGAACAGCAGGGAGCACTGACACATTCGAGTCACATTGCTCCATAGACGATAGCCGGGAGCAACACTGTACCCGGTCCCTCACGACAGCAGCCGAGGGCACAGGCCCGCATGTATGCTATGACCCAGGAGAACACTCAGGTGAACCCAGATGTGATCATGGGTAATCCTCCCATAGATCCCCCTGTTTAGGAACTTTTAATACTCTCTTTTTGGAAATCATGTATACTATGATGATTATATACAGTGTTAACTAGTTAAATCCCTAGAGGCTTAACTATTTTGATATATATATATATATATATATATATATATATACATATATCTTTTGTGCACCCTAAATTGATTTCTCTTTCAATTTCTTGCATCTAGGTACCATAAAAATATTCGAAGTCGACGCATGTGTTCTTATAGACATCGTTTCGAATTATTCTTATGTGAGAGTTGCTTTTGCTCAACAGTCGAGTAGGCCGTTATCGCCACTAGATGAGGAGTTAATGGTTATCACTCCTCTTAGTGAACAGTTGATCAAGGATTCCGTATATAGAGGGAGCGATATCATGATTGGGGAGACAGTGTTAGAAGCAGACCTAATTCCACTCAACATGACAGACTTCGATGCCATCCTAGGGATGGACTGACTAAGTACTCATAGGGCTTCCGTGGACTGTTTCACCAATGAAATAGATTTCCAAAGGTCTGAAAGGCCACCACTGACGTTTGTGGGTGAGAGACTAGTTTTACCTCGTTGTATAGTGTCAGTGATGGAGATCAGATTGATGATACGCCGAGAATGCACGGCATATCTGGCCCACATGATAGATACCACCATAGAGGGTTTGAGGCTTGATAAGGTCCCGGTGGTATATGAATTTCCTGACGTATTCCCCGAGGAGCTACCCGGATTACCACTAGTTCAGGAATTTGATTTTGAGATTGATTTGGCTCCGGGGACTACTCCTATTTCCATTCCACCATATAGGTGACACAGCCGAGCTGAGAGAGCTCAAGGTTCAGCTACAGGAATTGCTGGATAAGGGATTTATCCGTCCGAGCACTTTACCTTGGGGTGCTCCGGTGTTATTTGTGAAGAAGAAGGACGGTACTTTTCGACTTTGTGTAGATTATCGGCAATTGAACAAAGTCACTATTAAGAACCGATATCCGTTGCCCCGCATTGATGATTTGTTTGATCAGCTTCAGGGTGCTAGGGTTTTCTCAAAGATAGATCTTCGATCGGGTTATCACCAGTTGCGGATTAGGGCCGAGAATGTGCCCAAAACTACATTCTGCACCCGATATAGACATTTTGAGTTCTTGGTAATGCCATTTGGGCTGACCAATGCACCAGTCGCATTCATGGACCTGATAAATCGGGTCTTCTATGATTACTTGGATCGGTTCGTCATCGTGTTTATTGATGACATTCTAGTCTACTTACGGAGTGATGAGGAGCATGCTCAGCACCTTCGGGTTGTTTTTCATATCCTTCACGAGAGACAGTTATATGTTAAATTCACCAAGTGTGAATTTCGGTTGCGACAGATTGGTTTTCTAGGGCATATAGTCTCTGCGGAGGGTATTTTTGTTAATCCGTAGAAAGTCAAAACTATTTTGAGATGGGAGTAGCCGCAGACCATGACTGAGATCCGAAATTTCCTTGGTATTGCAAGTTATTATCGGTAATTTGTAAAGGGATTCTCTCGGATTGCTGCACCACTATCTAAGATGACTTGGAAGGACGTCAAATTCCATTGGGACGATCGTTGTGAGGCGAGATTTCAGGAGCTCAAACAATGATTGACATCCACACCGATATTAGCCCTTCCTACTAGTAGTCGGGAGTATGTGGTATACAGTGATATCAGCCAACAGGGATTGGGTTGTAAACTGATGCAGAATGGTCGGGTTATTGCATATGCTTCTCAATAGTTGAAGAAGCATGAGTTGAATTACCCGACACATGATCTCGAGTTGGCATCTTTGCTTTGAAGATATGGTAACATTATTTATACGGGGTAACCTGCAGGGTATTCACAGATCATAAAAGTCTAAAGTACTTGTTCACCCAGCGGGAATTGAACCTCAGATAGAGGAGGCGGTTGGAGTTATTGAAAGATTACAACCTTATCATCAATTGTCATCTTGGAAAGGCAAATGTTGTGGTAGATACCTTAAGCCAGAAGTCATCATCTTCTCCTCAAACTACAGAGAATGCTTATCTCTCTTGTTTGGTGGAACTCTGTGCATTAGGAGTCAGCTTGGCTAGTGATGATCAAGGAGCACTACTAGCCTGATTTAAAGTGAGGCCGACCTTGCTCGACCGCATTAGGGAGCTCCAGGGATCAGATGAGGAGCTCTAAGTTATTCTTGATAGGATCCGCAGAGGTGATGGCGGAGATTTCTGAGTCCGTGATGATGGACTAGTGGTATACTGAGAGCGGGTTTGCATTCCCGCCAACAGTGATCTTCGGAGAGCTATTCTTGAGGAGGCTCATTCCTCTGCTTATGCTATGCATCCGGGTAGTACGAAGATGTATCAGACTATCTGAGGTAGTTATTGGTAGTCTTGCATGAAGAAGGAGATCACAGAGTTTGTTGCTCGATGTCTGGTCTGTCAGTAGGTGAAGCCAAGTATCAGTGATCCGCCAACACTTTACAACCTCTTCCCATTCTCAAGTGGAAGTGGGAATACATCACGATGAATTTTGTGATGGGACTACCGCGGACTTTGACACGATATGATGCTATATGGGTGATCATTGATAGACTCACCAAGTCCGCATACTTCATTCCTATTCGTGGTGATTATTCCTTGGAGGTGTTGGCATGCCTCTACATCGACACCATTGTCAGACTTCACGGGGTACCTGTGTCGATTGTGTCAGATAAAAACCCCAGATTTACATCTAGATTTTGGCCCAGATTACAAGAGGTATTAGGCACTAGATTGAGCTTCAGCACAGCATACCACCCCCAGACCGATGGTCAGTCAGAAAGGACCATCCAGACTCTAGAGGACATGCTAAGAGCATGTGTTATGGACTTTCGGGATAGCTGGGATCAGTATCTCCCATTGGTAGAGTTTGCATATAATAGCAGCTATCAGGCCAGCATTGAGATGCCTCCGTATGAGACATTGTATGGGAGGAAATGTCGTACTCGTTGTGCCAGGATGAAGTAGGAGAGAGGCGACTCACCAGTGTTGAGATTGTTAAGGAGACTAAAGAAAAAGTAAGGATTATTCATAAGCGAATAAGACATGGTTTTCCTATGGATATCGCTTGAGTTCGAGGCGGCGACCACTTGAGTTCGAGGAAGGAGACATGGTTTTCCTATTGATATCGCCCTGGAAAGGGGTGATTCGATTCAGGCAGTGGGGTAAGCTGAGCCCCAGGTATATTGGGTCTTTCCGTATCCTTTAGAGGGTCGAAAATGTGACATACGGACTAGAGCTGCCAGATGAGCTTTCACGTATTCACGATATCTTCCACGTCTCAATACTTAGAAAGTACCTGCCTGATCCTTCACATATCCTAGAACCTCCGCCAGTTGAGTTGCGTGAGGACTTGAGTCTACCAGTTCAGCCATGTCTATCCTTGATCGGCAGACTAGGAAGTTGCGGAGCAAGGAAGTTCCTTTAGTTCAAGTTTATGGAGGAGTAACCAGGTCGAGGAGGAGACTTGGGAGCCCGAGGAAGCTATGAGGATACAGTACCCTAAACTTTTCTCGGTATAATTTTCTTTTAGTTTCGAGGATGAAATTTATTTTTAGGGGGTTAGAAAATGTAAAATCGACACCTTAGTGTATTCATTATTGTACTCCTTCTCATTTTATATATGATATTACTCATATTCTATATAAAAAAATCCACTAAGAAATTTTTCTACTAAAACCGTTTCTGAAAATTTTGGCTCCATCGCCGGCAATTAAAAATTTTTAAAATGACCACCGATGTTCCTATAATAATAAAAATGACTTTAAAGTGTATAAGAATCTCAAATTTGGGTAGATCTTACTTCGTAAAACTAAATCACAAATTTTATGAAAAATCAACGGTAAAACCCCAGCCGGGTCGAATGTGACTCGGTAAGACTAAACAATCATATTTTGACGCGGGATAAATTAAATGAGACCTAATACGAGGTTTTGGGTTTAACGTGCAATTATAAAAATTTTTGGGGTCAAATTATAATTTTTATAAGTCAATTGACTTATTTGAAATTTATAAGAACTAAAAAAAAATGTAACAAATGTTCTCTTTTCTCTCCCAAAAATGTGAACAAACAAAAGGAATGTAGAAAGTGAAAAGTGAGGTGGCGGTTATGTGAGAAGAGAGGAATTGTTTAGGACTTTGAGAAATAAGTCCAAAGGTGGAGAGTTAATTGAAGTTAGATGGATTAATTTGGACCTTTGGCTTAAGTTAATGGGAGACAAGACACTATTCCTTGTGTGAAAATGTGTGTTTTCTTAGAAATAAATCAAGGGTGAGGATTTAACTTAGAAATGGAAATCTAAATTGTGGGTCATTGGATCTTGATTGGTGGGAGATAAGCATTTAATGAAGACTTAAGTTTTAGAGAGTGAAAGTGTGTTTGTAGAGTGAGAAAGAAGGAGAAAACGTGAGAGAGAGAGGGAGTTCTTGCTTGTGAATCATGTGATCCAATGGCTAAGAATAAATCTTGAAAAGGTTGGTGGCTAGGATTAAATGGAGCCACTTGAACTAAGTTGAACACTTAGCTTCTTCTCCCATTCTTCCAAACCATGAGTTGTTCAAGTCAAGAAACAAAATGCTCTCTTCATTTTTCTCTCAAGAACCGTGAGTTTGAAGGGGAAGAACTCACAAATTTTCTACAATACTACCTAAATATTTTTACATAAATCCTTTCCTCACATACGCAATTACAACATATTCAAAAATCTAAACAAAGGGAGGAGATTTGCTTGGTGAAACAAGAGGATGGTCGAGAGCTTCAAGAGAAAAGGGAACTAGATTTTCTCTAAGTTTCATTCAACATTTCTAGGTAAGAATGTTTTCTCTCATACTCTAATATAACATACTTCGATTTTGAGCCAAGAGGAGATGTCTAACTTAGTGAACTTATGTTGACCGAGAACTAGAAATTTGGAGGAAGGATTGATCTTTTGAGGAAAGGCTTTGGTTGGGCTTGAAACAACAAGATTTGAGGTAAAATAAATTCTGCACTTTTGTGAACCTTGTGTTCATATTCTAAATATGGTATTTTAGCATAATTTTATAACCTAGAGTCTAGGAGGAACCCAAAGGAAACATGAGCAAAGGTATGCAGAAAATTTAAACTTGTGTTTGCCAAGAACTTAGATGAATGCAAGATGTTTTGATGAACTAAAATTAAATTTACAAATGCCAATCATGTATGATGAATTTTAATGCAAAGATGATGGATATATGTATATGTTTGTTGAATGAAATGATGTAAGAAAAGTGTGCAGAAATTTGTTATGCTTGGTCAAGAATTTGGATGGATGAAAGGTGTATTAGTGAGTTGAAATGTGTCTTGCGTTTGTGAAGTTTGTGTACAAAAAGTTTGAATGAAAAATTTTGAGTTTGTAATGTGCAAATGGGCTAAAAAACAGGGCACTTGATTTCTTAAAACAATTGGATATTAGTGTGCAAAGAACTACCTTAAGGGCCAAGGAATGTGATCTAAAAGTGTGCAGAAATTTCTGCACTAAAAATGATTGAAGTAAGACTATTTTCATGCTAGCCAAGAAAAGAAAATGTAAGGAGAAAAGGATTTACATGTGTGCAGAATTTTTGGTAAGGTAGAGAATGTGTGTGTGTGCATGTATAGTTAGTAGATGTGTGCTAAGGTGATGTGATAAAAATGTATACTAGTTGGTGAGTAGCTGAGAATGTAAGGAATGAATATGAGCATGTGTATGTGTAAGGGTTGTAGAGTGTGAAATCTTATGAGGAAGTGATGAATTAAATTGAGGTGTTGGCACGTAAGAATTTTAAAGGATGAATTACATAATGTGCAATGTGTGTGTGGACTATTTTGTGCATAAAGGATGTGAGATTTTGAGTATAATAAATACTGAAATTTTGTGGACTGTTTTTGGCATACAAAGAGGTAGAATGTGGGAGAGATTGGGAATGAGTTCGGCATGTAATTTGGAAGCATATATGTGTATGTGGTGAGTTATGTATAGGAAGTTCTAGGGATAACCCTAAATTTGACAATGTAGATTTTTATTTGCCAACATTGGTGGTAAAGTTTTAAGTTGTGTATATAAATGAGTATATGAAGTTGCCTATTCGATGATGAAAAAGGGGACAGCCTATATACATCTTAGAAGCTTACCTATGATGCCCTTAGCCCTAATACTAGACGAAGGACAAATTAAAATACAATTTAACATAGTGATTTCCAATTTTTATTTATATATATTATGTGTGTTGCATTGTAGTGACATATTTGGTGACTGAGCGAAGAGTGCACAATTCTTACACTTCATGGTACATTTTAAGGAGTGACATACCCTCCCTTATACATTGAGTGAGACTTTGACACTGGGTTTTTTATTAAAAAAAAAATCCCATGTTTTATAGCCTTTCAAGTGACATATTTAATGACATGTGTGAAAGCATGATATTTGATTCATATTTTATAAATACTTCTCTTTGTGATCATTGGAGTGTCTCAAATGATTGGGTTAAATGATATACATCCATGAATTGTGTTGAAATGACATCGTGCCACTCTTTGAAAACTTGATATGATTATATACTTCCATTGCATTGGCACACTGATTTGAAATGGTTTGATGAAATGTGTGGGCCAGATGCCTACTTGTGATGCGATGATGTGACGATGTTCATTGTGGATTCCGTAGCTACGAAAGGCATTTGTACAGGCACCCATTGTGTCCGGATACACTTCTGTAGGAGATATCCCCAAACGTCATATGTATGGTTACGGCCGATTGAACTAAATCGGGGAGGACATGTGTAACGCCACTGTCTAACACCGATCGGGATTCTATACATGGTTGATTATATATGTGCGCATAGACATGGGTTAGCCGATTGAACCATAAGGGAAGGATGTGTGTGACGCCACTGTCTAGCACTTGATGAGACCCGTAGCCAATGTTGAGGTTGAGAGCTAAATGTTTTTATACTTGCATATGAAAAACCCTCAATGCACCCATTATTGGTTGTGGTAGACCCTTGCTGGGAATATTTTATTGGCATGCTCAAAATGATTTAGAAATGTTAATGGATGCATATGTTGATGTTACGATGAATGATATATGATCACTTGATTTATGGAAATGCCATACTTGATTTTAATATCATTATGTTTTAAAATGTGCTTTGACACTCCATGCTCACATATGCTATTGGGAACATAATATCGATCCCCTCACTCACTGAGTATTTTCCTATAATACTCACCCCTTATTTTTCCGTTATGACAGATATAGATTTGACAGGGAAACGTGTCGAGAGGCATTCAACACACTTGACTTACATTTGGAGACTTCGAGTTTTGGATATAGAACCAACCATTCTTTTGTGATGACATTGGATGATGTATATACTTGAGGTCTATAGAATGACCATGTACATATTTTATGGGATGACTGTAATTGTATTATGTAACTTGTAATTTGAAACTCTCAAAATAGTTGTATATTCATGCATTGAGGCAAAGTGTTATATTTTAATTTCTTTTACTTGGAAAATTATATTTTGAGGAAAAACAGATTTAAACAAGTTTTAAACAGGTAAAGATGTTAGCTTTTGTTACCTCGATATGTGTGTCGTGTGATGGGCAACATACGGGGTAACGAGCTGCTGTTCATGGCCTTCGATTGCGGGTCGGGGCATGACAAAAACACTATGACCTTCAAGAATTCTGAGTGCAGAATGATGGAAAGGTTGAGATGTGCCAAAGGGATAGTCCGTTAAGTGGGTTTGGACGAGGTTCTGCCCCAGCTGATGAGGCTAGCGGTCAGGAGACCACAGACAAGGGTATTGTCCCTGTTGATCCAGTTGGCATTCTTCCTGAATTAGTCTCGATTAAGGCTACTGTTGGGTTTCCTCGTTGGGAGGTTTTAGCACTTCCCCCGACTCCCCTTGATTCTGTATAACTTATGTACTGGTAACCCAAGGGACCTTTTGTGCTGTAGCATTTTTTAATGAAAAATCTTTTATACTATTGTGTCTTTTACATGTTGATAGTGGGGGATATTCCCTTAATCATTTGAGTGGTGAAGGTAGGACTTAACTTGTATACTTTCGATAAGATTCGCCTGAGGGATCCGGCTGAGTCATATACCATGCTTGTTCATTTTAGATTTGCCCGAATGAATAATGTTTTCTCATCTAATGGTGCATTGTCTTTACTGGGAGACCAATCAGTAAGTTTAGATGTATTCACCAGACTGGGAGCCTTGTTCCTTAGATAGACCACAATTATTAGGATACAGTCAGATGGGCGAGCCATGGCTGCCCTTTGGGGAGTTAAGTCCCTTATTGATGACACGCTTCGTTAGTTAAGAATCACACGATAGGATGGGCCATGTCTACCCTTCAGAGAATCAAGTCCCTTATTGATGACACACTTTGTTTGTTAGGATTCATATGATAGGATGGGCTGTCATTGCCCTTCGGGGAGTCCAGTCCCTTATTGACGACACGCTTTGTTTGTTAGGAATCATACAATAGGAAGGGTCGTGCCTGCCTTTTGGGGAGTCAAGTTCTTTATTGACAACATGTTTCGTTAGTTAGGAATCATACGATAGGATGGGCTATGCATGCCCTTTAGGGAGTCAAGTCCCTTATTGATGACATGCTTCGTTCGTTAGGAATCATATGACAGGATGGGCCATGCCTACCCTTCAGGGAGTCACGTGCCTTATTGACGACATGCTTCGTTCGTTAGGAATCATACGATAGGATGGGTCATGTCTGCCCTTCAGGGAGTCAAGTCCCTTATTGAAAACATGCTTCGCTCGTTAGAAATCATAGATAGGTTAGGTCGTGCCTGCCCTTTGAGGAGTCAAGTCATTTATTAATAACACACTTCATTCGTTAGGAATCATATGATAGGATAGGCTGTGCCTGCCCTTCAGGGAGTCAAGTCCCTTATTGACGATAAGTTTCGTTCGTTAGAATTCATATGATAGGAGCAAACGATAGGGTATAAATGATAGGATGTCATATGTATTATCACTAAATGAAAAATACTATTGCAATGATGTAAAAGCTTAAGGTAAAATAATCGAAGCGTACCCTACAATCACGGAAGGATCATAGTCACTTGGGAATGATACTGAGGGTTCCAAATTACAAGACAATGTATCGATACCGAAAGGAGTTCTGAACTTGATCTTTATGTGCTTAGTGCTGGATAGGGCTTCCATGGCGATCAAGTTTGGCCTCTCCAGGATGGCATTATAGAGCGAGGGGAGCTTGATCATATTGAACATAGTAGTAGTCATTGCATGGTTCGATGGTGAACTGAAAGTAACCGAAAGTAGGATAACACCTTCGGGGTATATCCATTCGCCTGAGAGTCCTTTGACAAAACCTGCATGGGGTTAGAGGTACTCGGATCGAAACCCATGCACTGGAAGGCATCCCAATAGAGGAATTTACACCCTACTCCTTGGTCAACAAAAATCCTTCTAACCTCGTATTGGCCGATTTTGGCAGTAATGACGAGAGAGCCATGACGATTAGGATCAACTCCCACCAAGTCCTTATCGGTGAAACCAATGATCGGTCTTTTTCCCTTAGGTTGTTTATCAATGTGAATCGTTAGTATATTTTGTGGAGCAAGCAGAGGCGTCTCGGTAAAGTAAAATATGGGTGCAATCAGGTGTTCGACTTCATCCCTCCATGGGTGATCTTAAGGGTCTGAGTTGTAGGCGGGGAAGACACTGGTTGGGACATAAGGCTCACGGAGAGCGCATTCGTTATAAATCTAGAGGATCACTCCATTCGGTCGATTGTATAGTGGTCGAGTGTATGGCTGTTCGATCAGTTTGTTTCCTCATGACGGAGCGTGTCGATCAGGAGAGGGTATATCCCTCCCTTCTACATTGATAAATCTCTGCAACTTTTCGCTTTGAGCCAAAAATTCCAGCTCATCTTTGAGCTTCCAATAGTTATCGATCGTATAACCATAATCTTGATAAAAGTGACAGTACTTGGTCTTGTTATCATGCCCCGGCTCGCAAGTCTGAGCACGCAACAACCACTGCATGATCTAAAAGTATGTATAGTCACCAACACGCACCTCAAGATCCTGTAAGGTTGTGAAAATACATTTTCAAACCAAAGAAAAAGCCAGCACATCGAATGTTTAACATTTCAAAATATAGATTCAACTTTACAAAAAATATATATATAAAACATACTACAGAAAGAGTTTTCAAAATATAATTCCTAAAACATAAATTAAACTTCGAGAACGCCCTCCAATGGGTCCATCTACAAGCCTTAAAATGTCCACCAAGAAAGGACCAATACCAGCTATTGGTTCAAGACAGCTCTGTTCTCAGTTAGATCTAGCTAGCTGTAGGGGGCTGCTGTTATATCTACACTTTCTCTGAAAAAGATAAGAAAGAGGGATAAGTATAAAATACTCAGTAAGTGGATTACAATGACATATTGTAACAATAAATGAGCGATGAGTGTGAGAATATCAAAACCGTAATTTTAAACTAATCATCATTCACAGATATCAAATAATCCAGATAATCATAAAAAAAGATGCATCCACATGTTCGTGTTTTCCAAAAATCATGGGGTCTCCCTAATTTTCAATTATTTTATTTCATAATACTAGTTCCTCATTCCTTGGCGTTGATTTGTATTTCATCGAGATGTAATCCGGATAGTACGACATGGATACAAGAGGCCACGTCTATCTCTCTTGCTAATAAACATCAAACCATGTCACTCCATCAGGTCGCTCTGTGGAAGGAATGACTATAGTCATTTACCATCATCAATACTATTATTTCACAAATATTCAAGTATTTTCCAATGTACCATGTAATCAATAAATGGTTGCCAAACCATATTATAATATTCATGAATGCAATTCTCAGCAATAAATGGCACATATTCATTCGCAAATCTGTAGATGCATGATGTTTCAAATTTCCATTTTGAGACATCCCATAAACACAAATAGTTACAGAAAATCATTTAAAAATCATTTATAAAAAATCATTTTCTCATTCAAAGCACAATAGTCTATCCACTCACAGTGACAGAGAGGGTGGTCACTCCCAGATTCCTTAATAATAAGAGTCTTGCCACGATCTGTCCGTTCGACTCCTAAAGGAAATTATCAAGTAACCAAAATCATCAATATAATTTTCCAATGAACCCAAAAATCCTGTCATTCAAAACTTAATTTCTCTCTCACTTCCAATGGTTTAATAGTCTCCAAATCTAAATAAATAACTAGAAGAATAAATCAAAAGTGGGATAAAAAGATGATAATACATTGATTTTTTGGTCTCCAAGAACCCTTTCCCATATGGGTTGTATTAAATTCTAGGATTTTGCCCTTTCTAGTGACATCTCTACATCACTAAACTTTTCCAAAATCAAGGCTAGAATCTAGTTTTGGAGTGTTAGATGAGTTTTTTGGAATCTTGGATTTTGAGTTTTGTTAGTGGATCGATTAGGTTTGAAAGAAGAGAAGAATGGTTTAAAGAGAGAAGTGAGGTTTGGGTTTCGTGAGCTTTCTAGAGTCTCAACTCCACTTCTCCTTTTATTCTTAACCCATTTTCCATAATTGTTTTGTGACCCTCTTGTACCCCTAAATTGCACATGTAACCCACTTTGCCCTTTGGTTTATTGAGAGGGTCCACCCAATAAGTCTAAACATTTGAACTTTTGGTCTGTTGAGAAAAGGTGTTCGGTGAAGAGCAGGAAGATTGGAAATGAAGGGTATAAGTCTATAGAAGATAAACTAGAATTGTTAAAATTGGGAATATTTCAAAAATATGGGTCATAATAAAAATTGTATAACATATGAGTAGAGGATTCAAATGGCATGGTGGTAACAAATTTTTTAGATGGCTTAATGATGCATGGGTTCAAGTTTCCATATCTACAACTGCCGACAAGGAATTTGAATATTTGTGAAGTCAAGCATGTATATGGAGCAAATTGGAAGGAAGTGCCAAATAGAAATAAGATGCACCGACAAGGTAGTGCAAGTGGTGACTAAGGTAACCGACAGGGATTTGGAAACTGTGGAAATGGAGCTATTGTTGGTACCAAGAGGCATGTGAAAATTTGGTAAGGTAATTATCGATAGTCTAAGACAAGTGAATGTTGATATACCTAGAGATAAGGTTAAATTCCCATGAATAGGATAAATTCAAATATTCACAGTACAGAAGAGCTTCACAGGGTCGGTATCGAAGAGTTGTCTCAAAACAGATACCGATAGGGTTTCAAAATTGGACATTCACTGACAAGTTCAAATACCGTTAGGTAATAAAAATCGAGTGTAACATACCAAAAGATATATGAAAATTTGGGTGTACTGATAGAGGTGTGTGTGTTTGTGTGTGGGTATATATATATATAAATTGTAAGATAGTGGATTTATTGAGAAGTGGCCACCACCAACAACTGACCAGGAAATTAGTTTGAAGAATTGTTTATCGATTATTAAACCTTTACCGATAAGCTAAATCTCATAAAAAAATTTAAATCCTATCAAGTATCGACCAGCTAAATTCTATTGAATACTGAACACCAAATCTCAAGCAACCGATGACTTTGGTGATCGATAACTTTAAAAATTTAAAACCTATCATCCAAATATTTAGAGGAATTCCTGGACAATCCAAGGAGCAGCAATTCACATTTATATTTAAATTAACTATTCTTCCACAATTGTACAAAATATAAAAATTTTCAAATCATCCATTTAGAGTGTACATGTAATCTAGACTTGTACATTATTACAATTTCTACCCCCTAAAGGAAAATTTTGTCTTCAAAATTTTATTACATTATTATTCTTCAAATAGTTGGAGATGTTGTTCTCTCATCATCTCCTCAGGTTCCCAAGTCATATCTTCAACATGGTTATTCTTCCATAAAACCTTAACAATTAGGATTTACTTATTTCTCAAACTCTTAACTTGCTTCTCCAAAATAGCTACTGGTTGGACTCCAAAATTCAAATATTTTCTCAACTCAATAAGAGGAACCTCAAGGACGTAGGAGGGATTTGTCAAGTACTACTTCAACATAAAGACATAAAAAATATTAGGAATTCTTTCTAACTCTAGGGGTAGTTCTAATCTATAAGCTACCCTTCCTACTTTTCCAATGACTTTGTAAGGACCAATGTAATGAGAATTTAATTTTCTCCATCTCCAAAACTGAATTATACCTTTCCCAGAGGATATTTTCAAGAATACTATGTCACCAATCTCAAACTCCAATGGCCTTCTTCTCTTATCAGTATAACTCTTTTGTCAGTCTTAGGCTGCTTTTATCCTTTCCCGAATCAACTTCACATTCTCAATAGTGGCCTTGATCAATTCTACACTTTTAATCTTCCTTTTCCCAACTTCATCGCAGCACAATAGAGTTCGACATTTCCATCCATATAGGGCTTCATAAGGGGGCATTCTAATACTAACTTGATAACTATTGTTATAGGCAAACTTTATCAAAGAAAGATATCTATCCCAACTACCCTAAAAATTCAGTACACAAGCTCTAAGTATATCTTCTAATGTTTTGATTGTGCGTTCAGATTGCTCATCAGTTTGAGGGTGAAAGGAAGTGTTAAACTTCAGTTGAGTGCTTAAAGATTCTTGTAATTTTAACCAGAACTGAGAGGTAAAACGGGAGTCACGATCAGACACAATCGATACTGAAACCCCATGGAGTCTCATAATCTCATTAATGTATAACTTAGCTAATTTCTCCAAAGGGTATGTGCTTTGGATCGGTAAGAAATGGGCTAATTTGGTGAGTCGGTCTATAATCACCCAAATGGTATCATACCTATTCGGTGTACGTGGCAAGCCGACTACAAAATCCATAGTTACATACTTCTATTTCCATTCGGGAATCGATAATGGTTAGAGAATACTGACAGGTCTTTGGTGTTTTACTTTTACTTGTTGACATACTAAACACTTAGACACAAATTCAGCAATCTCCATTTTCATTCAAAACCACCAATAATTCTTCTTAATTGTTCGGTATACTTAGTACTTCCCGAATGTATAGCATATGCCAATGAGTTGGCTCCCTCAAGAATCGCTCTACGGAGCTCAATGTCCTTAGGAACACAAATCCTATTATTAAACACAAACATCCCACCATCTCATACTCTAAACTCGCCTTCTTCTCCATTGTGGACTTTCCCAATTATCATCTTTAATTCATCATTGGTAGTTTGAAGTTCTCAAATACGGTCTACTAAGCTGGGTCTTATCTCAAAACTTACCAGCAATGCACCTTGTTCGCCACTTGCTAATCTCACCCCAAGGGTTTGGATTCCAACCAAACAACCAAACAAGAAAGATAAGAATTCTCATGAGACTCCAAATTAGATGAAGACTTCCGACTCAAAACATCAATAACTACATTCATTTTATCGGGATGATTGTCTATCACCAAATCATAGTCTTTCATTAACTCAAGCCACATTCTTTGCCTCAAATTCAGCTCCTTTTGTGTAAGCAAATACTTCAACCTTTTGTGATCGGTAAAATCCTACAAGTCTCTCCATATAAATAATATCTCCATATTTTCAAAGCACACACAATTACTGCTAACTCTAGATCATGAGTAGGATAATTCTCTTCATGGTTCTTTAGTTGATGGGAGGCATAAACTATCACCTTATCATTATACGTCAATACACATCTCAATCCTTATTTACTTGTATCACTATAAACTATATATCCACCTCTACTAGATGGGAAAGTAAGGATTGGAGCAGATATTAACCTCTTCCTAAATTCTTGAAAACTATCTTCATACTTATCTTACTAAATCATTTATACAACCATCAAACATCCTAAATATTCTACTAAAATAGTCATTAACACCTCAAATCATGGAATCATCAATAACATGCTTTTTAAATCAATGAATTTGTGATTAAGTAGATTTACCTGTGACAACATCGGGGTTATTCTGTACCTCTTCATTAGTCATGGTATAAATCCTAATTTGGGTTCGTGGTGGAGGACGTTGGGGATTAGTAGCCACAGTGTTGCTACCGGTCCCCATTCTTGGGATGACACCGATGGGAGGTGCTGAGGTGGTAGCTGAACCACCTTTGGAGCCATCGCAAGGACCCCAAACTGGTTGGTTCCCTTATCCTTCCATATTTAACTCGGGACATAAGTGTTGAAAGTGACTCTTCTTCTCGCAATGATAACACCTTTTAGGCCCCTACATGGACCTGTATGATATCCCTTACAATTTGTACAAGGATCTCCTTTGGTTCCTCTTGGCCTTACTCCCGATCCAAAACTACCGCGAAAGGCATTCGACTTAAAGAACAATTGGCCTTGGGAGTGTCAACCGACTCTGAGACAGATCCACTATCGTATAAGCTCGTACTCTTGCTTTTCTTAAAAGCTTTGGCCCGAAGTGAACCCAAACCTTTTCTTCTTCCCATGATGTTCCTTAATCTTGCCTTTCTCTTGTATCATCTGCTTGGCCCTCAAAGCCAACCATAGACCATTCTGGTAAGTGTGATCTTCCATAATTGACATCTTCTCTAGATGTTTAGGTTCAAACCATCCTCAAACTTGAAATGCCTATACTCCTCCGAGACTACTATCTCTGGAACAAATATAGATAAACTCCTAAACTCTATCTCATATTATGTTGCTGTCCTATTTCCTTGACAAATGTGGAGGAATTCTTTTCTTTTTAAGTCTCGAACAAACCGTGTGTAAAATTTCTCACCGAATTCCCTAAGGAAATCATTCCAATTAAGAGGTACGGTCGATCTCTCCTTTACATCATCCCACCAAGTACTAGCATCCTTATCTAACAATCTCATAGCCACCATGAGCTTTAGTTCATCATCAATTCTCATGTTTGTTACTGCTTTTCGAACCCTCTTAATCTATTTCTTAGCCACCGTAAGGTCATTGGATCCCGAGAAGGTCACATACCCTAGTTGTCTAGCCCCTTTCAACAACTTAGACAACTCAATAGGTGGACGGGTGGATGGTGTAGCTACCAAAGTAGGAGGGGCTATTGGCACCATAGGAGGGATCGGTGGAACCACTGGATTGGAAGGTGGAGGATCTTGAACTTGAGGTGGTGCTTGAAGATGCACACTATAGGTATTCCATTACTCGGTTCATTGTCGAAGAGTATCAAGTGGCAGTAGAGGAATTTTCGTTAGAGGAGCCGGGTGACTAGGTGCCAGAGGAGGAGGAGCATGAGAAGGACGAGTTATCCTCATACTCTTGTGGAGAAATCTCGTTTACATTCCTCATTCTTCTACGAGGAGGCATGATAATCTATAAAAGAAAAGCCACCTTTAGCTCATTACAATAAGATGACACTAGGCACCTATGGCTAGAGGTATGTCGATTTCCTAGGATCCAAAGGAGGCTTTTAAATCTTCTCAAAACATTTGGAAATATAGAAACTTTTAAAATTATTTGTATATATTTGATAACATTTAATAACTCCAAAACCTTTGCTCTAATACCAATAGAATTGTCACATCCTGACTTGTAGGTCCGACCACGCGACAACCGTCGTGTGATCTTGAAGTATGTGCAGTTACCAGCACACATCCCAAAATCCTGTAAGGCTGTGAAAATATATTTCCAAATCAAAGAAAAAGCCAACACATCAAATGTTTAACATTTCAAAATATAGATTTAACTTTAGAAAAATATATATAGAAAACATATTACAAAAAGAGTTTTCAAAATATAATTCCCAAAACATAAATTAAGCTTCCAAAATGCCCTCCAATGGGTCCATCTACAAGGCTCAAAATGTCTACCAAGAAAGGACCAATACCAGCTATTGGTTCGAGATAGCTCTTTTCTCGACTGGATCTAGCTAACTGTAAGGGGCTGCTGTTATATCTATATTTTCTCTGAAAAAGATAAGAAAAATGAGTACGTATAAAATATTCAGTGAGTGGAGTGCAATAGTAAGTTGTGGTAAGTGTGGGAATGTTAAAACCATAATTTAGAACCAATCATCACTCGCAGATAGTATCAAACAATCCAGATTATCATAAAAAAAAATGCATTCACAAGTTCGTGCTTTCCAAAAATCATGGGGTCTCCCTAAAGAAAACACTTTCGCCCAAATTTTGGCTGAACTTAGATAAAAACCCGCCAAGAGATTTTCAATCATTCCATTTCATAACACTAGTTCTTCATTCCTTAGTGTTGACTCGTATCTCACCGAGGTGCAGTCCGGATAGTATGATATGGGCACAGGAGGCCCCATCTACCTCCCTTACTAACAAACACCCAACCACGTCACCTCGTCGGGTCGCTCTGTGGAGAGAATGAATATAGTCATTTATCATCACCAGCACCATCATTTCACAAACATCCAAGTATTTTCCAACGTGCCATATAATCAATAAATGGTTATCAAACCATATCACAATGTTCATGAATGCAATTCTCTATAATAAATGACACACATTCATTCGCAAATACGATGGATACATGCATGTTTCAAATTTCTATTTTGAGACATCCCACAAACACAAATAGTTATAGGAAATCATTTATAAAAAAATTTATAAAAAATTATTTTTACATTTAAATCACAACAGTCCGTGCACTCATAGTGACAACGAGGGTAGTCACTCCCAAATTCCTCAATGGTAAGAGTCTTGCCACGATCTATCTATTCGACTCCTAAAGGACATTATCAAGTAACCAAAATCATTAATATAATTTTCAAATTAACCCAAAAATCCTATCATTCAAAACTTAATTTCACCCTCACTTCCACTGGTGTAATAGTCTCCAAATCCAAGTAAATAACTAGGAGAGTGAACCAAAAGTGGGATAAAAAAATGATAATACCTTGATTTTTTTGTCTCCAAGAATCCTTTCCCATATGGGTTATATCAAACCCTAGGATTTTGTCCTTCCTTGTAACGTCTCTACATCCCTAACCTCTTCCAAAATCAAGGCTAGAATCTACTTTTGGAGTGTTAGATGGGTTGTTTGGAATCTTAGATTTTAAGTTTTGTTAGTGGATCGATTTGATTTGGAAGAGGAAAAGAATGGTTTAGAGAGAGAAGTGAAGTTTGGGTTTCGTAAGCTTTCTGGAGTCTCAACTCCACTTCCCCTTTTATTTTTAACCCATTTTCCATAATTGCTTAGTAACCCTCTTGCACCCCTAAATTGCACATGTAACCAATTTTGCCCTTTGGTTTATTGAGAAGGTCCACCCAATAAGTCTAAACATTTGAACTTTTGGTCTGTTGAGGAAAGGTATTCAATGACAAGCAGGAAGATTGGAAATAAAAGGTACAAGTTAGTAGAAGATAAACCAGAATTGTTAAAATTAGGAATATTTTAAAAATATGGGTCGTAATAAAAATTGTATAACATATGACTAGAGGATTCAAATGGCATGGTGGTAATAAGCTTTTTGGGTGGCTTAATGATGCATGGGTTCAAGTCTCCATATCTACAACTGCCAGGAATTTGAATATTTGTGAAGTCGTGCATGTGCATGGAGCAAATTCGAAGAAGTGCCGAACGGAAATAAGATACACCGACAAGGTAGTGCAAGTGTTAGCTAATGTAACCGACAAGGATTTGGAAAGTGTCGAAATGGAGCTATTGTTCGGTATCAAGAGGCTTGTAAAAATTTGGTAAGGTAATTATCGTTAGTCTAAAGCAAGAACAGTGATATACTGAGAGATAAGGTTAAATGCCCATAAATAGGATAAGTTCAAATATTCACAGTATAGAAGAGCTTCACAATGCAGTACCAAAGAGTTGTCTCAAAACGGATACCGATAGGGTTTCAAAATTAGATATTCATCGACGATTCAAATACTGTTTGGTAATATAAACGGAGTGTAACATACCGAAAGACAAATGGAAATTTGGGTGTACAAATAGGTGTGTATATATATATTGTAAGACAATGGATTTATCGAAAAGTGGCTGCCACCAATAACCGACCAAGAAATCAAAGTTTAAAGAATTATTTACCGATTACTAAAACTATACCGATCAGCTAAATCTCATAGAAAAATTTAAATCCTATCAAATACCAAATAGCTAAATTTTATTAAATACTGAATACCAAATCTCAAGCAACCGATGACTCTGGTGATCGGTAACTTTAAAAATTTAAAGCCTATCGTCCAAATATCTAGAGGAGTTCTTGGACAACCCAAGGAGTAGAAATTCACATTTATATTTAAATTAATTATTCTTCCACAATTTTACAAAATATAAAAATTTTCAAATTGTCCATTTAGAGTGCACATCATAATCCAAACTTGTCCAGTGTTACACTTGTCTTTCTTTGAGTCATCTTCTATATATCGGGGTGGTCATCTAATGTATAGCTTGTTTCTGATCTAGAATAAGACTTAACTAGGGGTCTTATTTAGAGGAGTATAGGTGTTAAACCTTCGCTGAGGTGGGGGTCTCTGACGGTTCTTCTTCAGTGACGGCTGTCGAGGTGACCGACTACGTTCTCTTCGGGACGACTAATTTTAGCCTCTGTCAAAAGTTTTAGCATCTTTAGCCATTATGTATTTCTTAGTGCGGGTTTAGAATTCTTAGATAGTAGAAAGGGGATTCTTAGTGATAGACATTTTCATACCCAAGGGGTGTAGCCTTATAAGCAAAGCAACTAGTGCAATGGAATGATCCAATGCTAAGGCATTCATCATCTCAACTTTGAACTTGTCCAAGTAGTCCCTCGAGGGCTTATCGTCTCTCTGCCACAGTGGCAATAAAGATGTAGACCTTCGTTTGGCTCCCCTACTGATCACAAAGCGGGTTTCAAACTGCTGTCAGAGTTAGGAGAAACTTTTAATGCTAAGTGGTGGAAGTGAGTTGAATCATGTTAGTGCATTACCTTTGAGGGTAGTAGGGAAGCGCTTGTACATAGTAGCATCTGTCATGTCTGTCAAAATCATTATTGTTACAAAATATGCTGCATGATCATGAGGTCAGATGTGCCATCGTACCTCTCCATGGGAGGCAGAAGTATATCACAAGGTACCGATTCTGAGGAGACCTTCGGATCAAAAGGCAACACACTTGATGGATAGAGGGGAGCTTTGTCCCTTCTTGTATTGGTTTGTTTGAGTTTATCAGCAATGAGTTGTTTGACCCGCTTCCTCAGGTCGTTAGGATTATGATGAGCGGTTACCGAGGGTTCATAATTCAGGCAAGGGACAAACCATCGAGAGTGTGCATGCTATGATCCCCCTGAAAAGGATTGTCCTTCTGGTTTGATAGCACGACTAAGTCTTTCTAACTATTTGCTCATATTCTATAGTCGGGATTCTAACCTCTTGGCTCTTTTTAGAAACATTGGCAAAAGAGTTGCGACTGGATGCTCCCGAGGCATAGGTTGTGGGGCCTGCTCTGGGTGAGGGAGTTGTGAATGAGTGACAAGATTGTCGATAAGATGATGGAGTGCTGCTGGTAGCGTTGTGTCAGTTAGGGTGGCGGTATGCCCGTCCACAGTGGACTAAGCCTTCGAGGCAGTCCTGGTCCTTCTTTTTGGAGGTATGATAGCTTGACACTTCAGAGTGCTTGCAGGGGTTGCTTTAGTCTATTTCTCACAGACAGTGCCATTTTGTTGAAGATGGATTTTGAATCTACAGATTCCGACTTCTTGATTCGAGCAATTACTCCAACGAATAGACAAAAAACCTGCAAAAGATCATCGAAGGGTACTCCGACAGGGGAGACTCCGACAATCAAGTCAGAAAAAACAGTTTTTGATAGAAAAGAAACAGATTGAACAAGAGAGAGGGTTGAGTATGAGAGCCAGGTGATTTGTGTGTCAGGTGTGCTGTGTTAAAAGAGCGTACCTAGTCTTTGACGTGTAGTATATTTATATAGGTCATCACTTAGAAGTCGTGTGTTTTCAGAGCGTTACAACTCTAATTTCCTTGTGAGAAGTCCTGAGAATCTTAAGACTCCGTGATCAAATATTTTCGAAAGATTTGTGATCTTCATCACTTAGGAAATTCTGTCAAGTGGGGAGATTTCTTCCCTTATCAATTAGTTTTCAAAAGATCCTTTCCTTATCAGGAGAATATGTGTGTTACCTCTAGCTGATGGGGATGAACGACTGGCCTTTTACCAAGACGATAAGGATCGTGTCATTTTGAATGTGCTGAATGCCTTTGAGAGTCACAAACCGATTAATTTACTACCAATAGAGGTTGCTCAATGTGTCGGGCCGAGTCTATCCTTCGGGGAGATAGATCCCTACCTATTGACATGTCTAGGCATAAAATGTCTACTGGATCATGGGTTCACAAGATAGAGTATTGTCGCAACGGGCTTTTAGATCATGTCCCATCACTTCCATTGATGACTTATCCTAAAATAGTTGGGGATGCTTGTTGTAAGATATCTATGTAGTCTTGAATAGTTAACCTTGGTTGGCATGAGATTTCCTACATAAAGATGAGGAAACTAATTGTAAGCTAAGTTGGTAATTTCCTTGTACTTTAAGATTGGAAAAATAAAGGCGTTGAGAGATATTTTCCAATAAACATTCTGTTTGCAGTGATTCCTTATAATTTCTCATATTTACTATGGTTTTGAGTATTTAAGAGCACGTTTAGTTGTAAAAAATATTTTATAATTTTTTATCTCTAATTTTCTCATATTTTATATTTAAAAAAAAAGAATAAAAAATTTAGAAAATATATTTAAAAGATATGTATTTTTCTATCTCTAATTTACTCTAACAATTTGAAAAATTTTATGAAAAACAATAGAAAACACCTCTAAAACTGTTTTCTATTTTTTTTTCATAAATTAAAAAACCGTCATTTTTTAAAAATTGAAAAATGGAATATTTGAACACAGTTTTATTTTCTTAGAAAACGTTTTCTAGAAAACACCCTTATTTTTCATAACTAAATACATCCTAAACTATTAAGAAAGCTGATTTGCATCATAAAGTGTGTAAAAAGTAATGAAAAAAGAAAAATCCTGTGACATTAAGCATATCGCATTTAAAATGTGATTATGCTTTAAAACTTGAATTTATGAAAATATTCCTTTTATGGTTAACTACAAAAAACCTTCAATTTGATCACCTTTTTAGTTGTCACTCACTAACTATGTTAATGTTTTCTCTATTAGCATTTTGCCGCCCTTTAACAAAAAATTTAATGGAAATGTTATTGTCTTACACAAAACTGCCCTATTAGTCCCAAATTTACCCAATTCGATCATTCAAACTAATCTCCTTATTTAAAGTTTGAAGAAACCCTAAATCACAAAAATTATATTTACTAATTGATAAATTGAATTGATTCAAAGTAATTCTCAAATCAATCTGAGTAATATTAGTATCACAAATTCTCTAACTTTTAAAATCATTAAAGAGGAAATTTTCTATTAGGGTTTTGGACAGAGGGTGACAAGATGTCAATAATAAAATTCTTGGGATCTTTGTTTGCAACGTTTTTTGAGAGATAAGGTGACAACTTAAAAAAACTAGGTCATAACTAAGTAAATGAGAAATGCGAGGTATAAATCTTTGAAGCATGGAGACCTACAACTTGGGTGCACAATCACCAACTTTCGGAGTAAGGCCAACTTGCAAGCAGCTAAACTTACCCTATGGGATACATCAGATGACTTTATCTTGTACAACTAGTACGTAAGCTTTCTGATTTTGAGGGAAATTAAGGAGGAAGATTAAGGAAGACAACAACTCCAAGGTGAAAGAGAGAGGAAGAGAGATCTTAGATTACTAAAGCTTTGACAAAGAAAAATGGATAAATAGAGAAAGGGTAAAGTGTTGGAGGGAGAAAAATGTGTTTGGAGAGATTGTGTTTGTTTGTGTGAGTGTATGTATCTGGGTGAGCATTTGACTATAGAGTTATTGCACTCTAGAGAGGAAAGATAGAGGTAGAGATAGAAAGTGATTGAAAATGATAAATACATCAAACAGGGGAGATTAGGTAGGGTTTTCAAAATGGAGGCTAAAACCCCTTCTTTTTTTTTTAGGAAAATGTTAGAAAATCCTCTTTAGAGAGAATTTCGATGGGAGGAAACTCTTCTGACCCTAATACGAAAACTCCATTTCAATGTGTTTGGCAATCTCATGAGAAGGGAGGTAAAGGAAAGAAAGGGAGGAAGAGGAAAGTAAAATTAAAAATTACATTTGTCAATAAAATATATAATGGAAAAGGGAGGGAAAGGAAGGGAAAGGAAACTAAAATAAAAAACCATATTTAGTTAGATGGGAAAAATGAAGGAAATATAATCAAAAAGTATATAAATTTATTGTTTTATTCTTTTTCATTTTTATTAGTTTTAAAATAGAGAGTATAAAAATAAATTTAATATTAATAATTTTAAAAGAGAATCACTCTCCTCCAAAGTCTATCGATTTGGTAGAATTGAAAAATTGAATTTTGAGAGTTTCATAAAAACCCTCCATATTTCTCTCCCCTTCAATTAATTGCTTTACCAAATATTGATTCATTTTTTAAAAAATCTTCTATTTCTCACCAAAACTCTTCATCCAAATAGAATATTAAAAAAATTTATTTTCGAAAAGAAAACTAAACCTCATAATTGTATGCAATTAATGCATGAGCTAACGTCTCAAAAACTTGAAATACAACAATCTAAGTGAAACAACAAATGAGATCACAAGGCTCTAAAGATAAAAACACTTAACTTTCCATGTGTAAAACATTTAAAAATTTTTGGAATAATAAAAGAGCGGAAAGCGTTAAAAGTAGAAAACAAATGCATTTGTTACAAGGATACAAATATATATTAAATTAGAGTTTTATATATTTTTTAAAAAAAAATTAAAATTTCATATAAAATGGTTGCTAGTGGCCGCATTAAGTTTTCATATGGTTTGTGAACTTTTGGAACAAAAAGGGAAAATATCGTGTTTTTAAAACCAAATTGGATTGATCGGTTCTACTAATTCGATCAAAAACTATTCTATAGTTTGGTTGGATTTTTATTGTTAAATCAGATGAAATCAAATACGGTTAAAATCGTTTAAAATCAATCAAAATCGATAAAATTACTAAACTATTCTGATGGGACGTATTCTAAGGTTCAATCCAAAATAGTCAATTCTCAAAAGACCCACGAAAAGGAGGTCTGTCGATCAGTAACTAACGTCCGCAACAATAATCTATCAAAGAGCCGTAACCACTCCGATCGACCAACCGAAGGGCCTTAATCGCTCGGATCTACCGAACGATAAGGCCTTAGCCGTCTCGATTAACCGATCGTAACTCATCAAGCGAAAATAGTCACCTCACTTAGTCAAGCAACCGAACGAAGGGCAACACCCCTATCAATTAAAAAAGGAATGTCAGAATTTTCTTGGTTTCAGCTTCTTATTTTATAACAGTATTTCTGAGATTTTTCAGAAAAAGAAAATATCCCTCCCAAAGAGAAAGATTTCCCGATATATGAAGATCGTGACCAATTCGTAATATTGACTTCCGAGATTCCCGAGATCAGTTTGATAAGAAAAGTATGGTGGAAATCCCTCAGCGGCGCACAACTCTCACAGGTATAAAGGATCTAAAGACTCTCGACATCAGGTACGCTCTCTAAGCCTAACACCGGGGGCACACAAAACACAGGAAACGGCTTTCCATCTACTCTCAGTTTATTTCTTTCAAACGAAAACCGCTCTTTACTGATTTGAGCGTCGGAGTCTCCCCGTCGAAACACCCTTCGGCGGTTTTTACAAGAGTATCCACCATCGACGGCAACCGTTCGAGTCAACAATGAGCTGGTATCTGAGGAGCCAAAACCCACCTCCATTAGATTGGCGCCGTCTGTGGGAAACAGATTAGAGTAGTTCTTGTTTCTCTCAACAACTATACCCCCAAGAACTAGAGCGTCTTCCAGAGGAGCCCTCGTTGTAGGGGAAACATCCCCATGCCCGCCGAACCTGTCATTCTCCCAATAACGAATCCTCCAATCCACAATCCTGTGTTTTCCCCCCGATTGTTGCATCTGGAGCTAATTCCGTGACATGCAAATCAAGGACAACAAGTCATGGCTCCAGAAACAGAATAGGCAGAACAGCCCCAAATGGAAAGATTGGTATCTGGAATCCAAAGAATGAGCAAACAGTTGGAAGGACTCAATCGAGCCCTTGGACCGGGAAACCACTCGTCTGCTGCAGAATCTGAATATAGGCAACCCCCTAGACGGGAGTTCCCAAAACCATTGGCAGCCTCCCAATACGACCCCCAGGGCCTAAAAAAGCAGATTGAACAGCTCGTGGCTGCTGAGCTAAAACGAGCAGGAGTAAAGGGTAGGGAAGATCCCCGACGCTCCCTGGGCGAATCGTCATTCGATGCAAAGATCTTGTCAGAACCAACACTGAGAGATATCCTTTTGCCTCCCATTGAGCGGTATGATGGGACAAACGATCACTGCGACCATTCCGCTCATTTCATAACGGTGATGGTCTCTAAAAATCTCTCGGACGCTACGATGTGCAAGCACTTCCCTACCACTCTTAAGGGTAATACCCTAACCTGGTTTAATTCTCTCCCTCCGTTCAGTATCAAGAGTTTCGCGCAACTTCGACAACAATTCAAGGCCCATTTTGTAATCAGCTGAGGGGCTAAATGGAAATCAACATCCCCTTATCATTACACCAATGGAAGGAGGAATCTCTCAGAAACTTCATGGAGAGATTCAAGTCAGAAATGTTGAAAGTCCCTGATCTGGACCATAATATCGCCTTGGCCGCGCTCCTAACGGGCCTGCGCTCCTCTGATATGAAGGTCTCCATCACAAAGAAGCCTCCAGCATCCATCCAAGAATTCTACCCCCGAGCAGAAAAATATATTGCTGCAGAAGAGGCAGAAGCCTTCGACCGACAAAAAGACAACCATAGCAGAAAAGAACGCAGCCGGTCGCCACGCCCCCGTTCTCCGAAAAAAGGCAAACCAGGAACTTCACCTTCGCAAAGGTTCAGCATTTACAACCCACTGAGTGAAACCCCGAGCCGGGTTTTGTATCAAATAAAAAATAAGTCATATGTCAGATGGCCCCCTCGTCCGGCGGAAAAAGATCCCAAAAAAGACAAAACTAAATATTGTCATTTCCATAGGGACTACGGCTACATGACCGATAAATGCAAAAGACTCAGGGACAAACTGGAATTCTTGGTCCATAGTGGAAAACTGCAGAAATTCATCAGCATAGAGGGGAGAGATCTGCCTTCCCCAATCGGGCGTGACGCACCAAGGGAGAATGAGCCATTTCAAGGCCAGATCCCAGACCACCGCGTAAGGAACCAAGAGGGGTGATCCTCTAAGTGCACCATGGAGACGGCCGGCACGAGCCTTATGTTCCCGTTAGCATCTGTCCAGCGTATGATCCGGACTTCCCAACACTCTTCCTTTAATAAAGATTTCGACATTTGCTACTATTCATTGACTACGCGTAACCCGGGGCTTCAAATTACCTTCAAAGCAGATCTTCCGAATGAATGTGTCGCTAATACGGGATGGAACTCCCCGAATGGGCGGACACGGCCCTGACTCCTAAAGTCTTTAACCGACTGTAGAGTCTCAGCCGCCCAAATCTTCCGAACGAATGTCACTAATATGGGATGGAACTCTTCGAATGGGCAGACACTGCCCTAACTCCTAAAGTCTTTAACCGACCGTAGGGTATCAGCTGTTCAGATCTTCCGAACGAATGTGTCACTAATATAGGATAGAACTCCCCGAACGGGCGGACACAACCCTGACTCCTAAAGTCTTTAACCGACCGTAGGGCCTCAGCTGCCTAGATCTTCCGAACGAATATGTCGCTAATATGGGATAGAACTCCCTGAACGGGCGGACACGACCCTCACTCCTAAAGTCTTTAACCGACCGTAGGGCCTCAACCGCTTAGATCTTCCGAACGAATATGTCGCTAATATGAGATGGAACTCCCCGAACAGGCAGACACGGCCCTGACTCCTAAAGTTTTTAACCGACCGTAGGGCCTCAACCATCCAGATCTTCAGAACAAATGTGTCGCTAATATGGAATGGAACTCCCCGAACGGGCGGACACAACCCTAACTCCTAAAGTTTTTAACCGACCGTAGGGTCTCAACCGCCTAGATCTTCCGAACGAATGTGTCGCTAATATGAGATGGAACTCCCCGAACGGGCGAACACGGTCCTAACTCCTAAAGTTTTTAATCGACCGTAGGGTCTCAGCCGCCCAGATCTTCCGAACGAATGTATTGCTAATATGAGATGAAACTCCCCGAATGGGCGAATACGGCCCTGACTCCTAAAGTCTTTAACCGACCGTAGGGTCTCAACTGCCCAGATCTTCCGAACGAATGTGTCGCTAATATGGGATGGAACTCTCCGAATGGGTGGACACGGCCCTGACTCCTAAAGTCTCTAACCTACCGTAGGGCCTCAGTCGCCCGGTTCTTATGAGCGAATATGGGACGAAACTCCCCGAGCGGATAGACACGGCCCTGATCTCTAAAGTCTCCAATCGGTCGGAAGACCTCAGTCGCCCGGGCCTTCCAAAGAAACACCTCCGAATCGACTTCCTAGGAGAGTACTGAAGCATTCTAGAATGAACACATCATCAGAGGAGATTCCCCCCCGACCTAGCTCGATCAATGAAAATATCGAAAGTTCTTTGAAAATTATTACATTCCAATGAATCAGGGGATAAAAAATCCTCATGGCACAAAACTACAAAAGGACAGAAGGAACACAAGAAACAGTAGGGACAGAATTCGAATCAACTGATCCTTCAAGCGGGGGCAGAGCCTCGTACCGACCAACCTCTCAAAGAATCTCTTCGGCATATTTCAGACGCTCATACAACTTACGCTAAGAAAGTTATAGGGCAACAGCATCTCTAGTAGCAGAAGCCTTGAGGTCAGCTATTTCTTGTTTAGCCCTTCGAAGGGATTCTTCTAGCAAACGGGCTAAAGTTTCAGCGGCTGTTAACCGTGCTTTCTGAGCACATGCCTCCGTTTCTAATTCCTTACAACGAGCTTGAGCTGAAACAAGGTCTTCCTGAAGGTGTCTGATCTGCCTGTCCTTGGCCTCTCCAATGGTCTTCTCTTGGTTCGTCAAGGCATCTTTCAGCGCCAACACTTGATCGCTCATACGGGAAAATTGTTCATCCCGCTTAGCCCTCAGTTTTCTTTGAAGCTCAACTAGGGCAGAAGTCTGGAAAAAAGAACACCATGGTTAGAGTCATGAGACAGTAAAGACTCAACTTCAACTCACACAGAGAAAGTACTTACTGTAAGGCAAAGAGATTGGATAGCCATATATGTACACTCGAGAGGCACCTTTCGAAGGGCGGACCTCAAAAGAAGTTGAAAGCGTTCGGCCAACTGTGACCCCTCCTGGGGATCAACGAGATTAAAATCATGGCCCCCCATGAAAACCGCCACTTACCCTTCTTCGGCACTCCGTCATTCTCCAATCAAAATGGGTGGAGAAGCATAATAGTTATCTGGTACATCGACCAAAAGACACTGAGACCCCCGATGAGATTGTCCCAAAGTTTCGTCTGGAATAGAAGCGGAAGGTTGCGTCACAGGACACTCTCCCGACCTTTGGTCTTGAATCGGGATTTTCTCCATCCTCTCATAGAATCCCTCGCCGGAGCCATCTCTTTCTCCAACTCCGGTCGACGCACTAAAGGCTTCGCCAGCTAAATGGTCCCCTCTGGTGTTAGAATGTTCTTGGGACAGCACATGCCCCCCGAATTCTGCTTGCTCTTTTTCCCCAGCAAGTAGACTGGGCACCCTAGTCTTGGACTTTTTTCATCGGGACTCAGGAGAAGCATCAACCGTCTTTCTCTTTGTATGGGACCGCATTTCCCGTGCGGTAGAAATTTCATCAAGAAGACGGGTATCAACATCCAGCACAGTATCGACCAAGTCTTTTCTCCGTTGTTCCAGCAGGAAGGGTTTGGTGATTTGAATTGACTCATCCATGATAAGACCGGATAGTAACAACATGTCGTCTCTTACCAAACTGTCCACCCACAAGCTCTTGCAACTGGCCTCATAATAACGGGCCACTGCACGCAGAAAATGGGAGTGTCAAAGGAGGGATGGAATTTTCTCATTCAAGGAAGGCGTCTGGTTAGCATTTGGAAATGCAGGAAGGAGATCCCTGTTCAAAAATCTGATAAAGAAGAACCTCTGCATCCAGTGCTTGTTCTGAGACTCACTATAAAAAAACTTCCAGCGAGACTCTCGATGAGTTTGGAGTTTGTACCAACCATGAGTAGATCCTTTGGAGCTACGTCGTCCCAAGGAAAACAGAGCCCCAAAAATCTCCAAGTCGAAGCGAATACGAAGAAACCCTAACAAAGAAATTATGACAATCACGAATCGCCAAGCACTTGGAATGAGCAACGAAGTGTAAATGTTCCAATATTTCAATATCTCCGTCAGTGGGCCCGTATAGAGAATTTTCAAATCATATTTTACGCACTATTTATACATAGGGACACAATCCTCGGGGGAAAAACTTGCTATATATTCTTTACCGGGCAACACAAACTCGAAGTCACTTTCGAGTGACATTTCCTTTCGAACTTCTATCAAATCCTCTTCGATCATAATGTTTTGAATGTTGTCTATGCTACGTGATGAAGAGACGTCTATCGGTATTTTTTCACTGAAAGAAAAAGCTTCTCGGAGAAAAGAGGAAAAGAGGTATTTTTTACAAAACGAAAACTCTTACAAAGCGTATATAATACGGTTCACGGAAATTGAAGCGACATATGTCGAAGTAAAAAGGGACATCCATTTTTTAGGATTATCACTCATGGCGCTTCTTTTTCCGAAAAGACCATGAGTCGAGGGCAAATGATGGGACGTATTCCAAGGCACAATCCAAAATAGTTAATTCCCAAAAGGCCCACGAAAAAGAGATTTGCCGATCAGTAGCTAACATCCGCAACAATGATCTATCAAAGAGCCGTAACCACTCCGATCGACCTACCGAAGGGCCTTAGTCGCCTGAATCTACCGAATGATAGGGCCTTAACCGCCCCAATTAATCGATCGTAACTCATCAAGCGGAGATATCACCTCAATCAGTCAAGCAACCGAACGAAGGGCAACACCCCTATCAATTAAAAAAGGAAGGTTAGAACTTCCTTTGTTTCAGTTTCTTATTTCATAACAGTAATTCTGAGATCTTTCAGATAAAGAAAATATCCCTCCCAAAGAGGAAGGTTTCCCGATATATGAGGATCGTGACCAATTCGTAATATTGACTTCCAAGATTCTCGAGATCAGTTTGATAAGGAAAGTAGGGTGAAAATCCCTCAGCGGCGCACAACTCTCATAGGTATAAAGGATTTAAAGACCCTCGATATCAGGTACGCTCTCTAAGCCTAACGCTGGGGGTACACAAAACACAGGAAACGGCTTTCTCTCTACTTTCAGTCTATTTCTTTCAAATAAAAACCGCTCTTTACCAACTTGAGCGTCGAAATCTCCCCGTCGGAACACTCTTCGACAGTTTTTGCAAGAATATCCACCATCGATGGTAACCGTTCGAGTCAACAAGGAGCTGGTATCTGAGTAACCAAAACCCACTCCCATTCCATCTATTTTTTATTTTAATCATTTGATTTTTTTTTATAAAAATATATGAATTTAAATATATTTTTTTATAGAAATATATAAAATTTATTTTATTTTAAAAAAAATATATATATATATATATATATTTATATGATATTATAGTAATCGATTCGCAAAGAAAATTGTTCGATGCTACCGATGAACAAATAAACATATAGGTTTGCCGATATGGATTTCTAAAACGTCAAGGAAAAAAAAAAAAAAAAAAGCTAAGAATAAGTGCGAACCAAGGTGTGCACCCATCTGGGCAGGCTGGAGTGTCGAGGAGTGGCCCCCCCCGCCCCCCACATTCCGACGAAGTGCCCTAAGTATTTAAGGGGAAAATTGGGCGTGAGGAGCACATGGCTACTTCTCCTCCTAGCGCCCCCATTTCTCCGTCGCCGGAGGCCGATGACATGGCCGGCGCTGCAGATCCTGCGTCTCTTCCCTTGAGTTGTCCTGAAGATGATGTCGTGAAATGTGAGACTGACAGGGTTCCTGCGTCTGCCTCCCTTCCTTTGAGTTGTTCTGATGTTGTGAAATCTGAGAATGACGTGGTTGCTTCTACCGCTCCTGATTCTGCATCTCTTCCTTTAAGTTCTTCTGAAGTTATGAAATCTGACAATGAGGAAGAACAGAAAATCATTGATTCGACTGCTGATGCTGAGATTGCGAATTCTCACCAGTCCTTTCTCTCTTCGGACGGCGGTGATTCCGGAACAGAGGAAGAGCAAGCTGCATTCATGAAGGAGCTCGAAAACTTCTTCAGGGAGACTAGTATGGATTTTAAGCCTCCAAAGTTCTACGGAGAGGGTTTAAATTGCCTCAAGTAAGTTTCTTTTTCTTTTTTTCTTTTTAAATTTGATGCAAAGGACTATACTAACAACTCATTTCAATTCCTCTATATGAAAATCAAGACTATGGCGAGCTGTGATCAGATTGGGTGGTTATGACAAGGTAGGGTTTCCTCACTCATCATGATAAACCCTAATAATCCCATTCCAATTTATAATTGATTTTTTTTTTGCTTACTTATTTTCCTCTTAGGTGACTGCCTGCAAGCTGTGGCGACAAGTGGGAGAGTCCTTTAAGCCTCCAAAGTAAGCATTCATGGGGTTCCTCTCTTGTTTGGTATTGCTGTCCTTTGATTTTTGAACCTTCCCGAAGCTTGGATTATTGTATTCTTTTGTTGAATTTTGTAGTGCTTTCCTTCCTTTGGGATAATTCATGTCATTTGCAGCAACCATTTTTTTAAGTCTGACTTCCCTGGTCTATTTTATATATATATATCATTAATTCTTATCTTGGATGACTAGATTTATTTTTCCCCCTCTTTTTGGGGTGGATATGCATAGTCTTGATTCTTTTTTCCCAAAATAATTTTGCAGGACGTGCACTACTGTTTCCTGGACGTTTCGCATTTTCTATGAGAAGGTGATTCAGGCTTAATGAATTATACTATATTGTTAAGCATTGTCATTGTAATTATTGCCCTTATCATCATCATCATCTCTCTGGCTCTTTTTTTTCCCCATTTTTATTCATTTTTCTAAATTTGCTCTGTAGAACATATATGAACCTTAGCCTAATAGTAAGGTTGCTTGCATTGTTGCTTGAGATTTTGAGTTCACTTCTTGGGAGCAACCTATTCTTTTTGTTCAAAAGTTTGGTTGTATATGGTTGTCTATCTTGAACCTCACATGTTTGGTTCTAATAGCTAGGGAAAACTGTGCGATTACAAATGCATCTTTATGTAAATTTATCTTAAACAAAAGCTGCACACAGTCATGACTTTGTTTTTGTTGCATACAAGAACGTGATTGTCATTTGTGAATGCCAAATGTGAAAATACAATATAATTGGACTAATGTTGTGTTGAACTTCTAGGGGGATATACAGCTGGGACAGACAGGATTACAAGTTGAGCCTTTGCGCTTGTGTACCAGGGTCTAGTTTAGATTTAGCCTGTGAACTTGTTAAAGAAATCTAACTTGGTTTTATCGACTCATTTACGTAGTACACTTGAAGTCATGCTGACATAGCCATTTTCACCATTTAATTCTTTACCAAAAGGAAATCCATTTGAATCGACCCAAAATGCCAACTAGAAATAGTTTTATGAATCAATGGTCATTATTTTCTTTGTTCTATTTTTGGCTCTTGCTTCATGTGTTATGAAAAGTATCAAAAACTGGTATAGAATTAATTCGTGATTGACTGGATTTGTTTACTTCTCCTGTAGATTTGCTTTTAGTTTACCTTATTCAATTAGGATTTATTGTATTTTGATTCAAAAATATTTAGATGGATAACATAAGAGTGGTCGTTATATTTCAACAACTATTTCTACTGAAAAAGAAAAGCTTTCATTAGAAGTGAAGCTTGTCTCCTATGTATCCCACTTATTGTTTTGGATATCTAATCACTTTATGCCACTTCAATTTTGTTCTGTAGGAAAAAAGATGATAAAATTTTCCCATTATAGTGACATTTTAGGCATCTTGTTATCAGAACCCAAACCTTCAAGCTAGATGATTTTTTTTTCCTCATTGTCTGATCATTGAAATTCCCTGTTTATTCTCTTTATCAGATATAAAACCATACTGAATCTTTAGAAAGGTGACAAATAATAGAAGAAGATGCTTTGTGGCTGCATAGGTCCTTTGAGATTGAGGAGATGAGAATTATCTTGAGTCCCCAGCTTCTGTTAAAAAAAGTTGCATCAATAGGCAGTCTTAAAACTGTCTTGATTGATTACTACTAGTATTTTTTCCCCTTATCTCCTGCAATCACTTATTAAATTTAATGTCCCTTGCCAACTAGAGGAGATTGAACATATCTTGTTTTACTTCATGAATGGTCAGATGTGGATTATGATTTTGACAACATGAGCAACTCGGTTCAGTTCTATAAATGCTGGGTTGACCGCCCAAAACCTTATCAACTTCTCCCCCACCCCTACCATCGAGAAATATTTTGGGTCCATTTATGCAATATGGTTACCAACTAAGGAAAGTGTTGGTTAATGATAATAACCTTGTCAGCATCATTTCCTTCATCATATTTTCTTGCTAATTTCCTACTTTTATGACAATAAAAGGAGTGTGATCGTGTTTGTTTGGATATGGACATCGAAAAGATTTATCAACATGAACTTCGTGCTTCACATCTGGGAGCTTGGACTTGGAAGCATTTTTCTATGCCATCCTTTCCGATTTTTGTAAATGGCTCTTTAAAGAGCTTGGACGGTTTGAGATGAGGGATCCCCCTTTTCCCTTTTCTTTTTTATTCTTCTGATGGATGTGTTGAGTAGGTTGATATTCAAAGCGCTGGAACTAGGATAGATCAATGGTTTTCCTGTTGATAGCATGGGGAATGGAGACCTTCCAATCTCTCAACTTTCATTGGTGGATGATACTATTATCTTTTGTGGTAATGATAAGAGGTAGATTCTTCTTTAAAAGTGCATTGCCGCCGTATTTTGAGATGGTATCAGGGTTGAAGGTCAATCTTTCTAAAACTGAAGTTGCCTCAGTGGATCCAGGTGATAATAGAAGTTTGTCGGCATCTATTTTTGGGATGTGGAGTTGGGAGCCTACCCTTTACATATATTGGCTTACTTCTTGGAGCAAAACATAGAGAGAATCTCATTTGGGGAGGGTTTTTGGAGAAATTCTAAAATCGGCTAGTTAGGTACCTCTCTAAGGGATTAGATTAACTCTTATTAGCGGTACTTTTTCGAATCTTGTCTAGTTCGTGTCTCTTTTTCCTATCCAGGCAAAGATAATTGTGGATATCCAATAATAAAGGCTTCTTATGGGAAAGCATTCAAAATGAAGGAGAGAAGTCTAGTGTGGTTGGAAGGTTGCCAAGTGCCTTTTGGAAGAGCAAGCCTTGACATTAAATCTTGATAGATTTTTTAATAAGACGTTTGATTAAGTGGTTGAGGTGGTTTCTAAGCGAGCATGATTCTCTTTGGAGAAATGTCATACTTCCTGGGTAACAAACAACTCAAAAGGGTGGATGTTTAATGAGGTGATTGGGCCTTTTATTGGGTTTATGGAAGGAAATCAGAGAGGCTGGAGTGATTTTATGGGTGATGTGGCTATAAAACAAAGCAATGGGGTGAGAACGTCCTTTTAGCAAGATGTGTGGTGTGACTGTTGCCATTCAATAGTCGCTTTTCCAATATGGTTGACCGTGGTTAACAAAGAGGTTTTAGTAAGTAGTTTGTTTCCATCCAAGGGGCACAAACTAATTTGGGATGTGAATTTCCATCAGTAAACACATGATCAGGAACCAGAGAGTTTCTTTGATTTCTTTCAATTGCTTGAAGGGGCAAACTTGAAATTGGGCAGAGAAGATTGTGTGTTTTGGAGAGACTCTCCAAGCACTGGAAGCTTATTTGGGATCCCTTTACTCTGAGGGTTTCCGTATTTTCTTTGGAAGCTGCTTTGGGAAGAATGCTAACTCAAGATAATCTGCAAGAGAGAGGTAGTGTGATGGTAAGCAGATGTGCTTTTTGCAAGATGGAGCTGAAGTTGGTGGAATCACTTGTTTCTGTATCACGCTTGGACTTATGGAGCATGGGAAGATCCTCTCTGTTTTGCATCTTCATTGGGTGATTTCTAGCTCGGTCCAAAGTAAGGTGCGGGCTTAGGGTGGGAGGTATGTAGAAATGAGAGGAGTATTGTTAGGTTACTTCCTCCTTTCGATTGTTTTTGAGGGAACTATATTAGAGAATTTTTAAGGGAGTTTGGAGAAACTCTAGTTGATTTTTGTAGATTGTCATAAAGTGTATATGCTTTTGGTTGTTTTCTAAGTTTTTGTTCTTTGTAGATGTTGTTAATTCCATAGGATTTTGGCTTTGTAGTCTTGGATTGGAGTGGTGCTATCTGTGTTTACTCCCTTTTGTTTTGCTCTCTCTTCTTTTGGATAAAGTCCTTTTTGGCCTTTGCAATTACTCTAATTGCGGATGATCCAGGAACTTCTATAATGTTGTTGATTTGTTTCAAGCAACAAATCCTTGAATATGATGCATCTCTCCAATGAAAATAGGGTAGATCACATGAGTTGTCTTTCATAATATGTGTAATGTTTATGGTTTTCTTGATGAAAGTTTAAGAGTTAAGATAGATTTCAGTCTTATATGTTATCAAAAATAAATTCAATCATAAATTGTTTTAGGATGGTCTAAAAGAGTTTCCCCAATATTTGAGTCATGTGTTAGAATGGTGGTTAATCTCCCTCTCCTATCCTTGCAATAGACATTTTAAGATTGTTCATTTGGATGAGATTGTTCTTTAGATTCTGTATGGTGTACAACAAGAGGCCTTCTAATAGATTGGCTAAATATGCTGCTAGACATCATATTTTATATTTATTGATATTTTTTAGAAATTAAACATGGGAAGTATTGTTGTGTAATTCTAAAAGAAATATAGGTAAAATAGTTATCAAAGGTCACATATTTTACTTTTCTTTCTTCATAGAGTGTTGCGAGCAGGCCATACGGGGAACAAAAGTTTGTCTAAGGTGGTGAACATGGCAGAAATTGGCAGGTTGAACTTCAGAACAATCTAATACTTATTAATCAAAACATGTGAAAGATTTGAGTGAAAACAAGCTAATAGTAGAAATAATAGTTTAACTATCAAGCCAACCCCCCCAAAGTATTTCATAGAAGGGGCAGCAGCGTGACCACATTTGTGCACACATACCTCGTACCATAACAATGACAATTCACATAATTGATTTGGATATACCTTTTGATTTTAGACAAAACAATTATGCAAGATTGTTCATCACATTTTTGTGGAATTAGCTCCAACCCACTTTAAAATGTAGTGCATGTTAATCCCCTAACTTTGGTTAAGAAGAGTATGCTCTAGTTTTTGTCTTCTTTTACTCAGACCTGTTTGTAGTTTTACATTGAATTTCTTTTCTGCTTGTTTGTTGTTTATTATATGAGATACTTAAGGTTCATTTTTGAAGGTGTCTTGCAAATATTAATCAATAATTCTTCGATTTGCTCTGGAAATAATTTTATATTTTGGATTTCTACTTGACTCTTTCAGGCACTCTTGGAGTATGAAAGGCACAAAACACGTATTGGTGAGCTCAGCATACCCACTACTTCCCTCTCAGAGCCTTTGATTGTGGAAAATCCGGTAATTCCCATTGTGCTTTTTTGGTGGTTTATGTGTTTTCAAAGAGCACATTTTGAATGAAGTTTCCCTTCTTTCTCATACAAAGCAGTAATTTTGAAATGTTATTTTATTAGCTTTTATAGATAGTGAGAGCTATTTAGTCATTTCCACATAGCAGGGAATATATATTTGCTGCTGGTAAATTCATTCTATACATTGTGCCTTGTTAATAAATAAATTTAATGGCCATGTTTGCCGAAATGGAGGTCATTTTTTTTTTTTGGTGAGTTGGTAGACCTATGGTGCCAGATCAGGTAGTTTTATGGCATGACTATTTAGGATGGCTGATTTATATGATCATATCCATTATAAGAATTTCGAAGAGAGATATTTTACGGTTTCCTTTATATAGATCTAGGTCATTTTATTTATCTCATAGCATGTTTCAAAGATTGAATGACATTAAAATTATGGTGGATGATTTGCTGTGGTGTCCTTTGGTGGTATATCATGTCAAATTGCACACTAGTTGCTTGAAATTGAATGATCTTGGTATTTAGCTCATGACTTGAATGGCTCTTCTAAAGTTTTGAATATGAAATAGTCATGAACTTTCTTATATCATAAGAAACTAAGGGGGAATTGTTACAGATACAAATTCAACTCCATGCATTTTTTCAATTGGTAGGTACTCATGTTTGGTTTCCACAATGCTGACAAACGCTTTCTTCCTCTTGGAAATTCATGTGATAGCAAACTAGCATTACATTGGTAAATCTCATTGTCTGTATGTCTTACCGTCCTAAATATGTGTACTATTGATTGTTCTGTAAGTTTGACTTGATATCATGTGTTCGTGTCCATCTTGTCATAGTAAGGTAGAGTTAAGTCTTTTTAGAGTCTTAGCCGGTATTATGATATGATCTCATCTTTGCTTGTTTCGTCTTCCATGGCGATCTGTAGCATTCTTATTCGTCAAGATGTTTTTTGAGATACTTGAGTTATCTCTGTAACTGGGTGCTGCAGGCTCTTTCTTTAAGTCCTGATTGCGCACCTTCTTGTTTGCACATGTAATGCATATGTTATCAACCTTGCAAACTTCTTTGCAGTGTGGAGGAAGTCAGACTCCAGGTTCAGGCAGAGCTCGAAGGGATGCTGCAGCTCGTGCAATGCAGGGTTGGCACTCTCAGCGTTTCCTTGGTAACGGGGAAGTTGGTGATCCCATCATCAAGGTTTGGATGCTTTTTGAGAATTCATACACTTTATTCTTGACTGTGATACTTGTGGTGATATGTAACATCATTAAATGCTTAAATGCTCTTTTGATATATAGTGCAAGCACTCCCTTTCCATGCAAAAGCGTGAGAAACAACTTAAAAACATTGGTATGGTCCCTTGACATGATTATTTCTATGCCATTAGCCTCTGATATGTTCGTAATTTGCTGTTTCCTCTTCTGGCTCAGGATTACTAAAACGTAAGAAACCATCTACCTCCGAGCATGCTGTCAAAGCTGCACGCAGTAAAGTGGTTAAACCACAGTTAAGATCCTATAAACTTTGTTTTGATTTGTTTATTATCTGCATCTGTTTCTTTAGATTTAAGATTATCTGGTTCATGAGGTATGGGGATGTTTCTATTTTCTTGTACGAGCCATTTCACTTCGCTTCTCACAACTTCTCTGTCCAAATTTTTTAGTATCACATGCTTCCCTAGAACTTGTTACCTTACGTGTAACAACTTTTGTGTGTAGTTATGCACTAACATTTTTAAGACAGGAGCTGGAAAATCTAGAACTATTTAAAATTTAGAGAGAGTAAAATAGTTCTTAGTGTATTTCTATTTAAAATTTAAAGTGTTATAAATTTGAAGTTCTTTGTAATAGTTCTTCGTGTAATAGTTCTTTGTATGGCATGTTCCAGAAAAGTTCTCCCTGCCAACTCTATTACATTTTTGTGAGATGGTTAAAATCTGTCAAAGTAGATTTCCTCCGAGGTTGGTTCGACTGCTTTTGACATTGTTTATGGACAATTTACACGGTTTCTTAGTGTGTTTCTATTTAAAATTTAAAGTATTATGAAGTAGTCCTTAATGCATTTAATAGTTACTTGAGTATTAAATTATAAAAATACTTTAGATGATATGTTATAACAAGTACAAGTAAGTGTTTTTTCTTCTTTCCAAAAGTAGAAATCACTTTCATGGGGGGGATGGATCACTAAGAAATCTATTATGGTGGTGAATATCCATTGTTGAAATTTTAAGGGGCCAACATGGAAATTAATAAAGGGCATAATACAAATATAAATTCATCCGTATGTGTGCATAGGATTGAAGGGTGTCTGGAAGGGCTGTTAGAGGTGGCTGTGTGGTTGTTTTCCTAAGGTGTCTTGTTTAGATCAGGAAATGGTCCTAAGTAGTTCTTTTAATCCAAAAAGTGTTCTTTCGGCATAATGTGTTGCGTGGATTAATTTCATATGAAGGATAATCCCTTACTCATAGGGTCAATGGGTTGTAGACAATTCTAAGGTGGGAGTTAAAGGTAGGAATGTTTTCCTTCCATGGAAGTATATTTGGAGCCTTTCAGCCTCCTCCGAAGTAGCTTCTTTTATTTGGGAAGCAATGTGGTGCAGAATTTTAACTCAAGACAACCTTTACAAAATGGGAATTGTTTTGTCAATGGATTTCTCATTTGTAAAAATGATATTGTCAGTTGACAATCTCCTTTTATGTTGCTCATGGGCATGCATGATATGTGAGTTAAATTCTTACTTTGATATACAATAGGTGCTCACTAGAAATGTGTATGGTTTGTTCTCAGTGTTAAGTGTAGATGTTGTATGAGTGTAGGAAATTAGGGCTTATCCATTTTAGCTATCTTTTGGTTCTTTTGGCGGCAAAGAAAAGGCCATTTATGGGCCTTGATTGGCCTTTTATTAGTTTTCTTGGTAGTTGGACCATTAACCTCTTTAATTTCGTTTTCTTTCGCTCTTTATCCAATCGCATTGTTGTTGTGAATATGTAAACTTAATGTTGTATTTGTAGCATCCCCTTGATGCTCTTTTGTTTTTATATATCTATTTTCTGCTTCCTATTAGAAAGATGGACACAGATGTAGTGAGGAATGAGGGAAAAATTGTTAATGAATGTACATACACTTGCTATAGATTTTGGTAGTAAGCTTTTATTTTTTTTATGGTTGCTGGGTTATGTGGGAGTTGGATGATCATTCCCTGCTCCCCCCTCCCCCAATTTTTAAATTTTCTCAAGAGAGGTCTTGTTTTTCCTTGCTTTGAGGCTTTGTTGACGTTGTTTACTTTTGCTAGATTGGATAGAGCTGTTGTTGATATTGGCCCCCCAGCTGACTGGGTGAAGATCAACGTGCGTAGAACTGTAAGTCTACTTACATATGTGTGGAGATCTGATAGATTATTTTTGTTCTGCTTTTACGCTGAGAAACTTGTATATGTATTGTGCAGAAAGATTGTTTTGAAGTCTATGCTTTAGTTCCAGGGCTTCTGCGTGAGGAGGTAAGTCTCTTGAGAATATATCCTTTACTTCTGAATTAATCTTTTAAACCTTTATGATGTGTTGCATATAAGGTGCAAGCTTTTGTGAGACTTTATTATGGACTTTTATCTCTGCCTGGTGTGCCCACCCTCCCCTTACCCCCGCACTAAGCCAGGGAGCTCTTTGTATACTGGGTGAGCCCTTTTATTTATTTATTTTGTGGGGGATGTTGTTGACCTTGTCTTGATTTGTCTGTTTGATAAGCTATCAATGATGCAGTTTAGGATTTCAACCAGCTGGAATAAAAATGCTTGCTCTCATGATGTCCTCGAAAGCTATATTATGATATATGACAGAATTTACCCGTTTGTCTGATTTGGTTTGGCTATTGTTGAATAGATATAACTCATATAAGTACTCTTCCACTTTCAACATGCTGTTGTTGTCAATAAATATGTGTAGCATCTTGTTTGCCTATAATTATCTTTATCCACTCAGTTGTGAGGATTGCTTCATCTCTCTCATATCTGTGGAAGTAGGCACTGCAGTGGATGCCTAGATAAATACAGACCCGCGTGCTCTAACAAATGAATGCTCTGGTCTCTTTTTGCTTTTGTCTACCAACCGTTGAACCTTGGACAATGACACCAGTCCCAAGGTGGTTTCACTATTTAGGTCTCGGAGGGCTGGGGAATGCTCTGTTCTCTTGTTTCTCTAGAAGTAAGATTTTGCCTGGTTCTAAACTTCTCACCTTTTCAGCTGGACAAGCTGCATCATCATTTCTGCATGGATGTGTTTGCTGAGGCATTCTAAATAGATTTTGAAAACTGAAAGGATGCAATCATAAATTTATCAACTTCATGCAAGTAGAGATGTTAATTACATTCTCAGAAGATCTTTGAAAATAGAGTGAAAAGATTTTTACTGGACACAGTTAAAGATTTTATATTTCCTTTGTATCCTATCCTTTGGTGACCTCAAGGTCACCGGTTCGAGACGTGGAAACAGCCTTTTTGCAAAATGTAAGAGTAAGGCTGCGAACATATACATCCACTCTCCCCCTATCCCTGGACTAAGCCGGGGAGCACTTTGTGCACCCGCTGAATCCTTATTTATTTCCTTTGTATCCTAATACACCTGATGACTGCAATCTTCGTGCAAATTCATAGGCCCTTGGCATTCTTCGCGGCTCCAAATCATCTAAACATGTTGGAGAAGAGATCTTCAAAAATACGTTGCACGACACACGGGCAGCAGTCTGATAAAGTGGTTTTTTTTTTCTCTAAAAAAAAGATAGTATTGTAATTTGAATAGTGTCGTATCATGTTGTGTTTAAAGCACGATGCGGAGATGTAGTGGACCTAGTCAGATGATCTTAAGGGGGCCATAGTGAATATGAATTTCTCTGATGTGCTAGAAAGGAAATGTTTATATTTTGGAAAGACCATACCATTTTATTTCATGAGGGCTTCATTGAAAATCTATGAAAATATAGTGGCGACCTATTTCAAACCTTTATTTTTTCTTGAGAGGATGGATTTCCCCCTTAAAGCCCTAAAAAAGTCTGCCATTGTGGACATATTCATTTGTAGAACTATCTGCTGCAAAATAGCTTCATAAGTAGGAGAACACCCTAAGACTCCCTAAAATATTAAGATATTTACTTGTAAGAGAAGTCAACAAATGAAGAAGCAAGAAGTGACACTGGGACTCGTTATTCCTCTGGCACATAAAATAAATGTTTGGAGACAATGCCCTTATGTGGTCATAGTGTGTTTATTCCCACATACATTATATATGAATTTATTCACTCAAGAACCAGTGAGCATATGGAAGCCTTAACTGTTAAAAGGAACTCAATTCTTGTAGTTGGATTTATAAAATAGAACAGAGGACCTTTTGGATGACCTGATATGCTGAAAATTCCATATATTTAGATTTGTTATTATTGTGAAGCCTTGATAAATGATGAGTATAGGAGTGAAACAAGAAGATGCAAATCTGCAAGCCACCACCATTCTCAGATAGGATTCACATTCCTTTCTTTAATGATAAAAACAATAATAAATAGGAAACCTGATAGGCCAACTTCCAAGGAGTTTCATGAACAATGTTGGCGCATAGCTGCCCATCTTACTAATTTAGTTCTACTCTATAGAAAGTGAATCTTAAGCCGAGGTCGGAATTCATATCAACAAGAAGGGTGTCAAATCATTGCATTTTATCCTCACTCACTTCCTTTTTTGATTTAAAATCACCGGCTGCGAGGTAATTGATGGCGGTGGAACCATTTGTTATCATCAGATCACCAAATTGCTTATTTCAATCCTTTCCTCTTGACGGGAGTGAATCTTAAACATCATCAAATTCATATCAACAACAAGAGCGTCAGATCATCGCATTTTATCCTCCCTCACTTCCTATTTTTGATTTAAAATCACTGGCTTCGAGGTAATTGACTGTGGTGGAACCATTTGTTATCATCAGATCACCAAATTGCTTATTTCTATCCTTTCCTCTTGACGAGCTCTGTAAAATGACCCTTTTTTTTTAGTTTTAAAGATCTTGAACTTAAGTCTGTCAGTGCATTTGAGAATTGTTTGTACCTTATAGCAGCTAATCCCTTGTCCCTATGATTGCATGTATTTGTCAGTCTTCTTAAGAGCTAGGCTGTGCATATCATGGTTTCTTCTCAACAAAAACTGCAGTACAAATGATGTTATGACTCCTCCAAACACTTGTGTGATGTGGCTATGTAACAAAGAAACCAGGGTTGTCTTTGCTTTTTTTCTTGGCACTTACCCACTTGGGCTAATCTGAAACAAATTGGTTGCTGTTTTCTTGTGAATGGTTTGGAGGCATTGCAAGTAATAAGGATGTAACAGTCTTTATAGATGCTCTATGATTTCATGATCCTTCCCCTCCTTGTTCTGAAATGGGAAAACAATCTTATTCTGTAAAGGAGACATATTAATTGACTAATTTCTAAAGATTCTAACTCCTTTTTTTTTTCATCCAAATTCACCAACAAGTTGCTAGCACTTTTCCATGACAGAGCTTCCTCCCTGCATCCAAACCCTTCGATGGTTCCAAAAATATCAGCCATGTTTCCTAAACATATCCATCTGTATTTTTTGAATTTGGTTGTAAGAAAGCTAGTCATAGTTCGTGGACATATCTGCTGGTTTTTTATCTTTTTGGATGGAAAAAGAAATTTAGAAGATAGAAAGGAGAATGTGTAAGCCTCTAAGGATGAGAAATGTCTCGAGTCAAAAGAAATATTGATCAAAATTAAAAGCTAATGATGGCCTGGTAGACAATCGCTCTATTAAACTTCTAGATGATAATCGCTTTAGACTAAGTATAGAAGAGAATCTCTGCCCCATCAGTGACTAAACATGGCAAACAAACGGTTCCTCATCTCCCAAGCAACATGACATCGTAACAACAAATGATCTCTAAATTCACTATCCTTATAGACCATAGCACAAATACCATCAGAGAAAGCTTGGAATGGGTTCGTTGCAAAAAATTGTTTGTATTAGATGTCATCAACGAGATCAAAGCCTTTATTTCAAAAGGAATCTTAGATTTCCATGTGACTCTTGTTGATGGCAACCAAATAATATGATTGAAAAAGGATTTGTGAAAAAAAAAATACCAAAATTATCAGGACACCACTCTTTTTTATCAGGTATCACATTAGAAAGGTTAAACCCTAACCAGACAGTTAATTTCTAGTTCTAAAGTTTCCTATAAGAAAGATTTGAGAAAGGGAAACTTCAAAGAAGTAGAATTTGCATCCAAAGAGAAAAGTTTTTGAGAGGGCAAATGGAGTGAAGAAACTTGCTTGAGGTGAAGGAAAGCATCAAAGGAAATTATTCCCTATGTGAACATCCTCCCAGAAAAAGGACATGAGAATCATCTCCTATTTTGAAAGATAATAGAGGAAGTACTTGATAATTTGGGAATTGAGGTTCCATGGACTGAAATGTGTTGCTTTTGCTCCCACCGTAGATCCCTTACATTCTAACTAGGACAATGTCACTAAGAAAATCAAACATTGATATCCCTCCAATCCCTTTGAGCATCTCAACCGATGAGAATACTAGTTGCCACCAACCATAAAGAAACTTGAGGAACGTGCCTATCCTATATCACATTGGTAGGGGTGTATGAGATGCAGACCAGAAAAGTTCTATTCTTCCCTTCAGATAGATCATATAACTGCTATGTTATGCTAACATCTGGTCTTGTTTCGAAAAGCTTTTGAATAGTACACGAGGAATCCTCCAAAATGATGGCACACACGCTCAACTTAACCCTAAGAGCATGAAAAAGTCTACCCAAAGAAACCAAGAAATTGAGCAATGAAGAAATGGGTGATTACATAATCCACTGTAATAGTGAGACAATGTAGATGCTGGGAGAAAAGGTAGCTTTCTGTTTTTTAAGAATCAATTTTGTATCCTGTGAAAAAGAGGAGAGGAGCACTTGCTCTTATCCTAGTATTGCACCAAAAGGTGAGGTTAAGGCTTTTCACCATTGTTATCTCAAAACCCTTAAACCCCAAGAAAGGCCTTGAATCTTTTCTGGGGACCGCTTGTTTGCCACAATATGTTGAAGGAATATGGACCACTGTGTAAAGGTGTTGAGATTACCTGTGACATACAAACTTGTCAACTTATGGGATATCCTCTTAAATGGAAAATGTTTTACCATGCCCCTTTCAATTATTAATGATTATGACTAAGACCAGTTATTTGGAAGACTGCTTTTCAATATAAGAATATTACCAAAACAAGGAGTTGATACTCTATAGCTTTATTTTGTGTTGTTTTACTTTACAATATATAAATCTTATAGTAAAAGATGGTTTTATGCATCTTTACAGTCTTTTGAATCAATGCCTTTTGAAGGTTTTAATATGGAACAAAGAGCACCATCCCCCCCCCCCCAAAAAAAAAAGAAGGAAACAGTCTGCTCTTTCTAATTATATTCTTCTCTCCAGTATGAGATATATATATATATTTTTAATTTTTTTCAATTTTTTTCAAAGAAAATATGTCATGAGAGGATAAAGAAAACAGGAATTCACTCGTGTACTCCTAATTAAGATATGGTGGAAGTTTAAGGTGTCAGAAGTCGTTGAGGCTGAAAGTGATGATTCCAACTTAGTAATTTTAAAAATTTGACACCCCCCCAAAAAAAAAGGGTTTCTTTGGTGGGAAGTTGGAACCTGTGGAGTCAAATGTGAGATTAATTGTTTGGGTGGGTTCTTTTGAAATTGGAGTACATGGTCATTACGAAAATGAAGAGGACCACATGGTGCTTGACATTCAATGGATCATGTTTATCTGCCGAGTTGGGTTTATATGATATGCATTGCAAGGGGTTGTATCAAAGTCGTAATACTTATATACAGAGATTAAAGAAATTTTTTCTTGCATATTACATACTTCCATTTAAAGTTTGTAGGTGCTGAAATTTTGCATACATTATTTAGAAAGATTCTCCAAATTTATTGTAAGTTGGCAATTTGCTCCCTTTTGAACTTCATATTTGCATCTCAATAATTTTCAATGCCATTCTTTGGAAAATTTAGGTGCGAGTTCAATCAGATCCAGCTGGACGGCTAGTTATAACTGGTGAACCTGAACATCCTGATAACCCCTGGGGCATCACACCTTTCAAAAAGGTATTCTTTCTTGTATAAGATACAGAAAACTTATTATGAAGTTGCCTTGACTGTGGTAGTTTATTCCATGCACCTAATTGGGTGGTGGATTACAAATGTTGATTAACAATAAGTTGTCCTATTAATGTTGCATTATATCTCTAGTTGGAAAATTAGCACCTTCCATAATGCATATTTGGGAGCATATTCTACCAATTAGAATTAAGAATTAAGAAATTTGAAGTATATATCTATAGATGCCAATATGTTCACTATTTCCGGGTGATATGGACTTGTTTAACCCTGAATATTCCTTGTCATTTGTTTCCCTCTTTTGGTGTGGATGCCAAATAATAACCAAGTGGAAATTGAAGAATGCAGGTAACTGTTGGTAGAGATGCATGTGCAATTATTGTTACTAAAAAAGGCGAAGGGGAATAGGCTCATGCTACAATTCATCCTTACGTTTTAGAATATCTCATAGAATTTCGATAGAATTTCCTAGTATGCCTCATGTTAGATGGTCCCCCCCCCCCGGCTGCAATTCTAGTTGTAATCCTTGTGTTGCCTAAGCGAAGAAATGATATTTGTATATTTGTATTTTATATTGGGCAAATAGCCAATTATTATGGGCAACAAAAATCTTGAACCTGATCCAATTAACAATGGATGGAGCTCAAGATGGGTGTCGTAATTTGGCTGGGGCGTGGTTTCCCTAGTGCACCCATCCTTATTGGGCTTCATGTTCGCTATTTTAAACAGGTACAAGGCTGGGGTTATATGTTTTAAGTTGGGGTTGCATCATGTTGAACGTTCATTCAGTAGGCAGCATGCTGATATTTTATTTTTGTTATCAGGTAGTCAGCTTACCTTCAAGAATTGATCCGCATCAAACGTCAGCTGTGGTTACCTTGCATGGGCAGTTATTTGTGCGTGTTCCATTTGAGCAGTCAGACTAACATTGCCTGGGTTGTATGTGCCTCTCCTATTCTGTCAACTAATTCTTAGGATGGAGTTTTTTTTATGGAAGTGGCTGTGAAGTTTGATAATCTGATAGGACTTGTATGCCAGACTGGTCACGTCTACTAGATTTTTCATCTGTATTGAGTCTGCTTCCGTAGTTCTGTTTAGATCTAATTTGCATAGCCTCCAATTATATTTTAGCTTGGAAAATTCTTGTTTAACCATTTTAATGTAGCCTGTATAGGCAGTTCACACTCCTTGTTAGAATTCAGTCTTTCACTGACTTGAATTGAAGAATGTACACCCTGTGGTTGTTTTCCCACAAGTGTGCTGCTATGGTCATGGTTTATGATTATCCCATGACATGACTTGAAACATCAGCTGTCTGCTTTGGATTAAGAATCTTTAGGCAGGTAGGTATATAGAACTGGAAATGTACTATATTGGTTGGTGATAGAATTGAAAGATAATAAGGGAAATGTTTGAGCTCACCACTTTTACAACTTTACATTCACAATGGCTCTAAAGAGGCGGAAATATGTAATTATATCCTTATCTAAAAGAGTTGAATTTTTGCGTAGTGGAATCACTACAGTTCAGAATAAAAGTACAGGCCCTTTTTTTTTTTTGGGGGGGGGGGGGGAGAGTTGTTTCCATAGCGTTTTTGGATGATCATGGTTTTAAAAGTCGTGTGTTCCGTTTGGAGGTAGAGGAGCTTGCACGCCTGCAGGGCGTTGATGTGCATGTTTATCGCTTTGCGAGCTTGCAGTGTGCTTGCAATTGTGTGGCCTCGCTTCATTTGCACGCAGGGATTGTATTCTTAACATTGGTTTTGTAGTATGTGCGATGCCTTGATTTTTTAATGTGAGATTCATCCGGTTATTAAAACCATATGGTCAGTAGCTTGGGTGGTCTTTGAACGTGTTTGTTTCTTTTTTTTTTCGGTTTTGTTTTGTTTTTGTTTCGTCTTTGTTGCTTTGGGTGTTGTAATGCGTTTGCTTCTGTTTGATCAATACCCTCTGGCGGTGGTGGTATGTTTTTTGGTTCTGGGTTTGTCATAAATATCCGAATCAACTTTTCTGTTTTCTTCGCTTTGGACTTGAGCTTCTTTCTCTCTCCCTCTCCCCCTTCTTCGATTCTCTCACGAACATACACTTCTTTGATGTTGACGTCATCAGTCTCTCTCTCTCTCTCTCTCTCTCTCTACATTTACAATATTCCAATTTGATTGTTGTATCAAAAAATTGCATATAAAATCTGTAATTTTGGTTCATGGGTATGTTGAATTTGATATCTTATGCTGTTTGGTTTGGTGCGATGTTGGTATGTCAAAATTTGATGACTATTCTGCTTGTGCTCTTTATTAACTTGTGAATCCAAATTTTGGTTTGTGACGGCGTTCAGTGTTTTTTTTACCTTCTGTGATACGTCTGTTTTCAATTTTCTTGAAAGCAAAATTGATGTCCAATTTTTAAGTCATAGGTTTAGAAATAATGGGAATGTTGAAAATGTTATAAATTTACATTGCATAATTTTTTTTCTTTTCCCATTGCATTGGGTGATGATAATAATATGTCAAAGTAAATCTTTTAGTAAATTTTCCATAACTTTTGTTTAATAAAAAGAGATGTTTCCGGTACGTGAGTCATTGGCTCACATGATATTAAATTTTTTTTTTTTGTGGGGAAGACCCACCAAAGTAGCTTGCTGCTTGAACTTTCACACATCGCCCTTGGGTTGCACTAGATGGATTGCAAGTCTTTTCTTAGGTTATGGAGGAGTTGATTTGCGTCTTGTGGGATATATATCAATTGGGGCGATGATTTGGATAAGCGTAAATCGATATCAGGTTTTGTCTTCTTGTTCAATGGTGGTACCATTTGTTGGAGTAGTAAAAAGTAAAATCTGTGTAACTCTATATACAATTGAGATTGAATTTGTGGCTTGCTTAATTGCAGTTTATGAGAGTGTTTGGCTTTAGAGACTATTGAATGATTTAGGGATTGTGGCAAATAGTAAAAAGCCAGTGATAATCTACTGTGAAAATCAATCCGCTACGACTATATTCGAGACCTTAAATATCATAATAGGACCAAACACATTGACACTAGATACAATTTCGTGAGAGATATCATCAAGAATGGTGAAATAACCGTTAAGTACAATTTTACACATAGTATGATGGCTGATCCATTCACCAAACTCATTGCTAGAGACTTGTTTTTATGACAAAGAATTATTAAGTTTGCGTATATTTTGACATTTCTCATTATGTATTGAATTGGCGATACTGATATTTATTATCTTTATATATATGATTATTGTGCATTATTCAGTCACACATGAATTACATTTTATTTAATACACTCTTTTCTTATCATATATTCTGTGATGTGATAAAAAGATAAGTCAGGCAGATGAGATTGATTTTCTTATACGAGTGACAACCTCAAACTTTGAGTAAGTAGGAATGAGATGGTTTTTAGTTGTAAGTAGCTTTGAGAGTGGTCCTACTAGAACATAAATCACCCTGATACATGTTCAAAATGAAATCAAATGCGATGTGATCAGCATGAACATATCCACATTCATGTTGTCTGTAAGTAGCCGGATTTGAAATTTCAAATATCACTTGCAATTAGTGATATCATCTTTGAGATACTCTCTTTGAGGTCTATAGGTAAAGTTTTATGTGTAGACTAAATCTCATACTATACAGTGTTAAAAAACTCTGACATATGTCCTTTTGAAATATAAGAGAATAACATTGTGGTACATGTTTCATATCGTATGTGATAAGACGATTAGGAATAGTGGGAGTTATATTACATGAGACGATCTGATCTTTATCCCCGAACCATACTGTGTGAGATTCGAGATCTATTGGGTGAGATCTCTTTTACCCTTATTACTTTTGGCTGTTTTTAGAAGTCTTGATTCAATATTTGTTGTTTTAATCTTTTTATCTATAGTTTGGAAGATAATTAAGGTCTAAGGGGAAGATTTAGAAAGTAGTTGAATTGAGATTAATAGATTCGAGTTTGAGAAAAGGAAGATCAATCTATATTACATCATTGTGTAGTATTCATTGACCGATCTATTATGTTTATCCATATTGAGATTTGAATATAATAGTAAATATACAGTCGAACAATTATTAGAGATCACTTTTGATGAAGAAAGTGACTCGATGGATGTAATTATATTGAGTCTGGGATACAATGAATTTTTTTTTTTTGTATTAACGGTGGCTCTTCAATCATCCTAATAGGTGTATCGATAAGTTTTTATTTGTAGGTGTATTAGTCAGTCACACGATACCTAATTCTGTATGAAAGTCCAACAGAATGATATGATAGATCGTATGTATTATGATCTTATGATAAATGTAAAACGTTCTCATGTACAAATGAGAGATGTTGGTAAGGGACATTTTACCATAATAATAATTTGAATTGAAAGTGCGATAACGAGATAACTCCCATTATCCCTTAACTCCCTCAAAACTAACCTGTTCTCTCAACAATTAACCATCATTTTGTTTGGACGATAATTTTTGATTGAAGAAAAATAACTTCAGGAGTGTTAAGTTTTTTCACAGCACATTGATAGAGAAAGAGAGAAGTGTGAGAAAAGACACATTCTCTAAAGCGATCCAATTTTTGTGGATCACCGGATTTAGAATTATAACATTATAAAATTATGATGATAATTCGATTTACGTAGTTATCATCTTGACTACAAGATTATTTGTGAAAGGATTCATAATTCTTGAATTTGTCTGAGTTTATTAACTGAGGTATACCCAAATTCGACCCTTTTTTAATTCTTTCAAAAAATATTTTCAAGTCTCAGCTCCATGTCAATTAAATCTAACAGCTTTGGTGTGACAGAAATCTCAATTTGGGTTTGTTGGTATGTGAAAATTTGATGACTATTCTGCTTACGCTCTTTCTTAACTCGTGCATCCAAATTTTGGTTTGTCACGGCGTTCTGTGAAATGTCTAAATTACATTTTTTTTTCCTTTCTTCTGTGATAACGTCTGTTTTCAATTTTCTTGAAAGTAAAATTGATGTCAAATTTGAAGTCATGGGTTTTGAAATAATGGGAATGTTGAAAATGTTATAAATATACCGATGTTTTGTTGGTGTAGTGAGAAGTGTACTAAAATCTCACATTAAGTGTTCAGATTTAAATTTTAGGAGTAATAAAAATGATATTAGGAGAACTCTCTCAGAATGAGGACTTAATAATAGCTCAGTCTAAATTAGTCGAAACAAAATTTTGAATATTAAATGGTGGACCAAATCTAAGATACAAAAATATATTATAATTTACATTGCATGATTTTTTTTTTCTGTTGCATTGTGTGATGATAATAATATGTCAAAGTAAATCTTTTAGTAAATTTTTCTTAACTTTTGTTTGTTAAAAAGAGACATTTTTATGAATTTAATATCTGATATACCTGAGTCATTGGTTCACATGATATTAAATTAACTTTTTAATTGGGCAGACCCACCAAAATAGCTTGCTAGTTGGGCTTTCACACATCGCCCTTGGGTTGCACCATTTTGGGGCACCCATCGAGAGATGAGTTTTTTTTTTTTTTTTTTTTTTTTTTCCTTATTATTCCTAATTGATTTTTCAATAATTTTTTAAAGAAAAATACTTTTTCAACAATTTGAAAACTACCTTAAACAAAAAAAAAAAGTTGCATAACAATTATAATTAAAAATTATATATTTTTCATTCTTAAATACCCATATCATAATCATAATTTTTTGTTATAACTAATCGGTATCTAAAATTATATTCTAATTAATTCAATTTAAACATTGTCGGATTCATTTAATGGAGAATTCTTCTAATATAACTTTTTTCATTCTCAATTTTTAAATTTAAAATTTTGTTAAGTGATCTAATACTTTCACTTATTAGCTTCACAGTCTGTTGGTTAAAAATCATGGTTGTTGATATGCATTTCCTTTAGTTGAAAATTGCATATTTTTTATTGGTTTGATCAAACAGTCAGAGGAGGAAAAGGGTTATGGAAAGGATGCATATATGCAACCATTTGGGATGGCTCTCTTTGATTGACTTGATCCTTTTTTTTTTTTTTAATCCCGCATGGGATTTTTCATGTGTATTTGCTTGGTCCATATACTTTGTGGGTTATTACCTCATTTGGTAGTGAAAAATGAAAAGAAATATAAAATTTATAGTAAGATTGTGACAAAATTTGGGAATGCGGATTTGCATTTTAGAGAAAGATCAAAGGCGCGCCGCGCGATTACAGCGATAAATATATTTAGAATTGATTTTTATAAATATAAAAATTATAATATTTGTATAAATGTATTCAAAAAATAAATGTCACGTGTTATCGTTGAAATTGGTCATTTTTTACCATGTGAAGTAGGATTTTTTTTTAAAAAAATAAATATCAATTAAAAAGAATATATTTCTTTGCTTCTTTTTCTTTTTTCCTAAATTAATGTGGAAATTTAACAACACTGAATAATATATAAAATAAGATTGTAATTTAAAAAATTATTATTATTTAGTTATATTATGAAATTTATTGACACTTACTTCAACTTTTAAAGTCATTAGAGCTATAAAGAGAGTAGGAATTAAAAAAGCAAGATAATAGAGGCAAAGAATATTAACACCCTCCCGCTTCCACCCCTCAAAAGTTACTCTCCAATTGACAAAGTTATGGTTTTCGGTTTTTGATTTCACATTTAAAGGATTTACGATAAGTTTGATTGAAGTATAAAGTGGGAGAAAAGGAAAAAAGAAAATAAATGTTGAGTGAAATAGGAAATTACTCTTATATGGTGGAGAGTAAAAAGGGATATGGAAGTTAAAGAGAGGTGAAATAGTAACCCCTGAAAAAATTTCCTTTTGTGAATGGATTAGGCTATAATAAAAATTTGTGAACGAAATTATCCTCTTTTCTTTTTTAATAAATTTTACATGGATTAGAGAGATTAATATCCATTTGCTTACCCCTCTCTCTCCAGTTTTCACTCCAAACAAAACTAAGGAAAGTAATACACATTTTGCTTCCATTCCACTCCTACCGACAAAATAGAAGAAAACATATTTACTTCCACGGCGAAGTAAACATCCCCCTTCCCTTTCCCCTCCCTTCTCACCCTCCCCTTTCACGAACCAAACTTTAAAACTATCCCTTGAAAAGACAGTTTTGACTCTGGTTTCAAAACTAGAGGCTTTGGTTCCACTTCAATTTTTAGTTTCAAATGTTTTTGTATTCAAATAGTTTCGGTTTTGATTTTGTAATCGGAATTAAAAATAAAAAATAAAAATAAAACAGAAAGTAGGGAGTAAAGATTTGAACTCAATTTCTGTTTCCAAAAATTAATTTGTTTATGTATTTTCACGGGGAACAGAAGAATCAAAACCAATTTATTCCCTTACTTTTTCATCTGTTATCTCAATGGTTCAACCACTTTCCTCTCATATAGTTTTTTTTTTTTTTTTTTTTAATATTAGATATGTATATCATATTCTTTATTTATGGGTAAAAGATATTTTACAAAACTTGGAATACATGTAATCCCTATTAAAGCCCTTATGTTTTATTTATGGAAAACTAAAAAAGTTATGAAAGAACGAAACCAATTGTGCCTAGCTAATTGAATCAAACAAAGGAAATAAAAGAACCAGTTGGCTTAAATACAGTTTTTGAAGAACCAAGATTGTATGTTGTAGACACCCTTTTTTAAAACATAAACCCCACCCACCCCAAAAAAATAACCTCTATTTTTTTTATTTTTTTTTTATTTAATTTTATAAAATTCCCCTTTATCACTTTACCCAGTAACTGTGGTATTTTTTATAAAAAAAAAAAAAAAAAAAAAAAAAACCACACCCAAAAAAAAAAAAAAAAAAAAAAAAAAAAAAAAAAAAAATATATTTTTATTTAAAATAAATAAAAAAAAAATATATTAAACAAAAAAAAAAAAAAAAAAAAAAAAAAAATATTAAAAATAAAAAAAATTTTTTTTTTAAAAAAAAATATTTGGGAAAAAAAAAAAAGTTGAAACGTTAAAAAAAAAACAAAGAAAATTGGAACGTAATTTGTAAAAAATCTTATAGAGAATGATTTCTCTCTCTTTTTCCCCTTTCTTGAAAAATAGAAATATTTAAGATAACTATAACTTTATGTGTATGAAAGTGTTGGGGCAGAGAGAGGACTAGACCCTTGTATTTATAAATCTTGAAGGGTTGCCTCCCATCAACACAAACAGTTATAACTCTTCAATGGTCATGACTGTTCAACAGTCAAATCTTTTCAATTAAAAAGTTGTTATTAATTCAAAATTAATAAGCCATACATGTACCTAGTCAATGGTTATGTATGTTTCTTGAATAGCCAATATGATTTAGACATTTTATGAATCATACAAGCACCAAATTGATGCTCATGTAAGAATTCTAATATGAACTAAAATATGGTATGAGCCACATTAATTGGTTTAACATTCTCCCACTCGGCTCATATGATATTACTGTCATAAGTTCAATAAGAAAATCATAATGTGCACAATTTCTTCTATGCCAAAATCTCCTTTGCACTAGTTATCTCATTATATCAATATTAAGATGAAAAATTTGTTCGAGTCATGACGGTTGTACACCATTCTTTTGACATAGACCATTCCATGTACCACAAATTAACCTTCAACTTAATATGATCTTAAATTAAGATATTTCTTCAATGATCCAACTTTAATGTCTTCACCATGAGACCATTTTTATTAACGGTATGTGATAACTATGATGTATACAAAATAGAAAATAGAAAATTTCAGAAGCACCTTAAATGAGTTCAGAATGTCAAAAGTATAACTTAATAGAAACATAATGCGTCATAATCATTGAGATCTAATAACGTCCATGTGTTCAACATGTTCATAAAACACATTGGGTGATAATCCTTTCATTACAGGATCTACAATTAGATCAATGCTAATTTGTTCAATTGGTACTCTTTGTTTCTAGACTTCTTCTTTAACGACAAAGTATTTTATTTCTATACGATTAGCACCCTTTGAGTACTTGCCGTTTTTAGAAAAAAAGACTGATGCAGCATTATCACAATAAATTTTCAATGGCTTAGCTATATTGTCAACAATTCTAAATCTTAAAATATAATTTTGCAGCCATAAACCATGAATAGTGGGCTAAAAGCATAATATAAACTCAGTTTTCAAAGTGGAAGTAGCAATGATAGACTGTTTTGCACTTTTCCATAAAATTGTTCCCCCTTCTGATAGGAACAAGTAGCCAAAATATTTATTTTTCTTGAATCAACATATCAAGCATAGTCTAAAGTAGCAATGATAGACTGTTTCGCACTTTTCCATAAAATTGTTCCCCCTTCTAATAGGAACAAGTAGCCAAAATATTGATTTTCTTGAATCAACATATCATGCATAGTCTAAATCTTAATATCCAAATCACTTCAAGATGATCAGATCTTCTATAAGTTAGTATTTAATCCTTCATTCATTGCAAGTATTTAAGTACCTTCTTTGCAGCATTCCAGTGATCCATTCCTGGGTTACTTTAATACCGACCTAGTATTCCAACAGCAAAGTTGATGTTTGGCCTATAACAAGTCTATGCATACATTAAGCTTCCAAAATTTTCATTTACTCTCATTCCTATTCATTTTTCAAACATTGTTTTAAGGATAAATTTATCCTCTTTCATAATTAGAACTTCCAAGCTGAACATTTGTCCATATTAATTTTTTTTTTTTAATTTTATTAATATAGGATTTTTAGACAACCCCAACATTCCTTGTCTTTTATCATGAAATATTTCTATTCCTATTATATAGGTTGCCTCTCTCATATCTTTTATTTTAAAATTCTCAGAGAGAGATTTCTTAATTTCATGTAATAGACTAAGGTCATTAATAGGATGCAAAATATCATCAACATATAGAATTAGGAAAATAAACTTACTCTTCTCTAATTCCAAAAGAAGTAATGGTATCATTGAACTTAAGATACCATTGTTGGGAGGGCTTGTTTAAATCCATATATTGATTTCTTTAACTTACACATGATGTGTTCCTTACCCTTAATTCAAAAACCTTCAGGTTGGTCCATATAAACCTTTTCTTCCAAATTTCCATTAAGAAAGGTAGTTTTAACATCTATTTGATATAATTTCATATCATAGTGAGCCACCAAAACCATTATGATTCTATAAGAGTCTTTCTTTGAAACTGGTGAGAAGGTCTCTTTGTAATCAATGCCATCTTTTTTGAGTAAAACCCTTAGCAACAAGTATGGCTTCATATCATTCAATATTGCCTTTTGAGTCATGCTTGGTCTTAAATACCCATTTACCCTCAACTCTTTTACATTTTAAAGGCAATTCAACAAGAGTCCAAACTTAGTTTCGATCCATGGATTTTAACTCTTCTTTCATGACATTAATCTATTTAGAAAAATCATTACAATTCATAACGTGAGAAAAGGAAACTGGATCATTGTCAACATCTAAATCTTGTTCACACTCTTGTAAATAAATCACATAGTCATCAGAAATAAAGGACTTTTGATCTCTTTGAGATCTTCTTAATGCTATCCTTTGTGGTTTATTGACAGTAGGTTCATTATTAGCATTCTCATTATGGAATGGTTGATCATTAATTCGTTGTTCTTGATCATTATTAACTTGAACTAAAGTTCCAGGAAGAACAAATGTAAAAGTTTTAGGTAGAAGTGTATTCACCCTAACTTCTTAAATGTAATTTATTCTATCACTCCCACTAACATTACTATTTTTAATGAATCTTGTATTTCTAGATTCAACAATTCTTGTACAATGGTTAGGCAAATAAAATCTACACCTCTTGGACTTTTCTGTATATCTAATAAAGTATCCACTTATTGTTTTGAAGTCCAATTTCTTTTCATGTGGATTATAAACTTTAACTTATGCCAGACAATCCCAAACATGCAGATGATTTAAACAAGATTTCCTTCTTGTCTATAGTTTAAAAGGTGTTTTTGGAACTGTCTTACTAAGAATTGTATTAATTAAAGACACAACGGTCTTTAATGCATGCATCCATAATGATGAAGGTAAAAAGGAATGATTTGACATACTCTAACCATTTTCATTAAGGTACTGTTACAACTTTCTGCAACACCATTTTGATGTGGTGTACCGGGCATTGTATATTGAGTACAAATCATGTCTTTCAAGAAATTTGACAAATGGACTTGGATATTATCTTGATTCATAATATTTTCTATAATATTCATCATCTCTCTTTGATTTTAAAATTTTCTCTTTTTTATCTAATTACCTCTCAACCTCTTTAATATAAACTTCAAGTGCATCAATCCATTGAGACCTTTCATGCAATAGATAAACATAACGAGAACATGAAAAATTATCAATAAAGGTAATAAACTATTTTCTCCATCAAAAGATGGAACATCAAAAGGACCACATATATCGGTGTGTATAATTTCAAAAAATTGTGTGCTTCTTATGGCTCATTTCTTAGTGTATTTTGTTTGTTTTCCTTTAATGCAGTCAATACATGTTCCAACATCAGTAAAATCTAAATTTAATAGGATTTCATTCTTTACTAATCTTTACATTCTTTCCTTAGATATATGATCCAAACATTTATGCCACAAGTAAGCAGAATTTTTAGTAGTCAAACTACATTTAGTTCCAACATTATGATGCATGGTCATTATGGTCTCAGTAAAAATATAACAATTAAACTGGTAGAGATCATCACATAATAATCCTAAAACAATAAGATAATTATTTTTGAATAAACTAAAATATCTAGAACTAGATTTAAATGAAAAACTCGCTATCAAGTTTTGTCAAAGAAACTAGATTACAGGAAAATGCAGGTTCCGGGAAATGTAGGTATATAAAGGGTTTGAAACAAATTCAAATAATGTTCGGTATCTAACTTCTGGAATTTTGTTTCGATTTCCCATGTACACAAAATTTTCATTTGTCTTTATGGCTTGGATCATAAAAGATTCCAACATTGTATTTGAAATATGAGTGGTAGCACTAAAATTAACCCACCAAGTATTATGTTGAGCTATAGTAAAGTTATATTCAAAACATACTAAAGCATAATGCTTACCTTTCTTTTCGAATCAAACTTTACATTTGAGACAATATTTCTTTAAGTGTCCAATTTTATTACAAACGTGGCACTTACACTTCCAAAAAAAAAAAAAAAAAATCTTTACCAACGGTCGACCCCAAAAACCACAGGCAAAGGTTGTGGGTCTTCTTTGCTTATGTCCATGTTAGGAAAGGGCTATGCTAGCGGCCAAGTGACCACTGCATAGGTCCAGACATTTGTCAATGGTCGACCGCTGGCATAGATTTCTATAATATTGACTTAACCGTATGATGTACCTGAGTTGTATTATAAATTCTGCAACATTGTTAAATCAATCCCAGATTTATGCTCATTTACGCACCAAAAGATTTCAACAAATTGTAAAAGTTTCACCCTTGAAATTAAAAGAGACAATGCTTAGTAAAAATTGAAAAGTGCCAACATGAGGTGTTTTATATTTATACAATGCATGAGGGAAAAGAAGTGCTGGAATATGTCCAGCATAAAGGAGCCAGAATCTAAAAGTACTTCTACTGTCACCCTAACAATACAAATATTATCTATATCAACCAAAAGTTGATACTTTATGCAATGGATTTGTTTAATCCTTAACTCGTAGATGCTTCAAACTAATATGGAATCACCATCACATAATGTTTGGGAAGAACCACTAAAAACCTCATCTTGCAAGCTTTGAAGTTTATCCAAGAGTCCAAATCCACTCCTCCAGCCACACATTTTGTTCTTTAACAAAATTTGCTGGTCAAATGAATATGCAAGTAACTGAAATTGTAAAGCATACTATCTCATGATCTTTTCCTCCTCTTTTCCCTCGTCCTTCGCAAACTGCTATTTCTATCCATCACACATCTAGGTGGATGCAATAAAACCTAAATCTTCATCTCTTCTGTGACCTCCAATGCCCATTCTAGAGATTGAAACCTGGCCAACAATTTGAAGATCCCAATAAACTTGAAAGATGAACTATAAAGGTACATTGATACATCCAAAAAAAAAAAAAACATATATAGTTCTTACCTTTTTCAGGATTAAAGGAGCCTTCTTATGATTAGTATGCACTATGAGCAAATAGAACCTAATAAAAAATTGATGAGCGTTAGTTTTTAAGAAAAATATGACTACAAAAATTGTGATACCAAGATAGTATATAAATCATAATACCGATATGTCGCAAATTTGTCTTCTATAAGAAAATTGCCTAATATTCATCATTACTACCGATGAAGTGCTTTTTGAAAAGTGGAAACATTGAATTATTGAATTGAATAAGTCGATACTTAAGTTTTTGTCTGGGTGCAGCGTATTTTGTATATCTCTATCTACGATAGAGATCGAGCTTATGAGATGCTCCACGGGTCGGGAGAGTGTTTCGCTCCCGGAGATTTCCGGATCACTTAGGGGTTGTGGTCGGAGAATGTGGAGGCCGGTGATGATTTATTGAGAAAATCGGGCCACCTTTGACCACACTTGAGACCCTAAGTATCGGTAAAAGTCCAAACACATTGATACCTAATACTACGTTATGAGATACATCAAAAAAAAGGGGGAAGTGACAAATAAAGTACATTTCTATAACATACCGCGCTGATCTCTTCAATAAACCCATTGTGATAGATTCCTATATGAGATATTGGAATCATTGGGTTTGTATGTATATTGACATTTCTCATTTTGTACTGATGCTTATTGTGTTATATATATGACATGTGTGCATGATTGGGTTACTTATTTATAGCACTATTTTAATTGTCATATGTTTTAAAGTGATATGTTATGATAAATGGTATAGGACGAGGCATGGTCGACCTCTCACATGAGTGACCACCTCCGACTTCTGAGGGGAGAGCAAGGAGACGGTTTCTAGTCGGAAGAGACTCTGAGAGTGGCCCTACTAGAACAGAAGTCGCTCTAATACGTGTTTAGGATGATGTCATGTGCGATATGATCAACATGGACGTACCCACATCCATGTTGCCTGTAAGTAGTTAGATTAGAGATCTCAGATATCACCTGTGACTAGTGATATTATCTCTGATATACTCTCTCTAAGATCTCTGGGTGTAGTTTTATGTGTAGACCGAGTCCCATACTTGAAGCTCTTAGAGAAATTTGACATATGCCCTTTGAGAGATGGGGGAATAACACGCGGCACGCGTTTCATACCAAACGTGTGATATGTCGACCAGGGATAGTGGGAACATTATTTGAGACACTGATATGATTTTGATCCTTGTTCCCACTATGTGAGACCTGAGATCCACTGGGTGGGATCTCTTGTACCCTTATCACTTTCAAAATACGTTTCTAGAAGTCTTGGCTCAGTGTTGCTACTTTAGTCTGTTTACCGATGGCCCGGAAGATAAATTGAGGTCTGAGGGACAAGTCTAGGAAAGCAGCTGAATTGAGGCTAATAGATTCAAGTTTGGGAAAAGGAAGGCCAATTGACATTACATCATTGTGTTTATTCGTTGCCACCGGCTAGCCTATTATGTCCATGTTGGGATGTAAACATAATAGTGGATACACAGTCGAGCATTTATTGAGGATTACTTTCGTTGAGGAAAGTAGCTCGATGGATGTAATTAGTCTTGGATCTGGGGTGCAGCGAGTTCTTTTGATACTAACGATGGCTTCTCGATCATCCTAACAGGTGCATTGAGAGGTCTTTGCTTGCAGGTGTACTCGCAGGTCGCACGACGCCCAATCCTGTATGAAAGTCCAGTAGGGTGATGTGATCGCATTAGTTGTGATCTTGTGACGAACGTTTAATGCCCTCAAGTACAAGTGAGAGATATTAGTTTGTGCCCTAGAGGGGCATTTTAGGTATTTGATAGGGGTTAGTGGGATAACTCCCACTAACCCATACCTACCTAATAATCTCACACAATAGTTCTCTCTCACGTATATGGCATATGGAATTGAGGGAAGTTGCAATCGAATATAACAATAGTCTCCTCCAAATGCATGATGCTCATGGCCGATGAGGGTAATGTTTGAGAGAGTTCTTTATTCTCTATAGAGAGAATATAAAGGGCATGAGAAAAATTTAGGTATATGCACGAATTTTTCCGTCTTATGACAATGATCGCCGGACTGAGGGTTGCGGCGTTGTGACATTACGGTGGTGGTTCGATTAACATCGTGATCACCATCCCGACCGCGAGATTCGATCGACGGACGAACGGTCGATTTTTTGGGCTCTACATATTCTAGGTATTTATATCACTACCCAATCTATATTTATTTTTCTCGAAAATTATTAATGAATGCTTCCGCTGTATGTGACTAAATTAATTCCAACAGAAAGATTTTTGAAAAGATGGTAAGAATAAGAAGAAAGGTTTACACAACTTGAATGAATCTTCTAAAGTTATCGATAAGAAGGAATCTGAAGGTGTTAACACAACAAAAAAAGCCCTTTTCAATAGCTTTACTAGCCAATGCAAAGGCCACATGGTTCTTTACCAGCTAAAAAAAAAAACTGCTAGTAAAGGCACATAAATAGCTCTGAGTCTATGCTAGAGGCTTCACAACCATAGGTATAGGTCATTTTAAAACTTAGAAATCGCATTCTCTCTCTTTCTTTTCTCTCTTCACTACCCCATTCTCTCTTCTATTCTTTCTCTCTGCCTCTCTCTTAGGTTCATCATACAAATCACAAAGCGATGAAATATAACTCATTGCTATACAAATCGATGAAGTAACTCTCTCTCAGGTTTGTCTTCTCTCCCTCTCTCTCTTCTCTTCTCCACCTCATCACTGTTTTCACCTCCGTTTAGTTCTTCTCCCTTGCTCTCTCAGATGCATTATCTCTCTCTGCTTCAAATAGAGAGTTTTTACTCTCTTTTCATTTCATGAAGCTTAGATTGGTTACTATTTAGAGTTTAAAATTTTTGGAGTTCAACTAAAGTTTCTTTCTTTATCTATCTGTTTTGATTGTATTTCTATTTTTTCGTACTTGTCTTATAATTTAGTTGAAGTTTTGGATTTGATAGAGAAGGAATTGAATCTAGGGTTTTCATTTTTCGATTTATTTTTCATTTTTCTTTCTTGCTCGCTTTTTAAAGACTTGTTTTGAATGTCATCTAATTGTATGTTGAAATTCATGAATGACTAGACATCTCCCTCTTCGTGTCTTAAATGGGGGTATCCATCTACTTGGCACACCTTAGTAGTTCAATATATCATTTGACCATCAAGCACCGAAGAAATTTAATAAAAGTTTTGCTACCACCTTTTGTATAATTATTAAACAAAGTTAATTCTGCATTCTAAATTCTATTGAAATTTATAAAATCGGTTGTGCCCTTTATAGTAGTGGACTGGAAAAGCAATTAATTTTGATATCTTAGGGAATCAATACTTGTTACAAAGTTTCCATGGAAACTAAAAAGCTAAACTGGTGTAAGATTTGCATTTGAGTAGATAACATGCATTTGATACGGATATGGAGTTGGCGGGAAAGCTTTTATATACTCTTATTTTTTCTGAAAAATTATTTTTAGCTATTATTTAATTCGATTTCATGCTTTAAATGGCTGAACATAATGACTACCCCCAACACCAACAGTTATTATTTTTATCTCGTCTTGGCTGCACTACACTAGGCACCAACATCCCCCAATTTTATTTTCATTCATTAAAATTTTCAACAATTTCATATTTTTAGCAATGGCCCATCAACACCCCACCCATCATAGACTCATAAATTTTTGTTTGGTTCCATTCCATCATTTGGGCATGAACCATTTGGGACTCGAATAGACAGTAGTAAAAAATACAAAAATTAATTCCATCTGTTCAAATATTTGCTCTCCCATTCTTCTTTCTCTTCCTCAAACTTTCTGTAGTATTCATTTACAAATTTTTTTCTCCATTTCTTGCCTATGTGCAGCTTGTATGCACCGAAGAAATTTAACTATATCGTCCATTGTTATTACAATCTGCTCATTGTGAATTTTTTCTACTCTGTTGCCATCACTTTCTTCATAACTTCTTCGGCTAGTTCGACTATAAATCTCAACACTCCTGTCCAGTTCCATGTCACTAGTATTTTTGTTTGAATTCTTAATTTATAGAGATTATTTTTAAAAAAAAATCTTCTGATTGCTTATTAAAGTTTCAATTTGTTACTCATAGACCACCAGGCCACACTCTATTTCCTAATCTGAGAAAAGCGATAGTCAATTTGCTTGAAAAACTAGCCATGGAAACACATTTGAAATGGACAATGCTGAAGCTAAATTCAATTATGTAACATATAATCTATGTGTCCAAAAGATGAGTAAATGGTTCCTTTTGTCATGTACTAGTAATTTTAAATGAGGACTCAACTCATGGGATTGGATTATGTTCCTTGAATTAGCAAAACCGCAAATCATATATTATATTAATTCTTCAATCACTACTTTATACACATGACATTTTTTGATTGGAAGATTTGCATAATATATATATTAAAAAATTTGTAATGTTGAAGCTAAATATATATGCTGCAATTAATTTGGATTGGCAAATACACATGCTGAAGCTAAATTTAGAATATACAACCTAGATCTCACCTTAAACTCCAAAACCAAAGAAACAATCTTTATATATTTTGAGCAGGTGTTATCTTGCTACTGTTCATAATATCTAATCTGGCTATTATTTTGCTGCTAATCTTTTCTAGTTCCTGCTTTATCTGGTGTTGGTTGATTGCAATACCAACAACTCGTGAGTACAATTCATACTTACAGGATAGGTGCGCTCTCTCTCTCACTCTCTTTCTAGGGTTTCTATTATCTGATTATTTGCACAATTTGTTCCAATTAGCTTGTTTCATTTGTGCTGATGCTCTTAACTACATATCCTGATTTTGAAATGCAAACTTCATGTTTAGAATTTTTTGTGAAATGTTGTATTTTATGCTGTTAACAACCATTGGCCAATGCAATGACTAGCAAAGTATTCAAAAGGAGCAGTTGTATGGTAAAAATGCAGTCTTTCTGGAAAATTTTAAATAACATTTATTGTTAACAGATATTTTACTGGACAAATGCTAATTTTCTCTCATAGAAATTTATTATTAGCTCAAATATTGGCCAAAAAAGTATCTCACGTTACATGTGTTTGCTAACAGGATAGGAGAGGTCTCTTTTTAATTGTTGAAATATTGTATTTCATGCTACCCTCTCCCTCAATCATTAAAATATTGACTTGTGTTATTATTTTATTTGATATTCTACATATATTATTTTTTTTTGTTATGTGCCAGTTCCTTGATCATTATCATAAGATGGATAAATTGTGGATATATCTGAATGTAAAATCAAGTCCACATTATGTTAAAAGAGCTATTAAGTTTCTAAACTTTGCATTTAAAGTAAACTCCTTGATGGAAAATTTTGTGTCCATATGTTAAGTGTTTTAACACATATTTTCTAGAACTATTGTGTTGGATCATATTATATAGAATGGTTTTCTGAAATGTTATGTCAATTGAATTTTTTATGGTGAGGATCATGTTGGTGCTTCTAGTTCCAACGTCAAATCTACTGTAGATGAATAAATGTTTGATCATGATATGCATGGTTTGCTGTATGATGCCTTCATTTTGAATGAGATAGAGGATATGAGGGATGAGGAATTTTTGAAACTAATCAGGGGGAACAATATGTTAGGGGTCATAGTTCAGACAAGTTTTTTGAGTTGATTGAAGATGCTAAGCAATCGAGATACCCAAATTGTAGCAGGCACACTAAACTTTCAACTATGGTATATTTGCTCCATCTTAAATGCTTGAATAGGTGGACAAATAGCTCATTTACTAGTTTCTTAGAGTTCTTGAAGGACTTGTTACCTGAAGAAAACACTTTGTTGGATATCTTTTATGAATTCAAAAAAACCATTTTAGCTTTGGGTTTGGGGTATGAAAAAATTCATACTTGTCCTAATGATTGCAAGTTATTTTGGAAAGATAAGGAGAAAGATAAGACATGCTCCAAATGTGATACTTCTAGGTGGAAAGTGGATGATTGAGAAACTAATGTTGAGCAATGCAACTATAAAGAGAAAGAAAAAACCTATCAAGGTTTAGAGATGGTTTCCTCTAGTACCTAGACTCCAATGGCTATTTCTATCCTCAAAGATAGCTTCACTCATGAGATGGCACTATGAGGGCTATACCAAGGATAGTCTCCTAAGGCATGTGGCTGTCTCTATTGCTTGGAAGGAGATTCTTAGTTTCTTAAATTTTCTAATGATCATCGTAATGTTCGGTAGGCATTAGTTTTTGATGGTTTTATATGATATTTGTGGTAAACTCAACTTTTGTTTGAATAGAGAGTAAGTGTTAGAAACAAAAAATGTTGTTCTAGAAATCAAAAACATCACTACCTTGGATCAAGAACTTTTCCTATACTCATGGATGAAAAGCTTGTCTCTTTGTTTTATATATGCACGTTATTTAATAACTAATGACAACATCTTTTTATACATTTCATTGGTATTAGAAAAAAGGAATCAAATGGTATTAGTTCGAGTAGGGTAGAATTCTATATTGCGAGCAGAGCAAGAAGGGATGCCTCCATTATGAGTAATGCTGCATCAGAAGTTGTGGTATGTTTTAGTTTATTTTCTTTAAATTATGTCTACTTATTTTTTTTTTAATGAATTGGTTTAGAAACTTTCTATTCATTAATTTCTTTTTGCATAACTTTTTAGGAGATGATGAGGAAAGAAGTTAAAAGCTCTCGATCCCAAAGTAAAGGAAGGCCAATTAATTTGAACACTTGAGAGGATGTTGTTTTTATCCAAATTAAAGGTGCTGAGATCAGAGGTAGAGTCAGATGCATGTGACTCGTTGCTTCTACTTCAAAAGCCACATCATCACAATTACGACGCAGCAAAATAGCGGCAGTAGAAAAAGTTAAGTAAGAGCTTATTCAATTCAATAATTCAATGTTTCCACTTTTCAAAAAGCACTTCATCGGTAGTAATGATGAATACATAGGCAATTTTCTTATAGAAGTAAGACAAATTTGCGACATACCGGTATTATGATTTATATACTATCTTGGTATCACAATTTTTGTAGTCATATTTTTCTTAAAAACTAACGCTCATCAATTTTTTATTAGGTTCTATCTACTCATAGTGCATACTAATCATAAGAAGGCTCCTTTAATCCTAAAAAAGGTAAGAACTATATACTCGAGAACTCTCTTGATGTTTGACTCCTGTGGAAGGGTCAACACCTGTCTCGAGCGATCCCTCTGGATCTTAACTTTGAGGAAGAACTGAGTCTCACTCATGTTCTTCACATCAAGACTCGACAATATCCACGTTTTCGTGGTCATCAGATACTCTCTGTTGTTCCCAGTCAACAAATGTCATTCACATGAGGACATGATCAAAAGAACGTAAAAAAAAAAAAAGGTATACGCAATGATCCTCTTCGATCATTACGAAACCGTAAGATATCACCTTCTCGTGAAATCTCAAACGTCACTGCTTGGATTGATGATTAAGGTCATATGTAAACTTCCAAAGTCGACAGACCTTATCATCCAGATCTATAAGAATAAAGCCAGATGGCCATTCCTTATAGATCCTCACCCAAACTCCCACTCAGGAGAACAGTCTCAACGTTCATCTGGCCTCACTCCAGATCCATATCATGTCCACGATAATCGCTAAAAGTAAACGGATCGAGGTAATCTTGCTCTCAGTCTGAGCAATCCCTGGTTATCAGATAGGCCTTATACCTTTACACCGATCCGTCGGCCTTTTTCTTGATGTTGAGAATTCACATATTCTCAATGGCCCTACTTCCCTCAGGTAAATCAATTAGATCCCAGATCCTATTGATTCTCATCAACTCCTCTCACCCATGGCCTATAATCAATGGTCCTCCATGGAACCCTCAAGAAACTCTAGGACAGTTAAAGGTTTCTCGTAATCCTCAAGAGTCATATTAAGAGCCTCTCCCTCAATCGGGAAGCGACGGTTAGGTACGCATTCTCGACTACTCTTAAGAGGATGGGAAACCTTTTTACCTCTAGATTGATCGCTCCCACTAGAACCCAGATCCGTAATGGATTCTTGGATCCTGCTACTGGGATTAGCCACCACTAGGCTCATCTATCTCATGAAAGGTAAAGTCTCAATTGATTTCACCTCTCATAGGGAAATCACTTTCAAGAATCTCGACATCATGAGACTCAATCTCAGTGAGAGTGCCATCTGTATGCTCATTAGAAATACATCTCTTTTCTCGCAAGCCTAACTTGCTGTGTAAATGCGAGAAATAGTGAACATACGTTGCATAACCCCATAATCTCAAATGGCTAAGGTCAGGCTGCCTCCCTGTCCAAAGCTCATATGGAGTATTGACTGCGGACTTCAATAGAATACGATTGAGAATATAGGCTGCAACTAATAACGCATCTCCCCAATGGGAAACGAGTAAATTGGTTTGCGCCATCATCGGCCTCACCGTCTCAAACAAAGTCCTATTCCTCTCTCGCGGCTACTCTACTCCACTGAGTAGCGAGGAATAGTCAGTTTCTCGTAATGCCCTTCTTGAAATAGAGCTCTTTAGACAAATACTCGCGATCTCGTTCGGTTCTGAGAGTCTCTACTCTCAGATCTAACTGATTCTCAACCTCGCTAATAACCTCCTGAGGCACCTCAATGCCTTAGACTTGCACGAGATCAGATAGATGTAACCGAAACACGTGTAATTGTCTATGAACGTAATAGAGTACCTAACACTATTTTAGGTTCTCACGTTCATAAGGCCACAGATGTTGGAGTGATCCGACTGCAATGGAGTCCCAGCCCTCATTACTTTGTCGAATGGTTTTCTTGTAAGTTTGCCGTTTAGGCAAGACTGGTTAGCGGGTTCTACAAAACCACTCACTGCTAACCAGTTCATCTTCTCTCACACTAAGAGGACAACAAGAAATACCATTGAAAAGAAATCATTTCCAGTGCATTCAGTCCCTCACGGACCAAAATAGAACCAATCATAGAATTGTCGTAATAAATGGAAATTATAAAATTTCCAAATTAACAGAGCATATCCTAAACTGAAATCAAGTTCCGTCAAACTTTTGGAGCGTAAAGAGCATACAGAGTCTAGCAACTTTACAACTCCAACTTGCAAGTGCTACTCCCTCTGATGTCAACAAAACACTCTATTTCAATACGTAAATCCTCCTACTTGAGGATTTACTGGACAGAACTTTATAAGCGCGCTCCTATCTCGAGCTGCGTAGTATTATTGGTTTTCCCGAATGGTTTTCTTCTTACCTGAGGCTCGAGTCACACAGGAGTCCTTGCTCGACTCCATCGCATAAGCATGACCCGAGTATGGCCTACTCGCCTCTAGATGCTCCTACTCGAGCTCACTGTGCCTATTCACATTAGTGAAAGTGCGAATACTTTCGTCGTATGTGAAATAGACTTTCATGATTTCTCATGAATCAGGTAAAGAGCTGGATCGCATCCAGCACTAGAAAACATATCCGAAATGGACTCAGTCACATTCCCCAACTCGACGATCATACTCGACATTTTTTTTATCAAATGCTACATCATCATATGATTAACCCTTTTTCCTTTAAGTTGTTACACTTATAAGTCAGTATCCTTATCTCAGGATCAGTAAGAGTACCACAATACTCTTTATAGGGTGAGCCAAACCGATAAAACCGTAGGATATTGCTTATAGACTGGGATCACATCATCGTGCATGCTACTCAGGAGGATTGCCCTGACTCGGCTATCATTCCTCTTTCATGCACGTAATGTCTCCTAATCCTGTCTCTCTGAGGTGTGGAACCCTCCCTGGAGTCCACAATCCCATGCCTCAGAATTTTAATTAGATCTTGCTCCTCGAGGATAAATTGAATCTACCAGTGAAAAATCTCGTATTTATCACCATTCAATTTTATCCCCCTTGTAAAAATCAAATACGACAATTTTAGAAGCAGTCAATGAGATAGCCATGACTTGTGATGCTTATTCTCATATTTTGCGCACCCTACGAATCAACAAGACCCAAATAATTCGAATACATATCCCAAAACAAGGATATGAATTAGCAGACACCATACACCACAATCCGGGATAGCATCTCACCATTTGGACTAGGATTCGATACACAAAAACCCACAAAAGTCACTTTTATGGACGTGGGACCCTCAAAAATTGAAAAAATTTCAATTCCGGACGACCTGACACGCCGCCGGTGGTCCCACGCGTCGCCACGCACCGGCGGCGCGTTCCCACGCGCCTCCACGCGCCGGGAAAACGACGCGCCGCCGACGCGCGCGCGCGCAGGTCACGCGCCCGCCGCGCGCGGACCCGCGGGCCGGGGCGGTTCCGGATCCAGATGCGGGTCGGAACCCGAATCCGTCCGGATCTGAGTTGCGGGTCTGGGACACGTATCCGGGTCGTAACCGACCCGGACGACCCGATCGTTTCACGCTCCTTTTCGTGCATGAAAGACACGCGCCCTTCCTCTGCTGCCTCACGCACCTGCCTCGCGCGTGTAGTTCACGCGCCCGCGGGTCTGGTCATCTTCGTCTTCACCCGATGGTTCCTGTAACCGGGTCTTTCGACCCGGTTGCCGGAAAACCTCATTTCCGGCACCATTTTGACCGGATTTTTTATGGAATCTCTAATTCATTTATTCCAAACATCCTTGACTCGATTTTTGGAATTATTGCGCCCTAAACTCGGCGTATTTTGGATCCAAAAATCTGACCCTCCGCGGTCAAATTTGAAACCCCATTTTCCGGCCACAAATATATGCAATATATATACCAAATTGAAGAGAATGAAACAAGAATTACAGATCTATAAATTTCATGCATTGATTTGCCCTAAAACTCGACAAATCTAAGGTTGAAGTGGTCGGTCACTATTCACGGCCGAAATATTCAACCTGAATTTTCTTCGCCTAATCGTGCTCAGAAAATTACGAAAAAATTATTTTCGTGTTCTACGGATCATGGGGAACGCAGTGGTGTTCTCGGATTCACGAAACTCATCCGTGATCCGAACCCCAAATTTTAAACCCAATATTTTTTATACCCAAAAATTAACCCGAAAATTATTTTTAATCCAACGTATCGCTCTGATACCAATGTTGGAATTAATTTAGTCACATGCAGCGGAAGCATTCATTAATAATTTTCGGGAAAAATAATTATAGATTGGGTAGTGATATAAATACCTAGAATATGTAGAGCCCAAAAAATCGACCGTTCGTCTGTCGATCGAATCTCGCGGTCGGGATGGTGATCACGATGTTAATCGAACCACCACCGTAATGTCACAACGCCGCAACCCTCAGTTCGGCGATCATCGTGACAGGAAAAATTCCCTACGCGGAATTTTTCTCATGCCCTCTATATTCTCTCTCTAGAGAATAAAGAACTCTCTCAAACATTACCCTCATCGGCCATGAACATCATGCATTTGGAGGAGACTATTGTTATATTAGATTGCAACTTCCCTCAATTCCATATGCCATATACGTGAGAGAGAGAATGAGTGAGAGATTAGTTGGGTGAGTGGGTAGGTATGGGCTAGTGGGAGTTATCTCACTAACCCCTATCAAATACCTAAAATGCCCCTCTAGGGCACAAACTTTTTTTTACATTCTTTTTTGGGTTAAAAAGGGCCCCGAAAAAGCTTTTTTTTTTTTTTACCCCTTCATTCTTCCTTTATCAAAAATTTAGAAGATTCATTCAAGTTGTGTAAACCTTTCTTCTTATTCTTACCATCTTTTCAAAAATCTTTCCAATTTTTTGATGACTCAAGAGATCAATACAATAAGTTTTCTAATTCTTTTATCCTGTCTTCTCTTGAGTAAACTTACTGGTCAATTCACTTATATTTCACTTATCTTTAATAGTATTGTAATTTATTTTGAATGGACCATATTATTCAGGAGGCATGGAATCAAGAACAAATTGTACTAAAAAGCACTCATCCACACCCATTTCCAAAGTCCTTAATTTGAACACTAGATCTGGTAATATAATTTTGTATTGTATCAAATGTTTTTACAATTTGTCAAATTTTATCGGCCAATGAAAAATAAATTGAACATTCAAGATATTCTCAATTATGGATTAAAAATTCTAGATATTAAATAATTGAGGAGGTAATAATTATAGTTATTATACCCAAATCAACCTACCGATCGAATCGGGTCAACCCTTGACCCGTATATTGTACGGGTCTGTTTCATAGTTCGATCGTTTGTGTAGTCAGCTAGAAAAACCCACGGGTCTTTGCAGGTCAACCCACAAACCTTGTGACCCCTGGTTTTTTACAAAACAACATTGGTTTTGTTTTTAAAGTTAAAAGAGAAAAAAAAAATCTCCGATCTCCATGTTGAACCAATCTCCGTTTATCTCCTTTTCTTCGCTTCCCTCTTACTCATGTTTTACATACCTAAAACAGTATGGGATTTAAGATTGGAATGAATTTTGGGCTAGATTCACCGATTCAAAATCCATGCTTGATGGGAGAGGAGATGCAGAGAGAGAGAAAGGCAGTAGAGAACAGAAAAAAAAAAAAAAAGATCTCATGTCCAATCTATGTGTTAACCCGATCTTTGCTCGTCTCCTCTTCTTCGCTTCTCTCTTGAACTTGGATCCATACATAAACAAATTTGGTGCTAAGTGATTAGTAGAGAAAAAGTGAAAGAGATTGAATCAAACTTGATAAATCAAATCGAGAAAGAGAAAGAGAAAGAGGGAAAAGAGAAAAAGTGACAGAGATTGAACTCAAATTGAGAGACAGAGAAAGAGAGACCACACATTTAAGGGATAAGAGGTAAGAGAGAGGAGAGGAGACCAAAGAGAGAGTTAAGGAAAATGACCATATAGCCCCTAGTACAAAGTGTGGAATTTTAGAAATCTTTTGGATGGTTGTTTATAGTTGTCTTTTGGTTATGATAAAATTATCATGATATTTTTTTGATTATATATGTTGAAAGTATTGAGATTAAGTAGCGTATCATGAAAGTTAACCCAAAAAAAATAAATAAATTATCCAACACTATTTGAGAATTATTGTTTCATAATTTTGTTTTATGTTTTATTATTTATTTTTATTTATTTTTTATTTGCTATTTTGAAACAATAAAAATATAAATTTATGAGTTTTAATTTTAATTTTATGATTATATTATATTTTGTAAATATTGTGATTGTTATTTTATATTTAAAAAATATAATTATATATATTTTTATATTTTAAAATAATAAAAATAATTAGCGGTTGAACCAGTGATCTAATAGTGCAATAGGTTAAATCATAAATTTCAAGATACACAGGTCAATGTACAGATCAGATTTAATAACTATGGAGATAATACATTTATTTATATATTTTGTATGACTCAATTACGAGTATTACATAGAAGGATTGGAAATATATACATGTCTATGACAAAGTAATAGATGTTTATTTATTGATTTCTTTAAATAATACAATATTTATTTTTGGATATAGCTCTAATTATTTAATAGAATAATTGGAGTTAATATAATTTTAATACAATTACTAAATTAGCATATTGTGTTATAATTTTTTACAAACCAAAATAAATATGTTCTAGCTCATTTTTTTATTGTAAAAACTCATTCGATATTTGTTATTTGTTCGTATATGATTATTTTAGTATTAAATCAAAAAAAAAAAAAATAAAAAAAAAATTTTTTGGAAAAATTTTAAATATTTTAAAATTTTTTGGGGTAAAAAAAAATTTTAGAAACTTGATATCTGATTTGTAATTTTGAAAATATGTTTTTTTTTTTTTGTAATTTCTAAAATTATTTATCATATTTTATAATTTCAAAAATTATTAGGGTTGTTTTATAAATTTGAAATTTTGAAATTACAAAATCTCTCTCCCCCCCTCTCTCTCTGAATTTGTTAGTCTTCAAAGTCAATTAAATACTTTGATATGAAAATTCTCTGCACACTAAGAATCAAACTCTGCCCATCAAGAGAATATACGAGTGCTTGAATTAGGGTTTAAAAGAGAAGATTTAAGTGTGAGGTCTTCAATGTAGGTATGCGTATGAGGAAAGATTAATTGCAAATTTGAGGTTAGTAATGTCTAATTTAGTTTTAATGTGATTTTTCTTTTGAATCATGTGTCGTTGTGTTATATTTCATTTAGTTTAATTTATTCCATTGTGCATTCTAATGTTATGAATGAAATAGATGTAGTCGTCTCATCCTAGATCCAATAGAGAAGAGACCGATATAAGTTGGACGCCATATTGATGTGTCGTTAAATAACTAAAAATAAATTAACCTATTTCACTAAATATTAGTATAGAGTGAATAAGGTCGTCTCCTCAAGAAATGATAGATTTACCTCTTTTAATAAAATAAAAATAAAAATAATAAAATTGAGGGTTTTAAAAATTAACTAAATTAATAAAGAACAATTAACAAAAAATAAATAACTCGAAATTAAAAAAATAAAAACTAATGAAAAATCAATTTTTCTAACCAAAAGAATTATTTCCACCTTGGTGTATTTAATTGATCATTGATGCAAAAATTACTCAATATTATGCAAATAAATTGGTTATAGCTGTTAAGTACCATGAAACGACTAATCTCTCATTATTTCATCGATAATCAAGATACCACCTTTAATTACTTCCCTAATCGAAAGACAATCCAAGAGAGTCTCATTGGATTTAGTGTTTCGACAGTTTTAAGATCTAAAGAGATCCAATTCTAATAAGTAAATTCTAATTTGGATTTATTTAAATTAGATTATCTAATCTCTTGATTGAATTAAATCATTTGCGAGACTATAAAACTATGTCAATCACCACATTATTAAAAACAAACAAAACTTGTCAATTTTGAATGGTTGTATACTATTTTAAAGTTATCAAATATACACTTCTATTCAATAAATCTAAAACAATCATGGACATTAGAGTATTGAGATTAAATAAATACTTACAAAATATTGAGTCAATAACCTTATTTAGATCTCACAATCTTCATCTATCAAGGTTTCAATAACCCTTCAACTAGAAATTAAATTAAAATGGAAGTATGGAAGAAAAACTCACTAAGATACTTTATTCAATGTTGCAAGTGCTGAATAATAAAGAACAAAATATGGCAACCGTCTAGCAATATGAGCAGCAGCCGCACGAGAAGGAACCCCTAGAAAAACAAAACCTAGACTCTTTAATAAAACAAGGTGTCCTACGTGCCTTAGCATTCCTCCAACTACCAAAATTTTTTCCTCCAAAGTCAAAAATGCTCCTTAGGAATTTCCATCCTTTTTTTTTACCTTTTTACTAAAGGTTTTAAAAAAAAAAAAAAATCTTTTGTAGCTTTAAGTTGAAAAAATAAAAAGGAATGAAAATTTCTAAATGGCTCTACAACTCAAAGGTTAAATAAAAATTACAATAATATCAAGATTTCTTAAATTTCAAAATCTAAATAAAACAAAAGATCTTCAACCTTCAATATTCCTAATTTTACTCCAATTCCTCCTTGAGTGTATAAATGGAAGGAGAAATATGTTGTAGTGAATCTTCCACAATTATTTGCACAACCCTTTTTGAAATTGGCGTGTCCACGTGCTAATGAATGAGTATTTTTGTTCGGTTTTTCTTCTTACACACAAATTCACCAATTTAGCTCAAATTCTCCATTTTTTTTAAAGAATGTTCTCCATTAATTCTAGCACATCAAATGCTCAAAATTAATACAATATTTACTCAAAAATAATGTAAAACAAATCACAAATATTACACTTATTTTGTTCCTATCACATACATCTTGATATAATCTCTGATAAAATGACAATACACTTCTATATACTTAGTACATTGATGAAAAATTCATTGTGAGTGATTTGGATGACATTGTTGTTGTACAATAAAGCTTGTACGCGAGGAGTGTGTAATATTAATGTATTCAAGAAGCTATCAAATCAAGATGAGCTTTTGTGTTATGTCAGTTAGAGCATGATATTCAACTTCAACACTATATTTAATTTCAATACTAAAGCAAGTAGTGACTATTTGCTCCTAGCTCTACTAAGAAATAAGATAACATCCTAGGAAGAAACAAAAGCCAATTGTAGACTGTTGATAAGTAGGATCACCTATTTGGTTTGTATCTACATAGATAGTCAATTCAAATACATATCTAGCAAAAAGATGAAGTTCATGGAATAAGGAGCCTTTGATATAGCGAAAAATACGAAGAATAGCAGCATAGTAGGTGCTACGAAACACAAAAAGCACTACAAAAAAAAAATACGATATTAGCTATAGAATTTAATGACGAAAAATATTCATCGTTAGGGATGAAAAATTGTTTCGTCACTAATTTGTGACAAAATTAGCAACGAAAAAGTATTCGTGACAAAATTTGAGACGAAATGGAAATTCGTGACTAATTTGCGATGAAAAAATTTTTGTGACCAAATTCATGGCTATTTAGCGATGAAAAAATTTTTATGGCCAAACTTATGACTAATTAGCGACAAAAAAAATTTTCATGGCTAATTAGCGACGAAATCTCTTCCGTGACAAAGTTAGCGACGGAAAGTTAATTCGTTACTAAATTTAGTGATTGACAAGTTTTTTGTCACTAAATTAGCAACGGATACATCTTCCGTCACTGAATTTAGCGATAAAAGTTGCTCTTCTATTGCTAAATTGTGACAAAGATGCATTTCGTCACTAATTTTAGTGACGAAAGTTGTTATTCGTCGCTAATTAGCTATGAAGTTGGTGAAGGAATTTAATTTCATCTAATTCTTACAATGAATTTTGTAACGAATTAACTGTTTACAATGAAATAAACAACAAAAAAATAATTTTCTGAAATTTACAACAAAAGTAGGGACGAAAAGGTATTCATTGTGTGGTTTATCAATAAAAGAAACTTGAGTCTTCGTGGCTAATTTTGTTCTACACAAACATTTTCGACTGTGTTTCCTTTTTTGATCCCTTATTAGTAATAGAATCGAATTGAATTTACCGTAAATGAATGTTACAATTTTCATCAAATTGATCATTTTCGACAATAAATCATTCAATCTATCATAACTTTATTCTAAATACAAGACTACGTTAGGTATCAAACAATTCATTTAGGGATTAGGAAAAGGAATTTGTATATATTCTAAAAATTATGAATCATAATCTAAGTTATCAATTAGTTTAAATAATATAGTTATTATGTAAATATGAAAATCAAATTCCTTTTTATCAATGAACGAGACGACAAATATTTTTTTGTCTCTAATTTTGTTGTAAATTCAAAGAACTACTTTTGTGTTTTTAATTTCATTGGAAGTAGGCAATTCATTGCTAGGAGAAGAAAATATTCTCATCCCAATTTTCATTAATAAATTAGTGACGGAAAATCATTTTTATCGCTAATTTAGTAACGGAATAAGTTATAAATTTTGCGACAAAATGGGTTTTCATCACCAAACTTTGCGACGAATATCATTATTCGTTGCTAAACTTTGCGACGGAACAGACATTTCATCACAAAGAAGGATTTTTTTATTTCTTACCGGTTATTTTGTTTACGACAAGTTTAGCGATGAAAATTTCTTTTTGTCCCTAATTTAGCAATGAAAAGTGTTTTCGTCACTAAGCGTGAACTTTAAACTTTAGGGTTGAAGTTTTTGTTTCATTTCTCTTTCTCAAATCTCTTGCCCTAGCTGCCGCTCCCTTAATCCTCTCCATCACATTGCATCCTTCATCACCAACCATCGTCTCTCCGTCGCATCGTTGCTCGTTGCCATATGCTCGATTTTGTTGACCGTCGTATCCCATCTTTTGACCTTCATCTCTTCGCTACCCATCAATGCCAACCTTCGACCTCGCTCTTGCCCTAGCCATGTACATCGCTACCCATCGGTACTCCCTCTCCCTCCCTCTCTCTCTCTCTCTCTCTCACTCTCAACTTTACTGTTATTAATTTGTTTTTTTTTTCTTTGTGTGATTCGTAGGCCCCATCATTGGTACTAATTCCTTTGTCCCTATCTCTCTCGATTTTTTCCTCTCCCTTTCAACCATGTAATAACCTTTTAGGTTCCATACCCTTCTCATTAATTTTTTGACTTTAATGTTAGATTTAGGAAAAGGTGTTAATTGGCACTAATTGGTTTGAATTTTGATTCAGTGTTTTTTGGGTATTCCCTAAAATTTTTTATTTCTCCTACTGTTGAAGTTCTTTGGTTTTAATCTTCTTTATTCGGGTTTGCCCCAATTTTTGGTAATTCTCTCTCATTCGTATACGGTAGGAACTTGTTCTTTTAATTCAATGACAATTGGGGTTGAAGGTCCAAACCCTTGTGTTAGGACTCTGAATTTGTCTCTGCGGATCTATTGAGCTATATGGTCTTGTTGTTGTTGGTTAGATGAGGATCTGTCAAAGTCATTGAAGAAGGTGAAGATGGTTTAGTAGTAGTCTTGGGACATAGGCGAATTATTTAGGATTGTTGGAGAGAAGAAGAGGTGAGATTTTGAAAAAGAAGAGAGAGGTTGAATTGTTGGTGTTGTTATTATTCCCATACCAATGATTTATTCTTCATCATCTTCTTTAGTCCTTACTCTCTACTTGAATGGAGCTGAAAATCCTTGATCTCTAATTTAGCCACTAATTGAAGGAAAAACAAGAAAAAAAGACAATACCCATCATGAAATTTGAGCTAATAATCAAATAGGAGACAGAGAGAGAGTGGGTAAGAGAGGCACTACAATTGAGAAAAGTGAATAGAGAGAGCATCAAATGGGTCCTTGTTTTTAGGAGTGTGTTTTTTTATTTTGTTTTCCTTTACTTTTTTCAGCTTTTTTAATGTTTTATCTAAAATATACCTATTAGAATTGTAGGTTACTGTGAAAGGGTGCAAAGCTCGCAGACATCGTTTCCTTTTCTATGTGAGAAGAGAGAGAGTGAAAGGAATCTTCAATTCTTCTTATCATCTCTCTCTCTCTCTCTCTCTCGAGTCTCCTTCTTCAATATCTATAGTCTCAACGATACAAGTTATAATCTAGGATCATAGAATGTATGTATATCATGTCCATATGAAGTCTCAACAATACATTAAATACTTAATGGATTTGCAAATGATTGCACAACTTCAATCGAGAAGGATCTAGTTCATGTCTTAGTTCTTCTATTGTAAAAGTGAGATTTTCCCTCCACCTTATAGTGTGAGCCACATCTAGATGTAATTGTTCTCTCTTTTATTTTGTGCTGGGTTCTTGCTAATTACTACAGATTTGTGTTTAATTTGCTTAAATATTGTGAGGATCAGTGAGCTAGAAAATGCAATTTGTACCCTATCCTATTTAAAAATAAACAATTTTCACCTTCCATTAAAAATCTCACCAATATGGACCTTCCATTAACTACTACCCCATGTTTTATGCTGAATTAGATATGATCTCCTTTGTTGCATGATATAATTTAGTTTTATGACAGATTCTTGTTGGATTCTTGCTAGCTTATATTATTAATATGTTCCTTTTTTTCTTGGATTCTTTCTAATTACTAGAGATTTGTGTATGATTTGCTTAAAGATTGTTGTTAAAACTTGAAATGCTAAGGTAAAAATTTGATTAAGCTGACAATAGACTCTACACCCACATTGTCATCCACACAATTGTTGATTTTTGTCTTTTTTTCTCCCACATATTTGTTGTTTTGAAGATTCTTCATCTCCGGTAGATTTTTCTATATTTGGACATTGAAATGCAAGCATTTTTGGTCTACATTCAGTCTTTGCTAATTTTTATGTGATCTTTTTTTCAGTCTTATATATGTAACTTCTATGTCTTAATGACTATTCCATGTAATAGGGATCTCCATAACAACAAGTTGCCAGGACCAATTCCTCCTCAAATTGGAAGATTACAGCGACTTTAGTACCTTGTCATTTGTTGTTTTATTCATCATTTCTTATTTTGTCAAAGAACATATATCAATTTCTATTATATAGCCAATACCATTGCATAGATAATTTCTAATATTAAATAACAATAATATACATTGAGTGTCTTATTTACTACTTGTTGCTTGTCAAAGAACATATACCACTACTTATTACTTGCCATCAATTTCTAATGTGTTGCATCAAAGGGAGAGAACAAAAAAATGGAGATCTACAAGTAATATTATAATGTAAAATTTAATTTATTTGATTATATGATTATTGTGGTTCATTTAATCATATCATCATCATCATCATTTCTTATGAATTTTAAAAGAATTTTAATTCATATAATTCTTTTGCCTCTTGTTAAAGCTTTTGTTTCTTGAATTTGTAGAGAGAGAAAATACAAAGTGATAGAATTTGGATGTATAATAAGAACTTACCTAAAACGTCGAGAATTGACCGATGAGTTTTGTATTGGATTAGAATAATTTTTGGATTTCGCTATAGTAAAGTTGAGTTCATAAATGAGAAAAAGTTAAGGTGTCCATGTAGGAATTGTAGTAATGGTAAGTTTCATGTATATGATAAAGTTAGGAAACATCTTTGTAGATTTTGTTTTACTCTAAATTATTATAATTGGACTTGTCACGGTGAACCATTTATATCTGAGAAAGAATATCAAAAAAGTATACAATTTTCAATTAGAGGAGAATAAAATTATAACCAATTAAACCCATATCAGATAATGATAATTGATATAGCTAGTGAGAGTTTTGTTTTACAATCGAACCATACAAGTATTAGTTCTGTTCCAATATTTAAACAAGTGTATATCAGTTATGTATCACCATTAGAGGAGGTAGAAATAATAGGTGTTGATGAGAATGCAAATAATGAGACTTTTTTGTCTAATCAATTTTGGGAAGTGTTGAAAACTACAGATGAACCTTTGTGGGCAGGTTGTGACAGTCACACTAAATTATCAGTGATAGCAAAGGTAGAGCATAATGTGTATGAGGATTATTTCAACGATTTTATTCAAATAATTCAAGAAATATTGTCTTGTGATCACATTATGCCAAGTGATTTCTAAGATATGAAAAAGCTAGTGGTAAGAATTGATGTATGTAGTTAGAGTTATATGTTATATTGAAGGAATGATGAAAATGTAGAATTTTTTAAATTCTATAACTAATGTAGGTACAATAGTAGTAGGAGGACAGGTCGTAACAAGCATAAACCATGCAGGTAAATATTTTATTTGCCCTTAACTCCCCGATTGCAAAGACTTTATGCATTTAAAGCCACTACTTAACATATGACTTGGAATACAAATCATAAAATAGAAGAGGGTTTAATGTGTCATCTTTCATATGTAAAGGTATGGAAATATTTTGATAAATATATCTTGAGTTTGCAAAAGAGACTCGAAACATTAGATTAGGTCTCTGTGCTGATGAGTTTGCTTCATTTGGTAAATTAGGAAAAAGTTATTCATATTAGTCAGTTATCTTAACTCCATACAATCTTTCGCTCGTATGTGTATGAAAACACATTGTAAATTTCTAACATTGATTGTGTCTGGCCTACAAAATCCAAAGAAGTTAATAGATATTTATATGTAACCACTAATTGTGGAGTTAAACAAATATGGGATGAAGGTGTTTCTACATATGATGTCCATACTGATGAGAGTTTTCTAATTAGGCTACTCTTCTTTGGACGATAAATGACTTTCCAACTTATGCAATATTAACCGGATGAAGTACAATTGAGATCTTAGGATGTCCGATATATATGGAGAAACCAAAATCATTCAGATTAAAACATGATAAGAAAGCTAGCTATTTTGATTGTCACAACAATTTTTGCTACTAAATCATTCATTCAAAAGAAATAAAGTTGACTTTATAAAAAATAGGGTTGAAAAAGCACCTCTGCTCTTGAGATTGACCGATGATCAAATTTGGGAGCAAGTGCATAGCTTTCTATCTGCTGTTGAAGACTATCATGGTATGACTATTGGCTATAAAAGCACGTATAAATAGACGAAACGAAGTATATTTTGGGATTTACCATATTGGAAGACTTATCTTGTTTGTCATAATCTCAATGTGATGCATGTTAAAAAGAATGTTTTTAATAATGTCACAAATACTGTCATGGATGTTCCTAGAAAAACAAAAGACAACTTGTATACAAGAAAAAATATGAGACTTGTTTGTAATCGACATACACTAGATGTGGATGCAAGCAGTAAGAGACCAAAACCAAAAGCAATTTATACGTTAAATAAGGATCAGAGATGAGTTGTTTGTGAATGGTTGAAATTAGTGCAGTTTCCTAATTGATATATTTTAAAACATTGAAAGATGTGTCGATTTGAAGAATATAAATTGACAGGTTTCAAGAGTAATATTTGTCACATATTTATGGAAAAACTAATTTCAATTGCGTTGAAGGAACTTCTACCAAATATTGTATTGGGTGCCATTACATAGTTGAGCATTTTTCATGACATTTACTCAACAGTGTTGAACGTATCACATATGGGGAAACTAGAAAGAGATATTCCAATCATTGTTTGCAATGTAGAAAGGATATTTCCTCCATCATTTTTTGATTTCATAGAACATCTCTTAGTTCGCTTGCCTTATGAGGTCAAAGTTACAAGTTTCATCTAATTTTGATGGATATATCCATTTAAGAGGTGAAATATTTATCTTCTTTGTTTCAAAATTTTACTTCTTTATAGATTTTCTTTTATAATCTTCTTTATTTTTGTTACGATTAGATTTTTATATCATTTGAATAAAAAAGTGAAGAATAAGGCATGAGTCGAAACCTCTATTGTTAATGCATATATTGTGGAGGAAGTGACAACATTTGTATCATACTATTTTGAGTCTTACGTACAGTGCAAGAGGCAGAGAGTAAGAAGAAATGATGAGCGCCTTATCGATCCTAATTCAAAACCATTCTCTATTTTCAACTATCTTGATCAACCTAGTGGGACATGTAAGGGAAGATATTTAATTGGTCAAGAATTGTGAACAACCCATACATATATTTTATTGAACTGTCCAAAAGTGAGACCATATTTCGAGTAAGCATATATTTGTAAACATATGTATTTTGTGTGGCTTAAACGTTTATGTAATATATAAGTGGTGTTTGATAATAGAATTTTTCAAAATTCATTCTTCAAATTGCCTGACAATGAGTTTAGTAAGCATATATTTGTAAACATATGTATTTTGTGTGGCTTAAACGTTTATGTAATATATAAGTAGTGTTTGATAATAGAATTTTTCAAAATTCATTCTTTAAATTGTCTGACAATGAGTTTGACCATATGTTTGATGTGAAATTCGTAGCATGGTTCAAAATATATGTAAGTTACCTATCTACCAAGTTCTCATCGTATTTTGTTTTATAATCATTAGTTAATCAACATATTCTAGTTTGATCACTTTCCTTTAGGTTTATTGCAATAATGATCAAGTTAAGCAACGATTGTTAAATCATCTATCATGGGGTCCAAGTTCATTTGTATGAACTTGGCTAGCATATTTTATAAATGGTTTTAATTTTCACACCTCAAGAATATGGAATCGGAAAAGCCACAATGAATAGTGGGGTATGTGTTCCTTCATCCAATGATGGAAGTGCAAAAGATGATTTTTATGTTTGTTAGATGAAATCATAGAGATAAAGTATGCTAGAGCAGAATTACGAGTAGTATTATTTAAGTGCAATTAGTTCGACGGCATCAAAGGGATGAAGGTGCATTCGAAATTTAATTTGGTTAAAATAAATTATAAGAAAAAGTATAAGAAATATAAACCATTTGTATTGGCACAACAAGTAATTCAAGTATATTATACATTATATCATAATTTGAAACGTGACAAAACTGATTGATGGGTTGTATGCAAAATGAAAGCACGAAAAAAAATTGAGAAGTATTGGGTTGATATAGCATATTAACAAGAAGAAATTACTAACACGATTTAAATTGAGAAATATAATATTTCAATTTTACGAGATCCATGTGGAGCAGTGATAGATATGAATCCAATTGAAATTCATGGGAATGACAATGAAGAATCTGATTTTTAGATAGATAATAAGAATGAGGATGAGGATAACGACGGAGATGGAGTTGGATATGACAGTGGAGATGACAATGAAGATTTTGATTTTTTATGCTGGGCAAGTCTAGTTTTCTACACATAAATACGCTCATTAGAATATATTTGTCTTTATTAAACATTTGATTTAATTTGATTTTGCTTCCTTATAATACATTTGTCTTTATTATACATTATTTGTTTATTTATCTACACACATGCATATGTTTTTTTTCATTCACTAAATTTATATTTCTCTAACTTTAAATCATGTTGGCTTTCCTATTCTAATACTTTGCTTTCTTTTTGTAGATCATTTGAGTTAGTTAGTTGGAATGTTGGTGATATTTTGTTTACTACGAATGTTTAAATATGGTAAATTTCTTGATACACTTTCTTATGTATCCTTAAAACATGCAATTGTTGTTTTCCTCATTTGTCTAACATTTATACTTGTCAGTATAAACGTAGAGGACACGCGCGAATTTCATAAGGAAGATCGAGCACTTCCCCTTTCCTTTCGCCGTCCTCTTCCTCCTCTCCTTCTGAATTTCCTTTCGCTTCATTTTCTTCGGTTACACCTTCAATGCAATAATCAAATGTTGCGGGGACATAGGTATAGAAGATATGAGAAATATCATATCTGCATGTGGAAATTCGTAAGCATTTAATTTTAAAATTTCATTTAATATAATTCTTTTATTTATATACATATGGTTCTTTTAATTATCTTATCTATTTACCATTATTCATTTATAAGTTGATTATATCTAGATTCTTAGATCTACTATATGTGGTGTTTATAATCAATAAAATTGTCAATAACTATTGGGGAATGACATCGATGAGTTACACCAGCACTTCAAATGAAACAAAGAAGTTATGGCAGAGAGAGTTTAAGGTAAGTTTTACTTTTTAATTGATACATCAATTAAAGTTTATATCTTAATAAAGTTAATAGTTTTTTTTATTTATTGCAGTGAAAGTTTAGTTGCGATGAAGCAGAAGAGATTGAAATAAGAAAAATCTTTAAGAAAAAGTTAGTGATCACATCCAAAATGTGATCAATAAAGCCAAAACAAGTCAAACAAAACCAAATTATATCACGTAGGAAAATTGGATGAGAATGCTAATCATTTGGGAGTCTGAGGAGAGTGAAGAAAGAAGTGAGCAGAATAAGAGGAACAAATCTTGTAATTCTAGGCAAGCATCTATCACTAATGCAGGGGGTCAATCAATGTCAATGAATATAGAAAAAGACTGATAACTATTTAAAACACTTACATTTTTATTTAATTCAATTATTATTTTTTTACTATTTCATTATTAGTAACTTAGATTTTTTTTTTTATATATATAGGTTAAGGAAAAGAAAACTGAGCTATCATATATGGACACTTTTCAGCTTACATTTCAAAAGAAAGACAAAACCTGGAGTGTGGAGAGGGAAAAAGTAGCATCGATATGTTTTTCTTCTTTCTCCTACTTACAAATAACCAAACTAGTCTATTGATTTGGTATGTGTGTTTGTCACACTTGGTAGGTAATGCATCTCACCAACTGAAATTTGGCATTTTTGTCATGTTTTTTTTCTTTCTCCTATTTAAAAATGACCAAACTAGCCTATTGATTTGGTATGTGGGTTTGTCACATTTGATAGGTGATGCGGGTTGATTTATTAAGACTTTTCTTGTAGCTTATGTCTTTTTAAAAACCTTTAATGTTTTCTTCTCTTTTTTTTGGGTTTATGGTGATGAATGTTTGGTGGTACAATTATTATCTTTGTTTTTTCAAAATAACATAAGCTTTGTGGTACAATTGTCGTCTCTGTTTTTTTTTTTCTAGTCTATTAAGTAATCAAAAGAGATCAAATTAGGTAGATTTGTGGGAATTGAAATGATGAGCATTGTTGGGTATTTATAGGACAAAATTGGATGATGAAGTTAGTTGAGAATTTTAAGGCTTTGTTTGTTTGGTGTGGAATATGTGGATGTGCCCCTAGGTTTTTGATACACTTTTTTCTTGATTCACCCTAAATCTTGGTTTTGTAATATGTGTAACTTCCTATTTACCTTTGTATTTAGTGAGATATTTTATTTAATTGGATTTAACAAATTTTATCATTCATTAGATTCTTAACCTGGAAAAGAGAAAACATGGAACTTCATTTCACTTTAAAACAACAATTAGAATTACTATCTTTTGTTTCCCTATGCCAACAACACCTATTGCACCAGTAATCCCTTTTTTTAGAATTTTTGAAGGGCTGTGATGTTGCCTTTTGATAAATTTGTAATTGTTCATTCTTATTACTTTATTTTAATTTCCTTTTGATTTCTATCATAATAATACAGGAGAAATATAATGAACTTCTACTGACTCATTTGAGTAGTGTTAATAATGGTGCCTCATTTGACCCGTCCATTGATAGTATGGCTTGATAGCTAGAGGCATCTGGTGGCGTAAAAAAAGGAAGAATACTTAGGATCGGATCGTTAAGTAGAATATACACACTTGTCGCATCTTCCTCCACTATAGCCACTTTAAGGAGACAAGTGCAACTAAACAAAGAAGTGCTTAACCTCAAAGAGCAACTTGCAAAGAAAGACAAAGAAATCAAAGAAATTAGACAATCACTTGAGATAACGCAACAATTTATGTTACAGCATCTTAAAATGGATGCAAGTCAGTTTTTCCCCTTGCAGAGTCAGGTTCCCCCTTCTATACCTCCTATTGATGACCCTGATGTTGATGAGTAAGAAGATGATTGATGGATGTTTGTTAGATGTTATTATTACTATCTTCTTGGATGTTGGATATTGGACGATATTGATGTTATTGTTCGTATCTTATTGGATGTTGGATATTAGACTATATTGATGTTTGTTTGATTTTATTCTTATTGACATTCTGTTAGATGCACAAAAATTTATGAATATTGTTTGTTGATTTTGTTCCTATTGGATGTTATTGACATTTTGTTGACTAATCGGTTGGATTAGATATTGATGGTTTATTGGTTGGATTGGATGGATATTGATAGCTTACTGGTTAGATTGGATTGGATATTCAAAAAGATATTGATTATTATGAAATTTATGTTGGTTGGATAAGACATTTTTTTTTTAATAGGGAAAAAATAGGAAAAATACTAAAATTTTTTTTTTTGCTAAATTTACAGATCCGTCGGTAAATTCGTCACTAAAATTTTAGCTCCGTCACTAAATTTGTCGTCAAATCACATTATTTTCATGTCTAACATTTTCAGATTTTTAGCTAAATTCATCACAAAAAATTCGTTGCTAAGTTCGTTGCGAAAGTTTAGCAATAGAGTTAAATATTGTGCTGAATTTGAGTGACAAAAAATAAGATTCGTGACTAAATTTAGTGACGGATAGGCGAATCTGTCACTAAAATTAGTGACGGATAACACAATCCATTGCTAAATATTGGGACAGCTTAGAGGCGAAAAAAATAATATGTCGCAAAATTTAGTGATGGATCAAGGTTTCCTCACTAAATTTAGTGACGGATAACATAATCCGTGGCTAAATTTTCTGTTGTTAAATTTAGTGACAGATTTCTTTTACCATCACTAAATTTAGCGACGAATATAATGAATTTAGTCACAAAATTTAGCGAAATTTAGTCATTAGCTATGAAATTTAGCGAAATTTCTTTTTCCGTCGCTAAATTTAGTCACGAAATTTAGCAACAAAAATTTTTTCATTGCTAATTTGGTAATGAATTACTAATTTTTGTTGCTAAATTTTAATGACACATTATTAGCCATAAAAAGTTTTTCGTCGCTAAATCCATCACCAAGACTTTGTTTTTTTTGTAGTGAAGGTACTTACTAACCAAGTGAATAGAATGTGAAATATTAGGTCATGTAACAGTTAGATAAACAAGATTACTAGTTAATTGAGGGTAGAGAATAACATCTTGTAATGGTGAATCATCATTGGAGGTAAGTTTAGTATTTTGATCAATTGGTGTACAAGAAGCAATTTTGCTATTGTCAGATCTACCTTAAAGATAAGATCATAAATATATTTTGTTTGAGTAAGATAGTATCCATTAGATTCAAAAGATATCTTAAAATCAATAAAGTAATTAAGATATTCAAGATAAAATGATCACTGAGATATGAGATCATCACTAATAATAATCATATCATTCATATAAATGAAAGAAAAACCCATATTGATCTTTAGAGAAAGAGGTTAGAATCATAAGTACTAGAGACAAAATGAAGTTGCATGACAATGGAGCTAAATTTTAAAAACGAAGAATGAAATGCTTGCTTAACACAAAAGAGTGCATGCATAGTTTATAAACTTTGAGTAGAGAATGATTATACCCAGAAGGAGGCAATATATATACTTCTTTATCAAGATCGTCACTAAAAAAGACATTTTTCACATCCATTTGAAACAATTGCTATTTTTTTACAACAACAACAATTAGAAGAAATGCAAACCAAGCATGAGGCATGTGTTTAAGATCATGGAGTGCATACCTAAATTGGTAAACTTTGTGTGGAGGATGATCATATATAAGAAGAGACTGGGAATAGAAGTATAACAAGCAACAATAGCAAATGTTAACTCATAATTAATACCATACTCTTAAGTGAATCCTTTTGCTACCAATCATTCTTTGTAACGTTTCGTAGACCTATCAACCCCCAAATATGTGCCTCATAAAGTGTCTGTAATTCCTCAATCATTGCTTATTACCAGGATAAATTTGAAGATATCTCACGATAAGTTTGAGGCTTAAAGAGGGTAAATACACCGGAAAAGCAATGAAAATTATGAAGATGAGAAGTAAATTTAGAATGACAAATAGAAGGTGCGAGTTCAAGCTTAGTGAAGGAGGATTCAAAGATTGGTATAATGTTTGCAAGATCATCAGTTGGTAGTGGTAGAATACGAGAAGGTGCTGATTTGGTGAGCTTATAAGAGAAAGCTTGAGAATCATTAGTAAATAGTTTAAACAAAGAATTAATGAAGTAAGGAGCCAGTTGTTACATAATTTTGATGTATCACGATTTCGGGTAAGTATACCCTAATTGAGTATTGTGTATAGTGCGAAGTAAGTGTCATTTTCATAAGAATATTTTATATTACCAATTATAAATTATCCTTTCTAACTTGGATAGAACAAATCAAGATTGCATGAATATTAAAACTACAAAAATATCAAATTGCAAAAAATATTGATGAATAAAAACCCTAATTTTATAAAACCCTAAGACATCGATTTTATCTATTTCAATTTTTTCACATGGTTGAAATCTTTCAAATCCCTTAAATTTATTGACTAAAAATTCATTCTTGATGATGACAGATTTTTCTAAATTAAATTCATCAAATAATCATGCAATGAAATCCTAATTTGACTAACTAAAACTCAATGGTTTTACAATCTTGATTAGGCCGAACTGTATTAAAATCTATAGAATATATGTAATCTAGGATTTCCCCTAAAATGTCTACATATAGAATTAATTATCCATCGACCTCATAACCCTATATGGATTTTAATGTATTGATCTGATTTCATTCAATTTTCTCTCGATATCATGCATGTAATTGCAAATATCAAGTCGTCGGCCCTATATGTATAAAGCATTAAGTTTAATAATAAAATTTCATCAAATAATGAATATGCTAACAAATATTTAAGGGAAAGAAACAAATTAAACCATACTATTAATCAAAGAACAGAATCCATCAACTCTTAGAAACAAGAAATCTAGCTAGACATAATAAAGAAATATAAGAAAGATAAAGACAACATTACAACCCCTTTACACTCAAAGGAACAAGTGAAATATGGTACAAGGAGGTAGCTACTAAGGTTTTCTCCTCCTCTTTTATGTGTGAGGGTGTTTTCTCTTTATAGACTAAATCCTAAGTGTTCTAAGTAAAAAAGAATTTGTGAGTCTTCATAAGAGTTTGTTATTTCATTTTGACTTGGGCCTTTTGAACTCGTGAACCTTAATTTCCAACACTATAGTAGTTTGTTCCTAAATTTTAGACATCTTCGAGCCTGAATCAGTTTTTGTACTCTTCATAAGATTTGTAGGTCTTGAAGTTGTCTTTCCAACCCAATAAGAATCAGGTCAATCAGACATTGGAGCAAAAAGTTATGTCAAAATACTAATAGCTGTTTGTGCAGTTCAATATCTCTTAAATAGGTTCAATAATCATAAAATAAAACCCACAAAAATAATTAATATAAAATCACGAAATAAAATCAACATAGTCCTAAAATAAATAAATAAAGTCTAAAATAAAATAAAATAATATTATTCAAGTGTATAAAAAATATTATTATCAATTACCCCCACACTTGAATGTTTGCTTGTCCTCAAGCAAGAACAAATTTTCTCCAAAATCAATTCAACCTCCTCAAGTCTCTAATCATGCATATTACAAGTTCAAACTGAAATTACAATCAAGACAACTAATGTTTCACAGCATTCCGCACTAGAGAAACTATTGCACCTCCTACAGTCTCATCGAAATCAAGAACAATACAAAATTCATCCACCTTCATAATTAGTTCACTCAATAAAATAAAGAAACTATGATTCAATTATTCAAAACACTCAATTTTATGAAATGAGAATGTGTGTCATTCAAATCAACACAATAAGATGGTATTATCATAAACTTGCTAATATATCAAATCTCCACTACTTAAATATAAAAATCCATACACCAATCAAAAGATCTTTTATTTAGTTGTAATAGGGATAGAGTTAAGGATAGGATAATAGGAGAATACTTTTTCTGTTTGTCTTTTTCTTTCTTTTTTTTGTTTTTGTTTTTGTTTTTTCAATTTTTGTTTTTTTTTTCCAATCAGCAATTTTTTCTTTTGTTTTTTCTTTTTTTTGGCTATTTTTTTTTTAAATATATCAACTTAACAATGTCTAAAAACATATATGAAACTCAAAAATATATATATAAAAAAAAACATAATGCCTAAAAACAGAATGTCATGCTAGTACATTAGTGAATTGAAGTTCAAAATCTGGGGGTTAGAAAAAATAAAGGTCATTGGATAAATTATGTGGGTAATATATGAAAGAAAAAGTCTAGACTCAAATAGGTTCACTAAGAAATATAAAATGATTGGGATGGTATTTTTTTCGAAAGCCAAAAGTGTGTAAATCTAAGTGTCTTAATCATTTTGGTGTATGAAAATAAAAAATGTGGTCTCAAAATACATAACAAAATAAGTTTTAGAATGACTAAATTATGTATGATATACATTCAATAAGAAAAATAATGAAAGCAAAAAATTACTCTTTAAGGATCAAATTCTCATTAAGATAAATTTTGTGTTAAATTTTCATGTCTATCTTTCAAATCAACCATAAAAAGATGAATAATTAATCACGTACCAAAATAACTACTAAAATCAATTATCTATCTTGCAACTCAATTCAAAATAAGTAAATACACAAAAATTAGAAAACTCGAAAAAAAATTTAATTGGTATGAAAAAATTCAGTAAAACTCAATATTTTTAGGTTTTTTTTCAAATTTTTTTAAAAAAATTCCTAAAAAATAAGAAAAAAATCAGAGTGCATAATCCCCCCACACTTAAACCAAATATTGTCTACAATGTAAAAAAAATAAAATACTAAAATCAAGAAAAGAGAATAGAAAACTTCCCTGATCAAGTCGGTGAACTTATAACCTCTTCCTTAGCAACTTCTTTTGTCCTCATAGATCTTCACAGGCTTCTCCACCGAGCTGATCTACCAGCACCAAGCCAATAAGACTAGATTTTAGTTCAAAGTTATTCGCTTCTAATGCAAGTCGTACAATACTAGTATGAATATTTTGAAATCTAGGCACTCATAGTTTTGTCATCTTGAGCCATTGCTTCTTCCTTAACCGTCTTAACTTGTTATGAATGGATCTCAAAATTCTCTCAATCTCAGGATTAAACTTAGATAGATCAGGACTCTTCGACCGCAGCATGCACTGTACCGATACCAAAAAGAGCATAAAATTCGATCTTCAAAATAATATGCAAGAACTACTCAAGCAAATCTATATTACATATATAAAAGTAGAAATCATAAAAAAAAAAAAAAACAGCAAGATAATGCACAAAAATATCCAAAAAAAGCAATTGAAAACCCTTAAAAATCAAGGAAAAAAAAAAAAGAAAAACCTATGAAAACAAAAGAATTTGACCAAAATAGGGTAGTGCCCATGGTTAAAACCATGGGTTCTACTTAATAGGCTAAAATCCTTTGGAATAAGTGGTTGTAAAATCCTAGATCAAAAGTAGTTTCCCAGATCTCGAAAATTTTCTAAAAAATTCCCAAATCCGTATTAAATCTAAACCCTAAATAGTGACTGTATAACCCTAAAGATTATATATCAAATAAAATATGAAAAAGAAAATAAAAAAATGTCCAATTTCAAACAATATTATTTTAATTCATATACATGAATATCCTTATCAACGGTGCCAAAAATTAGTTATGCGATTTTAGTGTATCACAATTTCAGATAAATATATCTTAATCGAGTAATGTGTATAATGCAAAGCAAGTGTTGTTCCCATAAGAATATTTTATATCACTAATTATAAATTACCCTTTCTATGTTAGACGGAATAAATCAAGATTGCAAGAATATTAAAACTAAAAAATATCAAATTGTAGAAATAGTGATGAATAAAAACCTTAATTTTATAAAATCCTAAGACATTGATTTCATCTATCTTCAATTTCTTTACATGGTTGAAATCTTTTAAATCTCTTAAAGTTTATTAACTAAAGATTCATTTTGATGATGACAAATTTTTCTAAATTAGATTTAACCAATGATCATGCAATGCAACCCTAATTCGACTAATCAAAACTCAATGATCATACAATCTTGATTATGCCGAATTGTATTAACAACTATGGAATATCGGTAATTTAGGTTTTTCTCTAAAATATCAATACACAGAATTAATCATCTGTCGATCTTGTAACTCTATGGGAATTTTATTGTATTGGTCTGATTTCATACAATCATTTCTCGATTTCATGCATGTAATAGTAAATCATCAAGTCGTAGTGCTCTATACGTATGAAGTATTAAGTTCAACAATAAAATCTCATCAAACAATGAAGACATCATAAAGATTTAAGGAAAAGAAACAAATCAAATCATACTATTAATTAAAGAAAAGAATTCATCAAGTTCTAGGAACAAGAAATCTAGTCAGACATAATAAAAAAAGAAAGAAAAGGTAAAGAAACCATTATAACCACTTTACACCCAAACGAACAAGTGAAATCCCATCCAAGGAGGTGGCTGCTAGGATTTTTTCCTCCTCCTCCTCTATGTGTGAGGATATCTCCTCTTTATAGACTAAGTCTTAAGTATCCTTAATGAATAAGAATTCATGGGTCTTCATAAGAGTTGGTTATTTCCAACACTATATTAGTCTGTTCTCAACTTTCAGACATCTTTGGGTTTGAATCAGTTTTGCACTCTTCATAAGATTTTAGGCTTTGAATTTCTCTTTCCAACCCAATAAGAATTAGGTCAATCAGATATTAGAGTAAAAAGTTATGTCTAAAATATTAATAACTATTTGTATAGTCTAATATCCCTTAAATAGAACCAATAATCATAAAATAAAATTTACGAAAATAATTAGTGTAAAATCACGAAATAAAGTCTAAAATAGTTTTAAAATAAATAAATAAAGCCTAAAATAAAATAAAATAATATTATTCAAGTGTATAAAAAATATTATTATCACTAGTGTATCTCTAATGGAGTAGAATTTTGAAAGAGTGGAGAACATTTTATGCTCTCAAAAAACATGTCTTGAAATGTGAAGTCCATTAGAAATGTGAGCCCAATAACAATATCATTTATGTTCTATCTCATAACCAGGAAAATGATATAGACAAATGTGAGGTTCAAGTTTGTTATGTTCTCGGGTTTGTTGTGCTCTTGGGGTTGAATGAGAATAAAATAAGTAAACTCAAAGACTTTAAGTTATGAAAATGTGAAGGAGTACCATAGAGTTTTTCATAGGGGTTTCATTGTCAATGACGGGTTAAGGTGTCTGGTTTATTATATACACAAGAGTGAGTGCTTCCTTATGCCAAAAACATTTCAAACATAAAGAGGAAATGAACAACACACGAATAGTGTTTAGAATATTGTCTATGTTTTCTTTTTATCCAGTCCTTTTGTTGACAGGTTTTAAAACAAGAATAATGAGGAACAATATCATTCTAGCGAAAGAGAAGTTTGGCATCCAGGTACTCCCGTGTGTTGTTAGAACAAAAAATATTAATGGTGCATGAGAATTGAGTTTTGACTATAGTAACAAAATCATAATAAACTTAGGGTATTTTAGAGCAATGACACAAAAGATAAATTCAGATATATCAAGAGTAATCAACCATAAAAATAACATAGCATTGGAGTCACCTGTAGATAAGATAGGACTAGATCTCTGGACATCATAATGAACCAAATCAAAAGGAGCAGAAAAAGTGGAATTACTATGATTAAAGTGTAAAGCTAGTTGTTTTGTAAGATAGCAAACTAAATGGTCATATTTATTATCAACAATAGTTCCTAAATAATCACTAAAAAAAATAAAAGAGTTTAGTCTAGAGAAGGAAGGAAGTATGATCAAAACGAGAATGCAAAAAAACTTATAGTGGAGGTTGATGAAGCCTGGATATAGTGGAAGCAATAGTGGAACTAAGGGGTGGGTAGGTATATGGAGATTAATGAGATCAAATATCTGACCAATCTTTTGGCTTATCTCATGCACTTATCCTATCTGAGATAGAAAAATCTAAGATCAAGACCAAGTTCACATAACTCACCAACAAAAATAAGATTTAAAGAGAGGGTGGGAATAAAATAAATATAAAAAAGAGATATAGATGATGTAGAGATTTGTCATGTTTGGCTAGCAAACATATTAGAACCATCAACAGTTTGTATGAGAGAAGAATTAGAGACATGTAACTTAGAAAAAGACTTAAAATTTGAGGTCATTGATTGTAACACACAAAATCAAAATACCAAATATTATTCCAAATTGAAGATCGAGCAGTGAAAGGTGGATCATGAGAGAAGATTTGTTAGAACATAGCTTGAAGATCATTAAGATAGATTGATGGTGTATGAGCAGTTTATAAGTGGAAGACTCAGCAACAATAGTAACATGAGGACTAGATCAAGACTTTTGTTCATTTTCTAAATTACCACATTTGCAATGTTTGTTACGATTTTGAAAGCACTCTGACAGATAATGTCCATGCCTCACTTAATAACAAAATTTGCACATTTTAGTAGGATATTGCAATAGTTTGTGATTAGTTTCTTTGCAATATGTGCAATAGCTATGTCGTAGATAAGGATTTGAGATCTTGATGAAGAGAGGTAGCAACAATGTTTGAAGGTAGAGATTTTTGCAACCAAAGTCTAGTTTCTTCTGCAACAAGTTTAATTATAACATCATCGAGAGAAAGTAGTTTATTAATTATAACATCATCGAGAGAATGTAGTTTATCTCTATGTATTAAAAAAAAACTTGGGTTTGCTTAAAAGGAGGATTAAGTGCCATAAAAAGTTGCATTACATGCTTATTTTCCTTAAGTTAAGAATAGAGTTCAGCATTCTTCTAGATAGGATAAGAGATAGCAAGTTGATCCCATATAAATTGTAGTCATGCAAGAAGTTCATGAATGGATTGGGTGAGGCTGCTTTTTTTCTTTTTTTGAGAGGTGCGTGTTGGATTTCTCTTTATGGTTCTCTCTGACTCTTGGCATCGCCTTATGCAAATAAGGAGTTTTTTCGCTCCTAGTTTCCTTTTGTTTATGTGTGATAGGTGATAAATGTATATTTAGTTATTGTTTTCTTTGTGCGTATAAGTCTTGGGGGAGATGTTGTTTTCCTTATCTTTTGTTTGGACGTGCATTCTTATTGTTTTGCTAACAGGCGTTGAATGTTGTGTGTGTAGGAATTGGTTGGGATTTTCTATTTCCAAGGGAAAGTGCCAAGAGATTAGAATTTATCCTTTAAGGCAAGCTATTGGGAAGCGTGTTGAGTACCGAGAGAGATACACCAAAAGACATACATCGAGAAATATGCAACTGAGATGGGCTGGATGGATGGGTGTTAGCTTAGGATGGTAATACTTGTAGCTGTTCATTGTTATGACTGATTTTTATCTTGTTTGCCATATATGTTTTCAGTCTGTGTTAGATAGTTTTCGATGTAAATCTTGTGTTTTGTGTTCCTTGTCGGCTTGTAATGTTTGCTCGATTTTATTCATTAGGTAGATTGGATTGTGGTTGTTGGTTGATGGGGGTGTCGGTTGCTACGTATTCCACTATCTTGGTTTTATTATTTTTGTTTTGTTTCAAGGAGGTCATCATTGTCGCAGTGGGGATCAGTGTTTGGAAATTTAATTTTTGGATCCCGTTTATTTTGGAATAGAGTTTTGATTTGCTCTTGTGATAATTAGGAAGTTTGGCCAGCTTTATAAAATTATCTTCCACCTATTGTTTTGATCATTGATTTATTCTTTCAGCTAGAAATGTGGATATTTTTCTGCCATGATTGACAAGAAATTGTCTATCTTCGATGAGTTTTATAGGTTGGTGGCCGAGAGCAATGCACCTTGTCCTCCATGTTCCCTCTATCTTTCTTTTCTTCTCTTGCTGTTTCTCTTTCTCTATGTGGGTCTAATGAAGATGGCTAACTATTTTTGACTATTCCTCTCTCTCGCTTTGTCTTTCTTTAACCAGGGCAGACGGAGATAGTAGCTACTCAACACTTTGTTTTTAAAGATTATCTGTTTTCATATGTCTTTCTTGCAGAAAGTGCAGGATTTGCAAGCAAGGGGAAAGATTGTGCTTGGTTGTGCCTGTTCGGTAGCTTACAAATTGACCCCAATGAGAACCCAGTTGGTGCGTGTCTTTATTTCTCCCCCTTTCTTGCTTTGTGAAACAAGAAGATCACAGGGTTTTTTCGCTCTTTGCTTGCAAATGATCATATTAAATCTAATCTCTTGTTGTGATTTGTGAATATATGGTCTAAGGCTCGAGACGGTATGGCCAGATCCCCTTGAAACTAAAGAAATTCTGCACATATAATAACCCTGTTACGCAATTGGCACTTCCCATTTTGCCTTTTCCGCTCATCCATGATGTTTCATATTGTTTCGAGTTTCCTAGTTGCTGCAGCATCTATTTTACCATGAATGGTAAAGGATGATGTCGTAATACCGGGTTTGATGTATGGTGTGTGCATCGTTTCGGATCTCTATTGATCCCATGTTACTCCTGAGGCCCTTCTTTGAGATTAATGATAAGAGTAGGGGTGAGTGATGGAGTGTGGTCTAAAGGCTCGTTGTGGCTTGTCATTGTAGCATTTGGGGTCCTTTGGGCACATGGTCCATGAAATAGAGCACAACGAAATGAGTGGTCCATGTGGGATTTGTCTCCTGGTCAAGTGGCCATGGCACACTCTTTCAGTTTCTATTAGGATGATGGTTTTCGGTTAGCCGACTAGTTGACGCCAACATTGTGTTGGTATTTTGCCGAGCGTGTTGGGTATTCTATCGTGTTGGTTTTCTTATTTTTTTCTTCCATATGATATATGTATTTAATTATATCTTGTTTGTGTGTCGAAAGCTATTTCAAAAAGTTATTTGTCTTGTCTCCTTCTCAAACGTGCGCTTTCGTTATTGCACTAGTAAGCACTAAATGTTGTGCATGTGGAAATTGAATGTTTTGAAAGATTGATATCTTTGGTTTCCAAAGTAAAGTGCTGTGAGGCCGAAATTCGTGCTTCAAAGCAAAATGCCAAAAGATATATAGAATGTTGAGAGTTTGTTTGATAGATGTGTGATACATATTCTATCGAATGTAGTGTGTCGTTGAGAACAGAGGTATCCCCTGACCCGTAGACACAACTCATCCTATTGTTTGAACTCTCTTGACTGAATATTCTATTGAACCTAGAGTGTTGTCGATAAAGGATATATCCCCTGACGGGTAGACATGGTCCATCCGATCATTTCAACTCTCTTGAATGAATGTTTTATCATGTGTAGTGTGTCATCGATAAGGTACACATTGGATACATCCGGTTAACAGGTATACATAACACATACTTTTGATTGAACTCTTGAAACGAATTGACCAATGCTTAAGCACATATAATTCACCCATTAAAATGCCAGTCAAATGGTCAAATGTGTCAAGAAGGATTATGCTTTGCATTGTAGGTACAAGACAGAATTGCAATACAATTTCCAAGGAAAAAAGACAAAAAGTTCATCCGATTATATTATTAGAGGATATAATGGTTAGAATAAAATGAGAAATACAGAGTTCCCTACAAGGCAAAAGAGACATCAAACAATTGGAAAAAAAATTACTAAATTTTTGCTAGAGAAACTAGAAAGGATTTTGAATGACTGGGACATAGTGAGAAAGAGATAGAAAAAATGCATCAACTTTCGTATCTTCTCCATTCATCGATCCCCTCCGATCTCCAAACTCTTCTTATCAGTTAATTGGAAAAATGCTGAAGAAGAATCTTTAGCCACCTATTATGTGGTTTTGACCTTTAGAAGAGAGTTTCTTATACGAACAAAAATCTGTCCCCGTACAAGGCTGGAGTCCTAATAGGAGCTTGACTGATTCCACCATAACACTGGGATTCTAAATAACATGATAAAACCTTGCATTGGTAGCCCCGTCCTTGATGGAATCTTGCATCCGCAGAGATCTTCTAAATGATGAGGTTGTCGTTCAAAACCAATATTTAAGCTCTGTCTTCGAAACACTGATTGTTAAAAGAAACAACTTATAAGGTCATTTTCATAATGTTCGAAATTACTTTAGGGTGGTGCTGAAATCTCTTCTCTTATTTATAATTATGAAAGCATGATCCCTAAAACTATTGGTAACTAAAATGTCACATTGGAAGACATGCGCAATGAATGAAATATTAAAACTCCCCAACTTATCGATAGCATTTATTCAGGAATTATTTATTTGGTGGTTGTCTCCAATAATGATCTTGCCACCCTTTAAGTAGTAACCCTTAAAGTTACTCCTTTTGTTGTTTTCTTTAAATAAATACAGGGAGTAGAGAGCGAGTGATGATACATAGTCCAAAACCCCATTGTGATAAAATCTAAACCCATGACCCAATGATCAATATGATTGTGAGGATAGAGTAAACCTCCCAAGGGATAGGCCAGGCACTCATTTACCATGATGTATTCGGTTGAAGACTAATGGGTTTCAAGATCTCCTCGATGCTCGGTGTCTAATCAACTCAGAGCAATATTTGACTTTACGTAAATGACGGGAACAACACCTTGTAATTAGAAGGAAGAGTCTGAATACTAATGGATAAGGAAATGAATCCGTCCGTTGCTAAAACTTTTTGACAAGAAGCATTTTGAATCTTATGGAAATCTCTCCATAAAAGATCTTATGATCTTGGAGCACTTTGGTATGCAAATTAGGCTTTCAACATTCCATGTGCATGCGAGACATATAGAGACAGCCTGTACATGTATACATCATGACGTCATCGGCCAATGAAAATGTAGTATAAAACCTTGAAGTTAAGACTTAAGTGATAGCAACTTAACAAAGTCAACACCATGACCCCCCTCAACATTAAGCGCTAGGCATCAGTAAGATTAAAAAAATATTCTAACCTATCAAACAATGCCGTGGAGCCCCGACTACGGCACTCAAACACCATATCATACATATTCTTTATAGATAAAGACACATCTATCTATTGTTTTCCTTGCCCTTTTATTCTTCATGGCCAAACAAAAAATCTACTTATCTCTCAATGCCATCTCCATTTGCAAGTTCTCCAATTCTTCGTTTGAAAGGGTTCTCTACGTGTCATCAATACTACGATGAACACATGAACCCATACCTCTCACCATCTCAAATCTCTTACAAACTTTAAAAAAAAACTAAATCATTTGATTCTCTATTTTTTAACAAAACTAACTACTTTGAATACAAAAAACACAATACCTACAATTGATCGCCAAATAAACAACCTAAATTGTATTAGAAAATATTCACGAAAAATGAAACAATGCCTACAGCATTTATTGCTCTCATTCTACACTTATCTCACGTATACCCAATTTTTTTTGTTTTCACAACCTCTCAGATTTCCACTCTAGATCCAACGCTCATGAAGTTGAAATTAACTAGAAACACAAGGAAAACATAGCCTTTGCCTTTGTCATAACTACTCGGCGCCTCAGGCCTTACTTTCGGGTGTACACCATTATGGTATGGACTAATCAACCTTTAATCCAAATCGTTCAGAAGAGAGACATTTCCAGTCGACTTATCAAATGGAGCGTCGGAACCGGTGAATATGACATTAAATATCAACCTAGACCTACCATTAAGGGCCAGGCCCTAACTAACTTTATCCTCGGTGCAATGCCTCAAACTCCTCTTGGCGCAACCCCAATGAGTATCCTCAGTGTAATGTCTCACACACTTGGCGTAAGGACAATGAGCATCCTCAGCATAATGCCTTAGACTCCTTTTGGCATAATGCCAACAAGCATCCTCAGCTCAATGCCTCACACGCTCTTGACGCAATGCCGACAAACACCCTCATCTTTGCCTTGGGCTCAACCCCAACATGTTCTTAACACTGCACAATCTAAACTTGTGTAAGATTCTTTGGCTATATTTTTAGTGTATTGCTACGCAAAACCCCGGATTACAAGCGAGAATGTAATCCCTAACACATTGGATATGGAAGATTCAAACATAACTACAATCTTAGTTGGTTAAAACAAAGTTCCGACTCAAACAAAGGGGAATCAAGGAAACAACAACAACATAACCATGTACAAAAGGCAATTCGTTTAATTTGTTCATTTATGCATAAGATCTTTATAGAATAATCCAGAGAACAAATGAAATAAGAAAAGTATAAGAATGCTACATTGGCAATGCAAAAGTTGGGAAGCAGGAAATCTAGAGAAAACAAAACATATGAGGGAGAGAAGAAAATGATGCTCCTTCCTCGACTCCATCGTAGCACATCTAGTTCTCCCATTCTCTTTACATCTCCTAAGAGACACCGAGCACCACTCGCTCATCTCTATTAGACCCTACAGTAAGGAATATGCTTCCTCCCCCAATTCCAAATCTAAAGAAAGGAAAGCACTGATACCCACTGCAAGGTCCCTTGCAGACACCAAATGAGGTCATTACGGCATTGGAAAACCAAAGGCCGTAATGGAACCTCTCTTCAGCAATCCTCTTACTAATGGAACCTCATATCCACAGAACTCGAATCCCTCTGAAGCAATCCGCTAATGGCGGAGTACAAAAGAACCACCATAGAAAATTCTTCATCGTTAATCCATGGATATTCATATAATATGATTGTAAGTAACACCATCAAAGCCTAACATTAAACCAAGGTTTTCATATATTTTTTCATTCATAAATCAAGGTAAGGACTTTAGAAACATGGATCACCACTTCGGCCTTATCCTGGCGAGACTCTTATAAAGTCCTCTACTATTTATAGATGGGATAACATCTTTAATGCAGCTACTAGAAGCTGAAGCGACCTGTATGAAAAACGGAATATATTGGTTTCTTATTTAATGCATCCTGACCTTCGAGCTCCTCTAGCATATAATAACTCCCAAACGACAATCATCCCATGACTCTTCGAAAGAATCACGTTTCTCGCATTTAATACTCCATTATTGGGACTTTCCTCTTTATGCGTGTGAGATGGCATTTCTCGAACTTAACTCTACTCCTACCCCCTTTTCAAGTTGGCCTTAGAAACTGGGGGAAAATGATGGTGTATAAAGCAATGGCCCATCATTGTAAACTTAAGAATATCCAAGTCCACTAGGCCTACCAACCATTTATTGGTCCATTCTTGATCGAACTTGCCCTCAGCTTTAACTCCACGATAAGAAGTTTAGTCTTTGGCTCCTCGGCTTGCAAGTCTCTCAACTACTTTACTCCTCGATGGGAATAATTCCACCATACAAAGATAATTCATCTCGTTGCAGGATAGTCTTATCGTCGAGGGGATAGGTCTTCTCTAATTTGGAGTCTACCTTAATCAGATAAGGTTCTTAATTTTTTCCATTAAGTAGCTAATTTGATAAAATTCTAAAGGAGATCTCCTCGGCAAGAGGAACTCCCATCTATTAAAAAGAATCCTAAACCTTCTAGAGTCCCAAGATTTTCGAAAGATCCCTGTCTATCTATTTGCACCGAAACGAAGTTTCAACACTCCAAGGGAGGTACGAGATATTCAGATACATTATATGTACTTCACATCTGCTAGCAGTCAGATATGTTTTCAGGAACTTTACACTTATCACACTAAAGTTACACAGGGCCATCTTAGAGTTCTCAGTTTGTTTCTTTACTTTTAGAAACCACTCATACTAACTTGAGAATTGGAGTCTCTCTTGTAAGAGCACTCTCCGATGGCTTTTGTAGCTTTCACATGCCCTCAGGATTCAACTACCATTTATTATTCTCGGTTCCACGATCGAGTCAAATTGAGTGGACCCTATGGAGAAAACACATCTCTATTAAGAACATCAAACATGATCAAACCGCACATCAACATGAAATTTGAGCGGCCACACGATTATAATATCATTAAACCTCCTTTGATTAAAAACAAAGGTTTTTACGTTCTCAATTTTCATTCAGCTGAAATTTCCGATTGGCTGTAGGACTCTTGGTTAAATACCTTCCCAGTCGATGTACTCTTGACTGCTCCCCCTTTTAGACTTTTAACTTCAAAGTCATCACACATCTTCCCTCTTTAACTTACTGATCACTATCGTATTTTATAAATTGATTAAAATTTAATGAAATTCCTTTTAATTAATCTTTTACAATTATTTCTAGCGACTTGTACAATCAAATTCCATACCGTACATGTGCGGTGAACTCTTCCTATTAATTCACAAAATATCAACTTGAAAATTTCAAAAACTAACTCAACTAATGTACTAATAGTTCATAAAATAAAAAAAAACTAAAATTATATTATCATTTAGTAAAATAATTTTTAAAATATTTTTCTTTTCAATTTTTAGTTATAATATTATACTAATATTTATATAAATAAAAATTATTTAAAAAGTATATATATATTTTGAATTATATGGATTAAATTTGATTTGATCGAAATAAAAATTATTAAAATCGATAATCATTTAAATAATCAAGTTAAAGTTTACTTTTATTTCAAATGAAAATTAAAAGTCAAATAAATCGTTTGAAATATAAAAGATGGTGGAAAATAGATTTTTTATTTTTATTTTTTAAAGAGGGAATATTGCTCAACCCTAACTATGAGCATCGGTGAAACCAAAGTCACCATTAGCCGCGAATTAATGTTTAAAAAAAAAAAAGGAAAAATAGAAAAGGAGCCCGACGTTCCTCTCCCGTTTAACTCCCCGTCCCTCTCGAAAACCCTATAGCCGAACCCTATCATCGTCTCAGAGCTTGGCTGATCAACTCACACAGGTATTCATTCTTGTTCCTTTGTTTTCTCTCTTCTTCAATTTGGTTCAGACGTTGATTTCTTCATAGGGTCAAAATTAGTTCAAGTCTCTTTCTCTCTGTCCGGTTCAGTTTTTAAACATCCCGGAGCCCATACGCGGACTTTGTTCTTCTTGCACTTCTTGATCTTCAATTCAATATTTCAAATTGATTTTGAATTTGCAGGTTTTTTTTTTTCCTTGTCTAAAATCTCCAACTGATTTAAGGTAATGGGTCTGTTTGGAATTGAATCAGCAATTCAATTCCACTGTTCAAAATTCTTTCCAAATCTCTCCCAAATTTCTATATTAATTCTTTCATCACTGCGATTTTCTTGAGTATGAATCCATTTGAATTATTTTTGCCTTCCTATTTTCTTTTTCATTCGTCAATAATTACCAATTGCTTGCAAAGCTTGAACTTTTAGTTAAGGGTTGCATATATTTTGTATTTTTCTAAATTTTAATGAATTTATAAGGTTAATCAGAGGAAATTAAACTGGAATCAGTTACGGTTCCAAGTATTCTACTCCTTTGGGGCCTGAATTCTAATTTATTTCCAATTCTTGGTTACTAAATGATCATGACAGACTGCGATATTCTTATTGGACTGGGTTGTTTAAGACTTGAGCAGGAAATTCTGTCCCGAAATCAGGAAGCTACTCATCATCTAAGTTTGTCCTCAATTGGATAATGTTAATATACTTTATTTGAAACAATGCTCACACCTTATCAGAAATTGTCACCTTACTCGTTACTTCTTCTCAAGTGACCTTCCTTGTGATTTCTAGGGTATTTTAATGGCGAACAGGACTGAGGATGCAGAAGTTCCTGTGGAAGAAAAGGAAAGAATTGAGCACGAAAATGGTGTAGAAGACGCTGTCAATGGTCTTTCTTTGACGCAAAAAGATGAAGGTGAGTAAAGCTTCCTCTATTCTGCTAGGGAAAATTGTTTTTGGCTCATTTTTAGGTCTCTGGAAGCAACTTCAGTATCTATTCAGGTATAATTTGTGCTGAGCCCCATGGCATAAAAAAAATAAGGAAAACTGCAATTTACCCTCCTAAGATTTGTATGTGGCAAGCAGCCCCCATGTTTCCCAAACTGGAAAAGAACCCCTGTGATTAACTTCTTTCTTCTTCAATGTCGCCTTGACTCCTCTGTACAAAATACACTCACAGAATCCATGTTGATCATTTTATTTGGAATTGGAACAGATTGCCGCTCTCTTCACTGCAATCATCCCATCTTCTTCCTATCTCTCTTCCTTGATCTCTTTCGTAGAGATTAGCTTCTCCAAAATCTGAAATATGACTGGTCAACTTTCAACAAATTCGGCAGTTGTCTCAAGTTTAATATCTCCCAAATTGCTCTCTCCTAAAACTGTAATGATCTCTTTCTCATCAGCTTCTTCCTGTGCACTCTCATGACTCCTGATTCCATCTGATTCAATAGTTAAAGGACCCCAAAAATGGCTAGGCTCTTCATCGAATCTGTCTTCACTTTCAACAAATTGAAGAACTAAGAGAACTTCAACATCATCATTCTCTGAATGGGCAATTTCAGTCATTTTATGCTACTTCAGACTAGCAAAAAATATCGTTTCCTGATTTTTGTTGATTTTGGTTTCAAATTGTTTGATTGGGTTTGTGGAAACAGACTCGTTGCAAAAAATGTAAAGGGAAGGCTACGTACATATACGTCCACCCTCCCCCTATCCCGCAAGGCGGGGAGCACTTTGTGCACAAGGTGAACTTTTATTGTTTGATTGGGTTTGGTGTTGTTAATGTTTGTTAGCATAGTGAAATCAATTTAATAGGTAATTGTTTAGGATGTGATTTTGATATTTAAATGAATTAGAATTTTGATGAAGAAGAGAGTCGGTGTTTAACTCAATCAAGATTTTGATGAAGGAAGGGTGATTGCTGTTGTTTGGAATTTCACAAAGAATGGAAAAATGCAAAAGCAGAGAAAAAGGGAACCATATTAGAAAAGCCACATTACATGTCGCATGTATATTTGTTTAACACGTCTTTTTTTTGATTTAGCAAAAAAAAAAAAAAAAAACCACAAATGCACAAATTGCCAATGGAGTGAACCATGGAGGGCCTTTTGTCAGTTTTGCAAACTCGGTGTCTGCTTGCCAAATGCAGAAACCACAGGGGGTTAAATTGCAGTGCTCCTTAAAAATAAACCATATTTTGATGCTATAATGTAACATTGCTTTATGGACAAAATGCGTGATACATCCTATCCGGTGATTATTTTTTTCTTTTTTCTATGATTTTTGCAAAATATTGGACCTGTGCCATCATGTGGCAGTACCCTTGTATTCCTGGTTGAAAAGAATTATCTGATTTAGCAAGTAGATAAGTCATGCAAAGAATTCATTAACTGAAACACGAGTTGGCAGCTGTGCAATGTTTAGTGCATTATGTAAGTGAATGGTAGCATTACTTCTTTTAAAAGGATGTGTCATTTTCGCATGACACAGTCTACTTTTGAAAGGAGTGATGAAATTGATATAGGTAACAACACATGCTTTTTTTTTTTGGTTTTCTAGAAGCTAGGAAGAAAAAACTCCAAAAATGGAAAACAAGTCTGCAAAATGGAAATTGTATCCTTGAGTTCTTCCATCATACTGTTTTTCATGCAGTAGAATTTCCTTTTTCCCATACTTCTTGATAAATACCCTTACCATCCTGAGCAGATTGTTGTTGTCAATTATTTCTAATATTCCTCTGTTTTTGTGTGTCAATTTTTTTTTTCCTCAGAAGTAGCAAAGAAGAAAAAGAAGAAAAATAAAAGCAAGTAAGGTTATGTTCTCTATCTTTGGTTAACCTCTTTTTAGCATTTGTTAGTAGAACTTACCAATTGTATGCTAATCTTTATAGGAAGAAGAAAGAACTGCCAGAGCAGACGGATACCCCATCAATTCCTGTTGTTGATCTCTTTCCATCTGGCGAGTTCCCTGAGGGAGAAATTCAACAGTACAAAGATGAGTGAGTGTGCATAGCAATTATATAGTCTGGATTTATTATGTTTTGTGTCTTTCTTCATCTTGGCCTGTAATTTTTTTTAATAAATAAATTGTTGCAATTTTTCTTTTTCTTTTTGTTTTTCTTTGGCATATTTAACCTACATTTTCTCGGTTCCAATGTTTATATGTGCTGTTTTCTTTTTAAAATGGTGGTCATCTCTATCCCATGTAGAAGTTGAAACTTTTGTAGGGTACAAATATCATCAAATAGATTATTTTTGCTTAAGTTTCAAGCTGAATAACACAATCTTGACCTTTGTTCCTTTATGTTGGAATGCAACACTTTTATTGTCTTGTACCAACTGCTGGGCATTTGCAAATGATACCATGAATGCCTGGATAAGTTACTCAACTCCTTAATCCTAATTTAAATGGGGTTACCGTGAATGCCCTGATCCTTTGATATTTTTTGGCCCCACTATTGTTATTTGACTGGTTTGTGTTGACTTGTGAAAACATATGTTATGTTTGACAAACTCTTGACTTTTGGTTAAGCATCAGGTATACATGCTTTCCTTCTGCTGCATTCCTTAACAATCAAGCAATTGAAAATCTTGTCTAACTATATTTATTTTCTTAATCACTTTCATACCTTATTGGCCGGAAGCAATGGAAAAGAAGAGGTGGATAGATAAAGGGAGAGGGAGGGTTGGGCAATAGTATGGAGAATTTTTTGACAGATTGGGAGATTAGAAGAATAATGGGAGAAAACTGGACAGAACAAGAGGGATACTGGAAATGAATACAATAATCAATTCTGGATCTGGATAAACATGCCTTATAATAACCGAAAAGGTAAATATTTAAGGTAATCCCTACAATAATGAAAACAAAATTACAAAGAAGTCCTTGCAATAATAGGAATAATTACATAGTAGAAGTCTTATTCTGTCTGAGAAATTAAAGATGGTCTAAGAATCAGAGTTAAGTAAAATCAAAGAGATTCTTCTTGACTAGAAGCACTTCCCTATGAAGAGTTGAAAGCTAAATATTTAGCTGCTGCTTCGAACTATCAATGATGTTTGAGTAATATGACAAATGATGGAAGTTACCCGTGTAGGTGCATCACAAGATCATGTGATAATTTCACATAAGTATATAACCATACAATGAGAGAGGTCTATAGCCTCATTCAATTATATGCCTGGATCACCTAAAATTGAACATGATATATTTGTTTGTAGGGTAAATTATAGTTTGCGTGATGTCTTTTAACTTGGTAATATTTTGCACCCCATATTTTAAAATTAACACTGTACACTATATTTTCATTTGATTAAAACTTTGCACTCTGGGATTAAAAAATTGTTTAAAAAACTGAAAATGATTTTGGTTAAAAGGGTTTTGTTTTGGTAAAATGGCTTAATTATACTAATAATATTCTCTGATGTTGTGTTTATTGAGTTTGTGGAAAAAGGCCAAGAATTTTGGGTTTTGATAATCAATCATTGAATATGTTGAGACTAAGGATTTCTGTGGAAGACTTCTGGCATTAGGGTTTACATTTCCAAATATCGGTTGTCTAAGGATAGGAAAAATTGAAATGCAATTACTTGTTCTTGTAGGATTTGCCATATTCTACAGAGGGTGTCCTAGAAGATGGCTGTTTATTTTAGTTGAGATAAATTATGAAGTTACAGTACTCTTTTTTTTTAAATTAGAGATATTATTAGTATTACTATTATTAATTAAGAAACTAAACTGAGACAAGACCCTTTTGATAGTGGGTGTCTTTGGTTTTATAAACAACCTTTTGCTCCTTGGAGGCAAAATGTTACCAAAAATGAAATATATTGGGTGTGAAGTGTTAATTTTAAAAATATAGGATGCAAAATTATTAGGTTGAAAGTACAAGGTGCAAAGTATAATTTATTCCTAGTTTTTACCTGCAGTTTTGAATTCTTGTCTTTTTGGTGGGCGTATGCATCATTCTCTTTTGCTTTGCATGCCATCATTTATTGCATATAATCAAAATTTGTGCAGTGGTTGTGGAACCTCATAGTATGTTTAGCCTAAACCATCACAATTCTAGTAGGTTGAATTGATGGAGAAGAAGGCTAAAAAAGATTTTGTTGCAACAACTTCTTGTTTCTGTAGTCCACCTCTGGGTAGCAAAAGAATTTGTATAGGAACGAAATGGATTTGGCAGTCGCCTATAGGAATTTCTAGAAATCTAAGACAAATACTTACAATGAATTTATCAAACCATTTTCTATAGACCATTTCTGAGTAAAATTCAATCCCAGAATCTATCGAGTAAAAGTGATTACTATGTTTATTTTCTATGAGCTTTTATAATTGCATACTTGTGAAGTTCTGCAGTTCCACAACATTTCTATCAAAGAACCAATTGAAATTCTCAACATTAGAAGTTATTACCTTGATGACCATTGAAAATAATAGAACACCAAAAAGTTTTTTGCTTTGTGCAATTGTTTGTTCCTGCAGCTATATGTGGCATATTGCGCATCACTTTTTCCTTTTGATGAACTAAAGATATGAAACTCTCTCATTGAATTGTTATATCCAGAAAGCTAATGGCTCCATAATTTATTTTTATGAACCAAAGATATGCAAATTCATGTTAACAGTTCTTTTTTTTTTTAATTTATTTTTTGTAACCATGCCAATTTGATTTGCACCACAGTTGCAGGTAAAGATAAAACTGGTATATCAATTAAGAACTGGATTGTCAATTTGACTTGAAATTTTCCATGTACATCAACAAGGAAGCAAGGGAGAGGGGGTGTGTGAAGATGTTTATACCTTGCTAAGCTATGCTTGAAATCCATAGCCGTAAAGGCATACTGGAATAGTGCTTAATAGAGATAAATTTACATGGTCAAGCTTTAGTTTATGGGGTGTAAGGTTCATATTAGTTGAGTGGAGTTTGCTCTGGTTTACCCGTGGGTTAAGGGCATTTTCTTCTACTTTTGAACTATACGGTATTCTTATCTTGAGATTTTTTTTGCTACACTAAGCTAGCCATATATGCATTTGCACTTTCGTAGTTTCTGATGATGGACAAAATCTTTGAGCAGGCTGGGATCCATCTCACAGTTGAAGTGTATTGCACTGCCTGTGAAAGTTGGGCATTTGCATTGGTGCACGGGTGATATTGCATGTCATTTTTATCACCCTACATTTTTTTTTAAATTTTTTTTTTCATTTGATGGCTCCTTCATTGCTTGTCTTTTTGATCTTGCCTTGGTCACCATTACAGCATTACTAATTTATGTAACTTGTTCAAAATAATATCTTTTCCATGTGCTGGCTTTTGCTTTTATTTTTCAATTCCCCCTTTTTCTGAGATGGTCTGGATCCAACTTTTCATGGATTAGTTTCATGTGTGTGTGTGTGTGTGTGGTCCTTTTTTTCTTTTTTTTTTCTCCTTAAGCTTGATAACTGAAAATGGTCCATCTCTCAGTAACCTATGGAGGACTACATCTGAGGAAAAGAGGGAGTTGGAGCGCCTGGAGAAACCCATGTATAATTCTCTAAGACAAGCTGCAGAAGTTCATCGTCAGGTAAAATAATTCTACTTGTTGCTTAGCTGCCGAGAAATATGTTATTTCAAATTGGATGGAAGATTTGTCTTACTTTTATGTCTTGCCCATACGGATACGTAGTTGTTCCATCATTTCCATCGAGAGTAGGATGTAGGAACTTTGAGACTGGGATGGCATTAGTTCTGGAAATATTCTATTCTATGAGTGTTATATAATTGTTTAAAGCATGTTGAATTCCCTATTTCTGAAGCTTCACATGTGAGTTTATGAGACTGAATTTTATTTCTTCTTTTTACCTGGAATCTGTTATTGCATATGCGTTTTAATTTGTAGATGCTTTGCTTTTCTTTTTTTTTTTTTGATATATTCTTTTTTGTTTACTTTTTATCAGGTTCGGAAGTATATCAGAAGTATTTTGAAACCTGGGATGTTAATGATTGACCTATGTGAGACCTTGGAGAATACTTTGCGAAAGCTAATATCAGAAAATGGTCTACAGGCTGGGATTGCATTCCCTACAGGATGCTCATTAAACTGGTGAAACACTAAATATTTGAATGCCTTAGATCCTTTCTTTCTTTTATGTGAAAAGCACAAATAAGCCCCTTGTTCTTATTTCTTTAATTATTTTTTATATTTTGAGAATAAAATCCTGAGTTTTAAAAGATTAGCGAAGAAACCCATTGTTGTTTAAGCTATTTTCAGATAACCGCTTCCACTTGCATTTTAACAGTCACTAGCACGTGAGATATCTTGGCGACCGATTTGTTATAAAAGAAAGCCTTAGTATGTGTTAGAAAATTCTAATATTACCTATACTAATTTTATGGTTTACGGGGAATCATGAAGATCTGAAAATACGTTTTTGCAACTTAAGTTTGTTATTTGTTTAGTATCCAGATAGACATTAAACATATGATACAAAGTGAAATACCTTGATGTACATCTAACATGAATATTTATATTACAAGTTGATGGCGGGGGGTTCTAGAATTAAGTCTTAACCACTTGGGCTGTTTGTGAATTTTTTAAATTTAGGTTATGTTGACAAAAGAACAAAATTGTAGCAGAATTATCTGCACTTTCTCTTATGGAATCAGTAGCACGAACTTACATAATGGCATGCCTTCCCTCATCCACCCCTCCCCCCCAAAATAGGGTTGCTGCTCATTGGACACCCAATTCTGGAGACAATACAGTGCTACAGTATGATGATGTAATGAAGTTGGATTTTGGAACTCATGTTAATGGCAAGGCCTCTGTATCCTTCCTATATTGGTTGTTATGAGTTGATATTTGTTTCTAAAATATCCTCTTTTTCTTTTTTTTTGCAGGATATATTGTTGACTGTGCATTTACGGTAGCATTTAATCCAATGTTTGATCCACTACTTGAGGCATCACGTGAAGCAACCAATACAGGTGTCAAGGTAGTGCAAATTTGAACAACTGTTACCACTAATGTTTTAATGAGTTTTAGTTGTAAAATGAATTTCTTCAAAGTAATTACGATAGCATTGTCAAAATTCTATTGATGTTGCCCCGCTGGTTCACAACCGAATAATCCTATTGCTTTACATGCTTCATGCTTCTTGGTAGGTTGATTAAACAGGGTTGCATAATGTGCTAAGATCACTTATTAAAGATGGCATCTTAGTTTGACTCCATCATGATGGCTCAAATTCATGGAATGCTTGTGCAATGGTGGTGGTTTCACCACCATTTAAGTAAGGAAATTAGTTTCACCACCATTTAAGAATCTAGTTTTGGCTTCTTCTTTACAAGGCAAAAGGACAACTTCAACTGTTCCCATTCTAAATGTGTACTGTTTCTATGGCTATCATGGTTGTCATGCCTATCATGTTGCCAAGGTTTCCTCAAAAGTACATGATTAACATCCATCGGATGCATGCCACGCCAAATTTGATCTTTGTTATTTTTTTTCCCATAGAAATTGAAACAAGATGACGCTTGGTTACCTACTCATTGCCTTTCTTGAACCATGCAAGTTTGTATGGTTTGAGGTGTTACTATACGTTGAGCTTGAGTTTATTCGCGAACTCGTGTGAGACAATACTTGCATAGCTAAGCTATTATCAATAAGCAAATCTTCCCCGGCAGTTGCGTTTTGTCTTAAATATGCTGTGCTGAAACCAATTTTCGTCTTCGATTATTTCTTCCTTGGTGGCATTAAGAGTCTTTTGGATAACCAAAAGTTCACCAACTTATGGCCCAAACTCTTCCCATTCGATCTCTTCGTAATCATCATAAATTGATTCAACAGTTTCATCGTGTTGTGACTTATTTGCTTTTACCACATTCATTCGCCTCAATGGACATTCACAGGATCGATGGTCAACTTAACAGGGTAGTTGATGATTACCTTGCCCTGTGGCTAAAGTTACTTTTTCAGGGAAAGTTTTTCCTGCATCCTGACCTGAAATCTCAGGCTTCTTACCAGCACTCTTGCTGTAAGAAGATTAACCTTAGGATACGAGGTGGGAGAATCAGCAAACCTTGTGGTGTTTTGTTAGGAGTCTCTCAAGCCTCTACTTTCAAGTCCAACTGATAGGCTATATAAATGGTGAGAAGGTACTTTTGAGTGGAGTTGGAAGGAAGAAATTTTTCTCAGCTGAGAATTCTCCCAATTTGGAATCTTGGGTTTGCCCTTGTGATGTTGCAATTCCGGAATGTTGTTGACCACGTGGAGGCATAACCATGCCACCTTGCTGCCACCAATTTGCCTTCCTGTTTTCAGATTTGTAGGAATGACAGCATTGGTGTTTAGTGCATCAGATTTTTTCCTATCAAGCGCACTCTTAAGTGCAGCTGGAGATGCCATGTTGAGATTGTTGTAGACTTCTTGACTCATTGAGATTTATATCTGTGAAGCAAGATGCTGATGGTAATTTTTGTTTATTCAGGAAGCTGGTGTTGATGTGCGTCTTTGTGATGTTGGTGCTGCAATTCAAGAGGTTATGGAGTCATACGAGGTTGAAATAAATGGGAAGGTGTTCCAAGGTAATATATCTAAGGCAAGTTGGCTGAAAAAGATGGTTTTTGTACTGAGCTCTTTCTTAACCCCCCCTCCCCCGGGAAAAAAAGGGCATGAACACATTTATCCTACATAGAGTATTCCTTATTTTATATGAGATATTTTTAGATGTAATTATGAGATGGTTAATTCTTTTGGTCTCCTACACATGAAGGTTTTTGGCTTTGACAATCTAAAGATTTTACTCTGTTGACATTTGTATTTGCAAGAGAAATAATTCTGATGATGACCTTGGTTACTAGAATTATTGAAAGAGGACTGTTTGTGCCAACTTTGTGGTGCCTCGGGTTCCCTGCTTTTCCTTTTCCCTTTTCTATTTTTATAAAATGTCTCATCTTTTTTGGGGTTTTTTTTTGTTTTTAATTTTCTTGCTTGGTTTTAAATGTGAAGGCGTTTGCGTGGTTAGATTATGGCAGCTAAGATATCTTGAAACTTATAGTTTAATTGCTTTATTTTGAGATTGATTTTATACCTGTTAAGGGTTACAAATCTTGGCCAATGGCTAATAAGAATCTCCAAATCTGTTATGAGTAACTGAAAGTAATATTGAACATGTGGATGGACAGTTTTCGAAGTACCAGGTGTTTGCTGCTTCATATGTAACCTATGACACTTCCACTAACTAGAGCTTGACCCACTCTCGAAAACATATCTGGAAGTTTATTTCAGTCATTTTTTTTAATATTTTTTTAAGAAAAAGGTTGTCACTAGCATAAATGCTTCATGCAAGGCTCTATATGGGTTTACGTCAACAGTCAATATGTGATCTGGTCACTATGCTATAATGTGATCTGGCATATGCTTTGCCAACATTTCCTCTTAAAAAGACAAGGGGGGAAAAAAAAATTCAAACGTTAGACCGTTAAAAAAATGATTGATTGCTTTAGGGCCAATACAATGTTACTTTGGTTAACATTGCCAAACAATAGTAGGTTTCACATTGCCAGAGCAGCTTGATTCCTACAGATCAATAATCCCTAAAGCAGAAGTGCCGGACATGCATATTAGAACTCATTAAAGCCCGATTCAGGAATTTGAGAGTTTTGGGGGCCAATTGGATTTTTTTATGGGAGTTCAAGGATTACATGTGGATTTAACTCTTTTGGCTTTTCAAGTACTTACACCAAGCTCATGGCAAGCCAAAGATCACACCCCATCCATCTCAATTCTCAATCCTCAATTCTCAATTTGAACTTTAATAAATACAATTGGATAAAACCACAAACCTGCCTGAACTTTGTGCCCACTTGCAAATTGCCACTTGAAATTTTATGCAGTCAATTAGCCCCAAAATTTTCAAAATGAAATTCAATGTCTATCATAAGTGGACTGCATTAACATTTTGGTGATTTCTCTTATTAGAATTCCATTGAATGAAATATTGTTAGCAAATTTGGAAATCTAATGAAAAATTGTCTCTCAGGTCAAATTAGGTGAAAAATCATCATAACATGATAGAGAAATCAAATTCAAAGGGATGGTTGGTGGCAATTTTGTGGACTCCACTTCCATTTATGGGGACATTGGAACTTTTTTTCTTTAAGCAGGCATAAAGTTTGAGATGTTGTATTTGTGCTTTTAGCCAATGGTCACATAGATGAATGTGGCCTTATCAAAAGAAAGAAAATGCATTGAAATGCCTCCAGCAGATTTTGTGTTTAAAGATAAGTTAATATTTTCTATATATATATATATATATTTGTTATTATTGTTTTCATCATCATCATCATCATATTTATTACTATTCGTATGTACCTGTCAGAATCCATGGTCTTGTTTTTCCTTACATAAGGATGGGGGTGTGTGAGATCTGATGGTAGATTAGATTGAGAAGAGCTTTGTGTGGTTGAAAAAAATTAGTTTGTCTAGGCTGGTTGATTTTGCATGTAGTCAAAATTCTTCAAATTTACAAGGTTTATGCTGTTTGTTTTAAGTGGTGTCTCGGTTGTTGGAGATTGTTTTATTTACTGAGCAGCCTGCTGGTTTTCTAAGTTCCAGTTGTTTCATTACAATGAAAGAATATTAACTTGAAATTTATGGCGTTATACAATAAACTAAATTTACAGCTACATAGTCCTTTTTTTGGGGGGGGGATGATGCCACATTTAAAGGGTTATACAAAATCACTGGTCCCCTAGTTGATGTTTGCCTATTGTTTATGTAATGAATATTTTTAACTTATTGATGGCAGTTAAAAGTATACGAAACTTGAATGGACATAGCATTGGGCGTTACCAGATTCATGCAGGAAAATCTGTTCCCATTGTGAAAGGAGGAGAACAAACCAAGATGGAGGAGGGTGAATTATATGCTATTGAAACTTTTGGATCCACAGGTAAATACTATTTTTAGATGATATTATTGAGTTGGAAAATGAAATTTGAAATCAATAAAAAGCAGTGATCAGTCCATCTCAGAGAGAGCTTGGTTTCTGAATTGATCATTCATTTTTTCTTTCAGGGAAGGGGTTTGTTAGAGAAGATCTAGAGTGCAGCCACTACATGAAAAATTTTGATGCTGGCCACATCCCATTACGTTTGCCTAGAGCTAAGCAACTTCTTGCCACAATCAACAAGCATTTCTCCACATTACCCTTTTGTAGACGTTATTTGGATCGTGTGGGAGAGACCAAATATCTGATGGCATTAAAGAACTTGTGTGATGCTGGTCTTGTTCAGGTTTGTCAAGCCTGTCTTTTCATATGCTGTTAACTTAGCAAATTCATGGTATAACTCTTTATTCAAATTGTCCAAAGCCCTTAGTTCTATTTAACGATTATTTTTAACTCCGTCCCCCCCTCCTTCCCAACACACACTAAAAACTAATGCTGTATCGAATCACTAGCACTCTACAGGCTGGCCTTAAAATTAATCTGTCCAAATGTAGCATCTTCGGTGAGACTCCAAATTCCATTTTGGGTGAGTTAAGAGTCTTTTAGGGGTTGTGACAAGGCTAATTAGCCAATTTGTGTCTAGTTGTTCCTTGGTTGGTTATCCAAGGAACCTTTTTTCTCCCTTTTGCAAAGTCTCCAAGAGACTTGATAGGTGGTAAGGTGCCTTTTTTGAGACTAGATGGTTGCACATATTTCATCCATTCTTGTCTCTAGTATTTCTTTATATTGTTTGACCTTCTTTAAGGTTCCTTCCAATAAGTGGGTTACATGGAGAGGGTGATGAGAAATCCCCTGTGATCTGATTGTAATGTGGAAAGAATAGATTGTGCTGTATTTTAGAAGGATGTTTGCTAACTAAAAGCTGTAGGTCATCCCCATCTTGGTCTGGTAGTGTATAGCAGTGTTGTCAAAAGCCCTAGGCGCTAAAAGGCGTTTAGGCTGTCAAATGCCAGAGGTGTCAGGTGCTCGTCTGAGGGAAGCAAGGGGATATACTATAAAATATATGTATATAATATTAAGTTGTAATATATAAATAAAAAATTAAAATTAGATCATTAAAAAATATTGAAATTCAAAATAATAAATAATCATATAAACATATTTTTCACCAAATAGAGTTCATTAATCTTCCAAAAAAAAAAATCATCCTTGATTTCGTCTCCTTCGCTTGAGTGCTCCATATCAGCTTAAGAAAAGGCAAGATATCAGCTTCAGTTGAAGAACGTAGTAGTGGAATAGAAGATGAAGAGGAGTCAACTGAACAACATTAAAAAAAAAAATTAGACAGCAAAGGAAAAAATTCGTGCATCGGCGTCAATCAAAGAACAGAGAAGCGGATAGAAGTTGAAGAACAGAGAACATAGAACCAAAAAAAGAAAAAAAAAAGAAGAAAAACATAGGGCAGAGAACCAAAAAAAAAATAAAAAATAAATACAAGATATCGAAAGGGTTCACCCAGTGCACAAAGTGCTCTCCGTCTTAGTGCGGGGGTAGGGGGAGAGTGGACGTATATGTACGTAGCCTTCCCTTTGCATTTTGCAAAGAGACTGGTTTCACATCTTGATCCTGTAACCTCGAGGTCACTAAAGGAGCAACTTTACCATTGCACCAAGGTTCACCCTAAAAAAAACAGCAGCATAAAAAATTTTGCATGTCAGCTTTAGTTGAAGAATGGGAAAGAGGACAGAAGTTGAAGAACTGACAACAGAGAACCAAATAACAAAAAAACACAGCCAAAAAAAAAAGTCTGATGAAATTTTGGCAGCATGACGGCCTGAAAATGGTCCTAAAGGGAAAGAACAAGAAGAAATTAAGTGAGAATGCAGAAGAAAAAGAAGAAAATCACCTGATGCTGATGCCTGATGTCTGATGTTTGATGTCTCATCAGTGTCGTCTTCCTCTCCTCAGTGTTCTTCTCTTCGGTTCTCTTTTCATGGCTGCTTTTTTCCTCACAAGCTTGACTATTTTTTTTTTTTTTAAATTCTTTCTAACCTAATTGTAATTCTATTCCAGAAATATGCTTAAATTTTTAAGTCTAATAGAGTAAAACAATGGCAAATTGGTCTATTAAAAAGGGACTTCACTCAGTGCTTGCCTAGGGAGCACCTGTTTGAAGGCCAATGCCTCCTACAATTTGAGGCAGTGAGGTCTCACCTCACCCAGGATGCCACCCGAGCGCCTCTTGGCAACACTGATATGTTAGGGCCTTGTAGTGTAATGGTTATGGAGATTTCCCTTATAACTTGATTCTATGTGGAAGAACATGGTTAAATGGATGAACTGTTGTTGCTAAATTCAAGGTCACTCGTTGAATCCTTTTGATAATTCATCTCACAAGTATTTCCTTTCATAATATTCACGTTCTGCACCTACCATGTTCTGGTTTTGTGTTCATTTTTAGTGAATTGGGGCTGTCAAGCAAGACATGTCCATGCCTAGATTATTTTGTGGTTGGGTTATTCTTAGTGCCCCTATTTCCTCTTTTAGAAATCTTTGTGCTTGAGGTTTGTCTTGCAATATTTATTTATTTATTTTTTTTACAGTCACTTTCTGATAAGGAGACGATGAGGATGACATCTATGCTTAGCTTAATTGAGTTTCTTGGTTGATTAGGATAAGAGGGTTTGCAAACTTCATGGTTGTGGTTTACTTGTTAATATTTTTTAGTTATCTGACTCACTAGAATCCAATTTCCAGTTTAGTAGTTACATCTTGAAGATTTTTGCCCAAGGTGAAAGCTTTCATGTTTTCATTGGTCCTTATCAAATTAGTACTAGCGAAAAGGCTTTCTCAGTATTGCTTAATTTCAAAATAGAAATTAGCCATTATATAGATAATCAAGCAAACAAAGGAAAGCCAGCTATTGAAATTGAACCACAACTATTGCAAATTCAAATGACCATTCGGATTGTATTTTAATGTATGTGCTGTTTTATCCCATGTAAAATATGATTTTCATATAATTACATGATTTCAATAAAAATTGAAGCAAAAATTTTTCTTTACCATTAGCTTTTACAAATTTTCATACTTGTTTTTGCTTCTCCAATTGAAATCATTAGGATATGTGATGTAATTATCCAGTATGGTATGCATCCCCACTTAGAAAAAGTGATGGCTGCTCCGCTGGGTATAACACTGATTCAACAAGACCCATCAAAAGTTCCTTTGTTCTTAGGCAATTTCATTATGAACCCTCTATTTCTGATGGTGTTATTCATCAAAATTCTTCCATTAAACTCATTCAATGGTATAGAAAGGTATGTATAAGAACTCAAATCATAACCAAAACCAGACGCTAAGGGAGATGTTTCACTTCTAGTCGTAGTTGATCAGGAGTCCACTTGCTTACCAAACATGAGTAGTAGCCACTGGGACTTGATGGAAATTAAACTAGGCATCTTGCTATCAGCATTGCAAATGTTGTTGAGCAAGATTCCTTGTGGTGTATTGATGCATGCATGTTAGCATTTTTTTCCGCCCACTATTTGGTTGGTGGGGATTGAGGGAGAGGATGTTTCCTCCAATAATGTGTGATTTATTCTTATTGTGAGGAGGGGAGGGAGGAAGGCGCCAACCCCTTGCCCCTCTGATTTACAGGGGATCAGAGGAAGTGAATTAGGTTGTTTTTTTTTTTTTTTTTTTTTTTTTTTTTTTTTTTAAAAAAAAACTTATAATTTCCTTTCATATTTATCACATTTCCCTTCAAACACATAAGGGAAGGAAATAAGGGGACGGTGCATCCCCTCTCCTCCCCTCTTACACTTTCTAAGCAGTGGAGGGTACATCCTTCCTCTCATGGTGAAATCCAGACAAAGCATGTCGGCAATCTAGTGTATTTAGGGTATTTTTGTTGATTTAACTTTATTTGGAATTTATTTATTTCTATTGAATCATATTTTGAAGTTACTTATGTTTCTTTTATATTATACAGTTCTGTGTATATGTAACCGAGGCATTAGGGTTTCATAGTTTGGCATTTGGTGCTCGACATTAAACTCAACCTTCTTTATTCAAATGTATTTATTTCAGTTTCTCTGCCCAACCTTTGGGTTATCTTTCTCCTTTATTCACCCCACTTTATTCCTCTTCATCGCATTCATCTCTTTTGTAACTCTTCTGATTTCTTCCCTCAATCCTTTTCTGTATTGCTGCTGCATTAGCTGCAGTAACAAAAATTTCTGGCTCTTCCCCCCCCCCCCAAGGTCTCACTAGGCTGGAAACTATTGGGATTGGCGAAGCTTATTTTGAGAATTTGGACGGTAACAGTGGCTCTTCTAATTGTCATGATAGAGCTAATTAGCCATTATAATGTGTTTTAGTAATTCTTTTGTAACTGTCAGTGGGATAGTTTGTTAAGCAATTAGGTTGGTTAGTTTTGTTAGTTTTTTAAGCAGTTAGCTAAGTCAAACCAGTATTAATAGATGATGGGGAGGTTAAGGGTGGTTATGTTTTGTTGTAATAATGACTTCTATCGATAAATAAACTCTCCCCTCCTATTTTCTCTCTCTGCTTCTTCTCACTCCCTGTTTGCTAATTCTTCTCAATTCTCACTACTATTGATTCTTCTCCTTTCTGAATTCCTTCTTGACTCCGACAAAGTGGTATCGGAGCAGCTTATCCTCGGCTGCTTGAATAATTCAATGGCAGAAAACACTAGATCAAAGACTATGGAAGAACAATTCAAGAAACTAGATTCCAAAATGCAATCTAAAATATTCCAAATTACATTCTAAAATACAAGCCCACCGGATTTAGATGGATACTAGGATGAAGTGGATAGGAAGATGGAGGCTTTCATGACTGGCATGGAGAATAAGTTGTCTGCATTTCTTCAAGTTTTCAGTAGGGAGAGGAAGGTTGCAGAAGAATCTCCAGGAGTGGAAAAATCTCCTCTTCTACCTAATACTAATCAGAAGATTAGGGAGGAGGAATGCGAATCTGTTCAGAAGGAGAAATGGGCCAAAATTACAAGTCCCAACCCACCCAACATCAAGCTGCTTTTCTTTGAAGCAAATAGAACCCAAGAATGGATTAGGAAATATGACAAGTGTTTCTTGATTCACCATGTTCTAGATTGTCAGAAGGTGGAAGTACTAGGAGTGTTTTTGGTAGGGAAGGCAGGAGTGTAATATCAAGGCATTGAGAGGAGTAAATGGAGACTATCTTGGGAATTGTTTTATGAATTGCTGCATAAGAGGTTTGGAAAAAAAATGGGGTAACAGATGAGGTGGAGTTTAATATGTTGAGGCAGATGGGATCTATAAAGGATTATCGAGAAAAGTTTGAAGAATTGAGCTCCTTGATGTCATAGTAGTTAAAAGTGAAAAGTGCAAAAGGGCGATAGACCCTGCTGGGGTTTAAACGCAAAGCGTGGGTTTTTTCATGTAAAGCGTAGTTAAAGTACAAAATTAGTATATAAATATATATGTTTCCACCACTGGTATCTGGAGTTGTATTCTGACTAATCCGATTTGAATATCTACAGGGGCTTTATTTAGGGATTGATTCTCCCAGCGTAGTTTTTTCCATTTCAAAATTTTGAACTCGAGACTTGGTTAAGAAATCTAGCATCCCATCTCACTAGATCGACTGTCCATTGGTAAATATATGTTATAATACTAGAATATCAACATATATAAGAGCCAAAACTTTTAATGACAACAAAGTGCACTAAAGACAAGAAAGTTTAGCAAATAAGTTCAAGTAAGGGTTAAGACTAAACAACCATACTCCTAGCCTATATCTTTCTTAGTAGTAGTGGAGGCATCTGATGATGACATTTTATCTACAGAACAACACAAATGAAAAAGAAATTCATCTTCAGTAGCATTAATTTTAATGCAAGTTTGATCAACACTTCCATATTTACTAATTTTAATTTTTTTCTTTTTAACTTACATTGCAAAAATCAGATTATAGTTGAACTAACAATAACGGAAAGATATTATAGAAAGAACCAACTGGAAAGAAACAACAGCAATCGGAAAAGAAGTTTCTGGAAGATTTTAACCGACTGAAGGTTGCATCAACTAAAAAAAAAAAAACACAAAATAGAGACAAATTAGATTACAAAAAGAACAAAACAAAACTGAAGGTTGTAGCAACTGAAAAAAAAAAATATCCAGAATAGAGACAATTGAAGGTTGCAGTGATCGGGGAAAAAAAAGAAAAGAATATAAAAAGAAGAAGAAGATAACAACAGATGTGGATATATATCGTAGAAAGAAGCAGTAGCATTAGATTACAGAAAAAAGAGAAGTAAAAAAAACCCAAAACTGAGACTAATAAGCTAGCAGCAATTGGGAAAAAAGGGAATAGAATATAGAAAGAAGATAACAACAGAGGGCAGATTTCAGATTGGAGCAGTATGGGAAGGAGAAGAAAAACAGAGCAGAGGACATACAAGTAGAGAAAATTAAAAAAAAAGTGACAGACAGGAAGAGGACGAAGCAGAAGAAGAAAGATGGAGAAGAACAGAACATAGAAAGAAGAAGAAGAAGAGAGATAGATAGACCATTGAGAGATAAACTCTGTTGCTTTGCTTTCAACTTAGATCGATCGAGAGTTCCAATATTTTAACCCTAAAAAAATAATCTAGTGCATCTCACTCATGGAAAGTGACATAGACGACTTCATCTTTCACCGTTAAACATTCACTTGATAAAATCCAACGGTTAAAATTAGATCAAATTTGTTAAACAAAAAGCAAACAAAATAAAAAAAAATAAAGTGTCATCCTCACTTTGCGCTTTATGTGCTTTTTGCCACTTTAATGTGCTTCAATTGTGCTTCCTCATATGCGCTGTTCTGCGCTTCACTCAGAAAAAGTCCAAAAGTTGTGCTTAAGCGCTCTTTCAACTACTATGCGTGATGTTGATCTGAGATCCCCACCTTGCGGAGCCCTATTTCATTTCTAGCTTCATCAGTGGAGTTGGGGATGAAATCAAGCCTATAATCAAGATGATGAAGCCTTTGACTCTGAAAGAGCCCTTTGAGATTGCGGAGTTGCAAGAATTGTCATTAGAATTGAATAATAAAAAGTTCAGACACTTGGGTAGGAACTTAGAATTGGACAATGGATATGTAAAGAGGAACTTTGCGGGTGAAGGAAATGCTGAGAAATCTACAAATTCTATAGGCCAAAACTGTAGTGGCCTTGGCAATGGCCATAGTACTTAAAAGCGCGCTGAAAGCACGAAATGCAGCTTTTGGGCTTTTTTCGAGTCAAACGCAGTGCATATGAGGAAGCGCACTAAAGTGGCAAAAAGCGTATAAAGCGCAAAGCGAGGATAAGCGATGCTTTATTTTTTATTTTTTAATTTTTTTGTTTAACAAGTTTGATTTAATTTTTATCGTTGGATCTTATCAAGTGAATGTTTAATGGTGAAAGATGACATGATCTATATTGTTTTCCTTGGGTGAGATTCACTAGATTACTTTTTAGGGTTAAAACATTTGGGAATTTTGGTCGATCTAAGTTGGAAGCAAAGCAACCGACTTGATCTCTCATTGGTACGTCTATCTGTCATCATCATCATCATCTTCTTCTTCTTCTTCTTCTTCTTCTTCTTCCTCTCTCTCTGTTTTATGCTTCTCAGTCTTTCTTCGTCTGCTTAATCATTCTTCTGCTTCGTCTTCTTCCTGTCAGGCTCCTTTTTTTTTCCTTAAATTTTCTCTACCTGCACGTCCACATGCTCCTCCCTTTTTTCTCTTATGCCCCCCCCCCCCCCCCCCCCCGCAGAAAGCGGGGAGCACTTTGTGCATCCGGTGAACCCTTTTCTCTACCTGCATATCATATTTTTTTCTTTTCCTTCTAATACTGCTTTTTTCTGTAATCTGGCCTCTGCTGTTATCCTCCTCTCCTTTCTATGCTCTGTTATTTTTTATTTCAGTTGCTGCTAGTTGATTTGCCTCAATTCTGGGTTTTTTCTTCCCTTTTTTCTATAATCTGATGTTACTGCTTCTTTCTATAATATATATCCTCCTCTGTCATTATCTTCTCTTCTTCTTCTTCTTCTTCTTTCCATGCCCTGTTCCTTATTATTATTATTATTTTTAATACAGTTGCTGCCATCTTCAATTGTCTCTGTTCTGGTGGGTAATTTTTTTTTTCCTCATTTTCTGCAACTTTTAGCTGGTCTTCCAATTGCTTCTTTTCTAACCGCAGCTACTTCTTTTCGATTGCGTCTTTCTGTAATATTTTCTGGTTGTTGTTGGTTCAACAATAATCTAATTTTTACAATTTTATTTAAAAAGAAAAATATTAAATTGGTAAATATGGAAGTATTGATGAGACTTACATTAAAATTAATACTATTGAAGATGAATTTCTTTTTCATTTGCGTTGTTCTGTAGATAAAATGTGATCATCTGATGCCTCCACTGCTTCTACTAAGAAAGATATTGACTAGGAGCATGGTTGTTTAGTCTAAACTCCTTTTTGAACTTACTTGCTAAGTTTTCTAGTTTTTAGTGTATTTTGTTGTCATTAAAAGTTTTATCTCTTATGTATGTTGATGTTTTAGTATTATAACATATTACATGTGCAATTATTGTATATATAAATATATATTTTGATTTTGTATTTTAACTCCACTTTATATGAAAATACCCGCACTTCGCTTTGCACTTGAGCCCCAGGAGAGCCAATTGCTTTTTTATGCGTTTCGCTTTTAACTACTATGGCAATATCCAACAAGAAATCAAGAAGATTAGCCTTCAATAGACACAATGTAGAAGGAATAACAATTTATGTTTCAGATGTGGGGATAAGTATGCCCCTGGTCATCAATGCAAACTCCGGCATCTTAATTTTGTGCTAACAGAAGAAGAGGAGGCTGAGTTGTTGGACGCCATTGGTGAACAAGATGAGATGATTGGGAATCCAGGACATTAGTAGATGTGTCCTTACATGTATTGACAGTCAATGTGAGAGAAAGACTTTGAAGTTATATGGAATGATTCGAGGTAAAACTATTTCCATATTGGTGGATGCTGGCTGCACCAATAGCTTCTTAAATTTTAGATTGCTAAAGAATTGCATCTTAAGAAATTAAGAATTGCAACACTAAGTGCTACTATAGTGGATGGTATTATACATACAGCAATGAATATTTTCCTGAAGTAGAGTAGAGTAATCAGGGATATGTTTTCTTGTATTCATTGGTGCTTATGGATATTAGAAGTGCATTGGATGCCTCAGTATGGTCCTATTTCCTTAATTGATGAGAATTCTGGAATTGTATTGGAAGGAGTAGTGCAGCAACCCTATGTGAAGCTGATCAGAGGCAAGTCTGTGAGGAAGTTTGAGCAATAAAGGGGCAGGAGCATCGCTGCCATCAATGCTGTTCCACAATTACCAAAGTGTCGGGGGTAACTATTCTTCCTGAAGGGATTTCTCAATTGTTAAAAGAGTTTTCTGATATTTTCGCTGAACCTCATACCCTTCCACCAAATAGAACTCATGATCCCTCAATTTCTCTAAAACCTGATTCTCAGCCCTTCGAATTGAAACCTTGGAGATATCCTCATTCTCAGAAGACAAATATAGAAAACCAAGTGTCACACATGTTGCAAACTAATATCATTAAGCTAATATTAGTCTTTTTTCCTTTCCTGTCTTACTAGTAAAAAAAAAAAGATGATATTTGGCGTTTCTTTGTAGATCATAGACTTCTTAATGCTATAACCATAAAAGACAAATGCCCAATACCTAATATTGAAGAGTTATTGGATGAGTTACCTGGCTCTAAACTATATTAAAAAATGGACCTTACCACCAGATCAAGGTAAAGCTACTGATACCCAAAAAACTGCTTTCCAAACTCGTCAAGGCTATTATGAATTCCTTGTTATGCCCTTTGACCTAACCAATGCTCCTGCAACCTTTCAATCCTTGATGAATGAGATTTTTCAGCCTTACGTTTGAAAATTTGTTCTTGTTTTCTTTGATGACATCCTAGTTTACAATAAGGACATTGAGACCCATCAATAACATTTGAAAATTGTGCTAACCACTCCGAGATTCCACCAGTTGTATGCAAAGAGGTCTAAATGTATGTTTGCTCAAGTAAGGGTGGAGTACCTTGGTCACATTGTGTTTCGAGAAGGAGTTGAAATGGATGTAGCTAAAGTAGAATGTATGTTGAGTTGACCTATTCCTTCATATGTGAAGTCTCTTAGGGGATTTTTGGGTTTGATTATGGAGTGATTTGCAAGCCTTTGACTGATCTCCTTAAGATAGATGGGTTTATGCAGACTAACAAGGCTATTCAAGTTTTTACAACAACAACAACTAGAGCCTTAGTTCCAAAAATTTGGGATTGGCCATGAGAGACAAATATAATATAATTAGAATATATATATATATATATATAATAGTAATAATAATGAAAATAATAATAATATTATTAAAAATAAAAATAAATAAATAAAAAGTAAAAATAAAAATAAAAAGATATACACACACACTACCCATCTAAACTTAAAACTTAAAAAAAGAAGAAGTGATGATCTAATATGCTCTAATTCCCCTACGCCACTGATTCCTGTTTGAAATTATCTTTTCATTTAACTCTTAAGTGTTGTATCTTTACGAATACATTGCATCAATGTTTTTAATGGTCTAGCTCGTCGTTTGACTAAATCTCTTATATTTAAGCTTTCAATCTTTTGACACTAAAAAATTCATTGAGTAAAGCATCTATGCTAAGTATGCCCAATTTCCTTAAGGGTTTTATTGTTCAAAACGGATGCCTGTAATAAGGGAATTGGGGCCGTGTTAATTTAAGAAGGGCTAGCATACATGAGTAAGGCACTTAGTCCTGAAAATCTGGGCTTATCAATATATGAGGAGTTACTTGCAGTGAAAATGGTCGTATCTAAATGGAAACACTATTTGGTGGGGCATCATTTCATCATAAAGATTGATCATCAAAGCTTAAAGTTTCTATTGGAGCAGAAGTTGACCACTTCACTGCAGCATAAATGTCTTACCAAGCTACTAGGATTCGATTATGATATCTAGTATAGAAAAGGAGTGGAGAATACTGTAGCAAATGTTGTTTGGAAGTTGGGAATGAAGAGTCTGGAATACGCCATGTTTTGACCTGTATTAAACCTAAGTGGATAATGGATGTGGCACTTAGCTATGAGCAAGATGATGAATGTCAACAACTGATTGCTCAGAAGCTATTAACTTCTGATAGTTTACTGGATCATGACAATCAAGATGGTATTCTCATATATTAAGGGAAAATCTATGTGGGAAGTAATCATGATCTAAGGCATAAGATTGTGAAATCTTTACATTTCCTCAGCTATGGGGGGTCATTCTGGTCAGTTAGCTTGTTTTCAGAGATTACATAGTGCATTCTATTGGCCTGGCATGAGAAGGCCGGTGGCGTAGTATGTAAAGGAATGTGATGTGTGCCAGAGGAGTAATTCAGAACATGTGTCTTATTCGAGATTATTACAGCCCTTGCTAATTCCTGCACAGGCTTGGTCTCAAATCAGTATAGATTTTATTGAATCCTTACCACTTTCTAAAAATTGTGACACCATTCTAGTGGTGGTTGATAGGTTGACTAAGTTTGCACATTTTATGAGCCTTAAACACCCTTTCACAGGCATTACAGTAGCAAAAATGTTCTTGATAAGGTGTATGGGCTTCATCGATTATCAGAAGCTATTGTATCAGACGGGTAAGATCTTTACTAGTCTGTTCTGAGAGGAACATTTTAGATTGGTGGGAGTTCAATTGAATTACAGTTCTTCCTATCATCCTCAAACAGATGGTCAAAGCAAAAGAGTGAATCAGTGTTTTGAGACTTATTTGAGATGCATGACTGGTGAGAGACCTCAATAGTGGTGTTCCGACTTCCAATGGCAGAATGGTGGTATAATACTGACCATCATACCAGCATTGACATGACTCCCTTTGAGGCATTATATGGCTACAAACCAGTGCAGTTTTGTTTGGGATCACTTGGCGAATCTATAACACCAGCTGTAGATAATTTGGTAAGAAGCAGGCAAGTCTTACTGCAAACTCTGCAACAACAATTGGTTAAGGCTCAACAAAGGATGAAATATTTTGCTGATAAGCATCGTTCTGAGAGGGTGCTGGAAGTAGGGGATTTGGTTTATGTTAAGTTACAACCTTGTAGGCAGCAGTCTATGGAGTTGAGGAAGAGCCTGAAAATATCTTCTAAATACTATGGACCATTTCCTGTGATTGGCAAAGTGGGGAAGGTGGCCCACATATTGCAATTACCTGCTGGCTCTTGGATTCATCCAATTTTCCATGTTTCCATCTTGAAGAAGTTAGGACAAGGTCTACCTATCATGCGTGCACTTCCATTTGTCGGTCCTAATGATTAAATTCGAATAGCACCTGAGGCTGTATTGAAAAGAAGAGCTATAATAAATCAGTGTTGGTTGGCTCAGTTGGAAGGAAGGAAGCTGAGTTCCCTTAATCATGGTCGTGAGTTCAACTCCTCAAGGGTGCGAAAAAAATCACGTTGGCAGACCTCCCCCGAAAAGGGGCCGACAGTAGATCGATCCGTATTAGTCGGGATGAAGCTCCGGTTACCAGGTGGGAAGCCAAAAAAAAAAAGAGCTATAATAAGGAATCATCAAATGGTATCTCAAGTGTTGATTAAGTGGATCAATTTGGCACTAGAAGAAGCAACTTGGGAAGACTTGGACTTTGAGCACAATTTCCAAAATTCCAGTCTTGAGGACAAGGATGTTGTCTAGAGGAGGCTATTGTCATGATAGAGCTAATCAGTCATTGTAATGTGTCTTGGTAATTCTTTTGTAACTGTCAGCTGGATAGTTTGTTAAGCAATTAGGTTAGTTTATTTAGTTTGTTAGGCAGTTAGCTAAATCAAAACAGTATTAATAGATGATTGGGAGGTTGAGGGTGGTTTTGTTTTGTTGTAATTCCCCTCCTATTTTCTCTCTCTGCTTCTTCTCACTCCCTCTCTGCTAATTCTTCTCAATTCTCACTACTATTGATTTTTTTTCTTTCTAAATTCCTTCTTGAGTCTTACACTTTTGTCTGTTGGAGGAATTTTTTCATCAAAAACAATCACCTTGGCGTAGCTGGTCCTAGGGCATGGAAAGTGCTCATTGTACTTGTGGAAATTTTGAATCTGGAATAGGTTGGAGGGGAACACTTATTATTTCACCATATCAAATGTTTAGAGCAGAAGGGGAAACTTCTTTAACTTACATATAGTCCTATTTTACCATTGGTCTTCTACAAACCCTTGTGCGAATGATGCCTTAAATCGTTTCTTCTTTTGCGGATTCAGGAACTCATTGGAGTGACACTGGCTTGGTATCTTTTGGCATGCCTATTACTGCTGGTGGTGGTTTATAAAAATTAAATTGTGCCACAAGAATGCAAGCTTTTTTTCCATGGACCTGCAGACAATGAGAGTAAGAGGGGAGCTTCTCAAACCATCCTGCAAAAATTGTCTTAGAAGGTTATTCTTACTCATGTAGAGGTTAAATTAAACATCTTTGAAAGTCTATTATGAGAGAGAAGGGGATTGAGGGGGGTCTTGCAAAATCTTTTATCAACCATCATGTTTAGAGAAACCAAAGGAAAAGGTGGTCCTAGAAAAGTCCAATGAAAATCTTAGTTGCTATGGGAAGCTAGTAAATCATAAAAATGACGTCTACTGGAGTCATTATCCCCCTATGCACTACTGAACTGGAAACTAACTTTAGGTCATTGACTCTTGCTTGGTAGATGCATTTTGGATATACCTTATAGCATTTCTGATGGGGATTCTTATTGTTTGAGAGAGTAGAGTTATTAGTACAATGGAACCCATTTCAGGTTCCTAGTTTGTTTTAGATTTTAAGATCTAGGTAATGATTGCTCACAGTTGTATACATTCCATAGTTTCAGATCCTGTTTAGGAGGATTTTTGCATTGTCTGTGGGTCTCTCCTCTCCTTAAATGCTGTTTAGTGGTGATTTGAACATGATTAGATTCCCCTGTGACAAATTTGTTTCCAAAAATTAATTGCAAGCATGAAAACTTTTCACATGTTCAGTTGCAGGACAGTCCGTTTGCCTAATTATCTATTCACTTGTCTAATTATCATTTTTCTTCTTCAATAGTTTTTTATTTTATTTTATTTTTTCCTCAGTAAATGGAGAACAGGGAGAACTCTTTCGTAACCTAGTCAAGGAGACCTATTGACTTGTGATCAACCAATCCTCATACTTCGTAGTTTAGTCAAGTAAAATGCGGCTCAACCCCTTTGATCTTTGACAACCTGTAGCTTATTAGTAGTTCTTTCAAGTCCTCTTTTATGGAATCTTGAAATCAGAATATATATATATTTGTTTTTTTTAGGGGGGGGGAGTTTTAGGTTTGTTACTATGTTGAAATCTTGGCCAGGACTGCAGTTACCAGATTCATTAAATTTACTGCTAATTCTGTTCCAAAACGTGGTACCTTCCTATATGAAATAAAGAAAATTTTAAAGGGAAGAGAAAAGATGGTCGAGAAGCCAACTGTAAAAGCTACAAAATAACTTAACCTCATAATTATTTTTGTCATTATCTTTGAAACAAAAGTTATATAATTGTAATTATCTTTAAAATTAAGGATATATAATTGCAATTATAAAAAATAACAACAATTAGACTCTTAGTCCCAACAATTGGGGTCCGCTTTGGAGTGGGTGTACATGTACATAGCCTTCCCCTTGCATTTTTGCAAAGATACTGTTTCCACGTATATAATTGCAACTATCTTTCAAAAAAACAAAAGCTATGTAGTAATTATCTTTTTAATTATTGTTAAAATCAACTACAAATTTGGGGAAAATTTCTCGGGCATCCTTGTTGAAAACTTAGCTTTGAAAATGTATCCCGTTCCCAAGCCTTGTCCAACGTTCCGAACGATTCCTGAATTTGGTAACATGGTCATCTCCACGAATAACCCCCCTGAACTTTAGACTAACTTTCAAACAATCCAAAAAGCTTTTATTGCTAGCAATTATCTTCCAAAACTTTTAAAACAAAAGTAAATAGCCCCCCATAAGTTGCTACTTACCTAAAAGTTCACATGCAACGCACCTTACACGATTTCTTTCTCTTTCAAACCACGCTGTAAAAATTAAAAAAGGGGCAAAAAAGCTTTCTTAAGGGAGAAGGAAACAAAGGAAAGATTCGGGAAAGATTTATTTGAAGACTAAGTATGAAATTTTTGTGAAAGTTTCAGTTGGGAGGGTCAAATTGGGTGAAGAATTATTATAAGAGTAAGAAGAAACTCAAGAAAATTCTCTGAAAAATATTAGTTATTGTTAGAAATTTTGGTAAGTTTTGTTGGAGATGAAAAAGAAAGAAAGCGAGTCATGGGCATAATTTGGAAGTTTGATTCAACTTCCTTGTGAAACTCAAGGAGGAGACAAGTTATGGAATCTTTACATCATCCACATAGGGGCAAATCAAAACCTATTTTAGTTCCACCATCTTTTTTACTTTTAGCAAAAAATGGGTAACCAAACCCACAAAGCACACATATGGACACGTACATTATACAAATCAACAATGATTCGAGTTTAAATTTACGGTAATAATATATTTGCAAGGATAAATGTTTGTGATCATCTAATAATGTTTATTAATGCCATCGAACAGTGAAGTCATTGTTTGAGGCAATGCCACACTTTTTCTTTTTATCCTAATTAAAAAAAAAAATTAGATTCAATTACAATCCTATTTTCAATTACAGCTCCAGCATAAATACAATGACCTCCACCCTAGTTTTCTCCCATGCTTTATCTTTTTATCCTAATTTATAAAAATACAATGATCACGCCAATATAAAGATTCCTTGCTTGCCCGATAACCCCCCCAACTCTCTCTCTCTCTAAACTATCACTCTACTAATCATTAATAATTTTATACATGGTGCTAACAAATTCTAGTTTATAATATGTCTAAGTACTTTTGCAGTTAAAATATTTAAGATGCGAGTACTGATGAAATATGACAAGAAGGTATACAAATTATGCTTTCCTCATTTGTGCATTGTATAATTAGTTAGTAGGTAAAAAATTAGTTTGTTTTTCATGAATATAGTTGTCACAGAGAAGTGTGCTTGAAGTATTGCTCGAGTATCAGACAAGTATGTAATTTTCTTGTTTTAAATAATAGAAAAGAATGGATATGCCACATTTGTTATCCACAAGTGAATATTATATCCAATATGTGCCTTGGATAAGACTTCATTTTTGAAGTGTACACGCTTCCCAAAGTTTGTATGAGTTCTTGCAATTTTCTCAGTTGTATTATATTTCCTTCTTCACCCCAAGTTCAGTTGGGGAGATGTTTGCATTAGATTTTGAGAGGATCCTTTCCTCATTTTACCAATTTTTTTTCTTGACAATGCTTTTTCTAGCTTCTGTTCTTCGGTTAGGAATTTCATTTTTTTTTTCTTTTAGAAATCCAAATGATTAAGAAACCTTAAATCTCTTTCATCTTCGATGATTATTATCCCTTTCAAAATACAGGTTCCATAACCTGGACTCTTGATATTTCTTGGTTGGTTTTATGTTGAATTGTAATTTTACTCTGTTGCCAAGAATTTAAACCATTTTGTTTCCCACGGGAACGTTTATCTAAGGCCAATGTTTTGTGCAATATTGAATTAGCATGTTGCAAGACTCATATAAGATCCAGCAATGCATGTCACAGAGAAATGATAATATGCCCTGCGCAGAAGTAGATATCAGAGCAGATTTTGAGGAACATGGCATTATACAGTCAGACAATGACATGTCATATGTAATAGGACGAGAATTATGATCCAAAATATTGTGTTGAATGAATGGTTCTGTGAAGTTGATTCCACCCTGTAAAAGTTTGTGGTCTTTAGAGTTGAATATCAAAGCCTTGGAGTAGTAGAAGAAAGAAAACTCCCGGGTGAGAATTTTATTTCAAAGTTAAGAGTTATTGACTGTTAATATTAGAATGTGATTTTAGTTATTCTTATTTCCAATTTGTTTTGTAATTCAGGAGTCCCAGTTATTTGTTTTAACAAGTCCCATATATTTTAAAAGTGAATGCCTAAAATGTTTCTCAGAACTTTTTAGTGCACTGGAAGATGAAAAACTTATCAACAATGCATTGCTTTATTTATTTGTGTTCAATATCTTATTATGGCATTTAACATCTTGTCGCCTTTACATTCCATGTTCGATTCATTCTATTGTTTTCCTAACCCTTTGGTGGGAACATATGCAAAGGTTTTGGCTTTTGGGGTCACATACACAAGGGAGGAAAAAGAGGTGGAAATGTGACACCACTTAAAATTTTTCCCCTTCTTTCTCTTTGTTTATTCACAAAATGGTTTGATCAATTTTGCGAGACCTCCTAAATCCAATATTATGCTTGATGACCATGTCTAATGCTAAATCTCCTAACAAATTACTTTGTTAATTTGTTCTCTTTTTTGTTGGCAGCCTTGTCCTCCCCTATGTGATAGCAAGGGCAGCTATGTCTCTCAGTTTGAGCATACCATCTTATTAAGGCCGACCTGCAAAGAGGTGATATCTAGAGGCGATGACTACTAAGTCGACGCTATTAATTTTCAAAAGGTATTTTCCATAGGGTTGTCAATTTCTTTTGGACCCTAAACTCACACAAAATTTTAAGGTTTGCCTCTCTTTCTCCATTACTGGCCATATCCATCTTTTGAGGAACTGCAGTGTTGTAATTCAACTCTTGCTGAGCACCGATTAACTTTCATTATGAACATAATGGATTCCATATACCATGAATTTATGTTCCACCCGGTTATCTACTTGGCTACCTACGCGTTGAAGTTTTCCCCCATTTATCTATGCTATTTACATCTTATTCTCCGATTTGGTTGCCTCAATGTTGATGGTGGATGGTGATGATGGAACCCTGAGGCAATAGCCGTACTCCAACTCTGCAAAATAAGGAGAAATCTTGATTCGGATTCTTACATTAGATCTACGGTCAAATTAGAGGTTGGATTTTAACAAAGATAGGGAGAAGACATGAATTAAAGGTCCGTTGGTCTTTTTTCCTTTAGTAGCTGCAGTTGGTCTTGCACGAGAGCGATCGAGATATCGTTTTCCCTAGAAGATAAAAAGAATTACATAACGTGGTTGACTAGTGGCCACAAGCAACTTCGCAAGAAATTCCAGACAACTATAACAATAATGTTGATTGTGTAGGCAACAGCCAATAATTACATTATTCTTATATATATTTATATATAATTATAACATCGAATCTCATTTACCACACGAGTTTGCTCTCCTATATATAAAAGAATAATAATAATAATAATTTTCCTAATGTAATTTTAAAAAATCAGAAGGGTAATATCTTCACCAATTGAATTGAAATATGAAGGAATTAGTTTTATAATAAACTTGTATTGTAGAATGTCAAAATCAATGTGAATAGGGTTATAATTATTGAATAATGACAAATTAAAAATTCATTAAATATCTCAACTCATTGAGCACGTATTAAGTTTATGACAATGGCATAGCTAAGTTGAAAAAGCTATCCTTAAATTGGGTTTGATAATGTTTGAACTGGATTAGTCAGAATATGATTCAAAATACCGGTTGCTTATTAAAAAAAAAAAAAGGAGAAAGGACAATGGCACAAATGCAAGCAGCTTCATTTTGCGACACGCATTTTAGTTGGTATTTACTCTATTATAATCTTAATTAATGGATCTGACTCATGCCAATTACTAAAATGCATATCACAAAATGATGATTTTAATTTTTTTTTTTTTTTTTTTTTTTTTTTTTATGTTTGTGACGATATTCAAATTCAATATTAGAATTGAAACTAAATTAGTGGTATAAGTTTGAAAACACTTCCACGATTCTGATTCGGTTTTACAACTACTTGATTCTAATTCAAATCGAAATCTTGATTATGTCCAAGCTTGAAGATAAAAAATTTGGACAATTACTGTTTGACTAGCCTTTTTCACCTACATATGTAACAATTTTAAAGCTTAGTGAAACTCATTTGAGAAAGCCAAATAATTACTGACAGCATTTGATCACATTCAAACTCAAATATATGTTCTTAATGATAGCCTTACCATTATTAAAAAAAAAAAAAAAAGAAAACCAGCAAAGTTTTTGGTTTTTTTTTTTTTTTTTTTTTTTTTGGTTTTTGAGTTTTTTATTTGAAAAAAAAGGAATATCAATATTACTACCAACGTCTAATTTGTCCAATATTTGGGAATTGGTACTCATTAAATAAAATTTTGAATTCGTATTTTGTATATGAAAAAAAAGGTACTAAGAGAGTTTTGTTTCTTAAAGTTTCGACGTGAATCAAATCGAATTTAGTCAAATTCAAAATAATTATCGAATATCAATGATTTATAAAAAAAATATCAATATTACCTTGTAATTTTGTAAAAAGATAATTAGAGATGATGAATATGACGAATTAAACATGACTATAAAATTTTATATCGTTATAAAAAATTCAATTTGTCATAACTATTGTGTTCAGAACAAACTAATTTTTCAGTTCTAAAATACCAAGAAATTATGCTACATCGCCACAACTCAATTATTTAAACATAATTTATTTTATTCTGACATGGATTAATAAATTCGTGGTTAAATAAAATATGAATAAAGATATTTGCTCCGATCAATCCCTTTTTTGGTAAATGGGGAGATAAGGAGAGGGTAGAATAGGAAAGGGGGGATGGACACCTGGGAATGAAGTGGAAGTGGGTGGGCTTAAGTCCACCTCTTTTGGACAACTCACGTGGCATAGCTGTTCCCTTTGTAGTCTGCTGTCACAGTCCAGCCCTCCAATATAAAAACAGAAGGTAGTGAGCTATTGTTCTAGGAATATAAGAGAAAACAAAGTATGGAAATTACAGGGAAAGGGAAATGAGGTTTCACAGTAAATGACCATTGTGGGAGTAAGGATCGATGGTAATTGAGAGAATGAACGTTGGAGAGAAGAGAAAGAAAGAGATTGAGAAAGAAAGAAGTGTAGAGAGAGGTTAGAGAGAGAGGAGAAGAAACAGAGGGAGAGAGATTTCTGTCAAAAACACAATCCTGTTGCCTTCTTCATTTTCATATCCTTTTATATACTGATTGATGATTTTGTTACCTAACTATCCCAACTACTGTAACAAATCAATTATTATAGTTGGAACTAAATCCAATGATTGATCAAGTAGTTTGGATTGTTGAACTAGCCCTTATATTTGAAACTCCTTGCTTGTCTGTTACAATTTTCCCCCCTTTTCTGGTTAGCTTAAGAGACTGCTCTTGTAATAATACAATCTCGAAAGCTTGTAAGAGAGTAGTGGATTTTATCATCCTTAACATAGACTTGATATCTTCTCTAACTCCACTTATGCAGCTCGAAATGAAGTATGACTCGTTGAGTTGGGGATTTTTGTGAAACGTTATGGACTAAAGTTCTTCAAATTTCTCCTAATATTCTGTTATAAAACTATGTTATTGTAGTTTATTAAATTCCTCCATCTTGTCTTGCAGTCCTTTGATCTCAAATCTTTGAGATAACAAACTGGAAAACTCTACCTATTCCAGTTCTCTTTTAACTCTTTTTAAGTCCTTGATACCAGATTTCCACTTTCCCTTCTAGATACATTTCTATTGTTTCGACTTTTTTATGGTTGGGTATTTGGTATACTGTAAAGAACTTATTATATTTCCTTATCTACATTCGTGGATTATCACCTTAGAAGAGAGGAAGCTCAACTTTGGGTGGATTTGGCATCATACTTTGTGGTTGATGATCTCTTTTGTTGGAGTAAGTCTCCCCATCTATTCGTATTCTACCCTCGTCTGGCATAGGAAAAATTGGTGAGTCCAGATTTCTTTCCGTCCAGTTTTCTTCATACTTTTCTCGTTGCGATTTTTGCAAGAAAGCACTGAAACGAGCTTCAAAGTTTATTAAAAAGGCATCCATCTTCTGGTTCTGTTATTCTAACTTTTTGTCCACATAAAGCTTCAGTTTATCCATTTTGGCTTCTTGCTTCTTGAACTGATCTTCTTGAGTACATTGTCTAGTTCCTCGTGCCATTTTAGTCTCTGGTCCAAGAATCAATAACTCTGATACCAATTTGTCATAGTTCAGCCTCTAATATAAAAACAGAAGACAGTAAGCTATTGTTTAAGAAATGGAAGAGAAAACAGAGTATGGAAATTATAGGGGAAGGGAAATGAGGTTACATAGTAAATGACTATTATGGGAGTAAGGATCGGTGGTAATTGAGAGAATGAAGGTAGGAGAGAAGAGAGAGAAGGAGATTGAGAGAGAAAGAAGTAGAGAGAGTGGGATTAGAGAGAGAGAGAGAGAGAGAGAGGAGAAGAAACAGAGGGATAGAGATTTTTGTCAAGAACACATTCCTGTTGCCTTCTTTTTCATAACCTTTTATACAGATTGATGATTTTGTTACCTAACTATCCCATCTATTGTAACAAATCAATTATTACAGTTGGAACTAAATCTAGTGATTAGTTTGGGTTGTTGAACTAGCCCTTACATTTGAAACTCCTTGCTTGTTTGTTACATCTGCATTCAATCCGTCGTCTTGTCCATGACTCCTACTGCTATAATGTCCCTCTCCCTCTATTTATTAAGAAATCACTACATAATCTCTTGTTTGTCTCACTATTTTTTTAAACTTATTTTGTTTAAATTATTTTTTATTTTTTACATAAAAGTTAAATTTATTTATTAAAACAACTAAAACAACTATTATTATTATTATTATTATTATTATTATTATTATTATTGATGATACTAGGTTTAACAACTCATGATCATAACGCAAATTATAAAGAGTCTAACAAGCCATAACTATAAAGCCCACCGAATGACTGCTTGATAAATAATCATGATAATCGAGTAGGTACGTGGCCAACCTCTCTTGGTACCAAGCATTCGGCCATTCCCTCTTGATCTTCTTTTGGTATACCTTGTTTGCTCGACCTTCTTGTTACTCGACCTCCCGGTCATTTAGCCTATCGATTTTTTGGCCTCTCAGTCGCCCCATCCTCCTACCGAATTCTTTTAGTTAGGTTTCTCGGTTACTACAATAGTAATCTCCCATTACGCAACATCTCCCCTAAAGCCAATCTAGGTCATGAGTATTTGATAAGAAAGGAAATTTTTAACAAATTCAAACATACTCTAATCCAATACGAATCTCTTGTAATCTCGCCCGATATAGGACGAAATCTTCATGATGGCTTGGACTTTCCTCAGCCTCCAACAACTCTGAATTTACTGAAAGTCCTCGACTATGATTCCTGTAATCTCAAAAGATTTCCAATGGTCTCTCCACAAGACAAGAAGGGTTTCTATGCCTCTTATTGTGCTGACACACTATATATATTCTGAGCAGAGACAACCTAAAAAAGGTACGTAACATACTCAACTTTACACATATTATACAAAGGCAACACATGGCTATTTAAGGCTCTACTTAGTCTGTTCTCTCTCTTTCTTTTACCGTTTTTTCTGACTTGAGGATTGGAACTCTTTCCGTTAGACTCTGGCAGGTCTTTTACGGATTATTCCACCATTAAAGATCCGTTGACAATTCCCCACTTGATCCAAAAGGACAATTCTATCGGTGGAGCAAACCCACCTCTTATTATTATTATTATTATTATATAAATAGTAATACTGATCTCAATTGAATTTAAACTTAATTTTTATAAGAAATATTATCGGTCTCAATATCTCATGATTGTTAATCAAAATTCTTTCCAATTTCTTTTTTTTTTTGTGCCTCTCTTTTATATTTCAAACATTATTTCAAAACTATTTTGAAAAATTAGAGGATTCAAGTATTACTTAAGTAGTGTTTGTAAGTAAGCATTTTATGTTTTTTGTATTTGATTTTTTTTTTTTTTTTTTTACCAATAGGTGTCCAAATCCATATTCTTATTAATCTAGTTTGAGTATTATTGGATCCAATTTAGGAGAAACTCTCCAAATATAATCTTTTACATTTTCAAATTTTATTAACGCTAAGTGATGCCTAAGTTACTATTGTATTACCATATTAGTTAATGATAGAACATGGCCCCAATCATATGGGGCCAAAGATAGTCAGGCCCACTGTTATGTCCCAACTCCAACCCTCACCGGGGTTTCATCGGTGACAGATTGCCTGGCTCTCGCTAGGGTTCAGTCACTTACACGAGTAGCAGAAATCATACTAAAATAATAGATTTTCTTTATTTCAGTCACTATAAATATTATGAAAATTTTCTATACATGATAAAATAGTAGAAGTTATATTATAGAGAGATTTTCCACAAATTCTCTTCGACTCCCATTCTTGCAGGGTCAAAAATATTTTTTGGTGTGAGCTTGACAGCCTAGTGAGGTCCGTGTGTGCATATGTAGAAATCTTTTCATTGTAAAATTGTATGATAACGATTTCATTATAAAATTTTTTATAAAAGCCTTCAATGTAGCAATATCATGCATAAACAATAATAACAATAACACATAACAATATAATACAGGTGACAGTTTACTTTCATTTTATCACTCCATGAGAACAGTCTCCTTATCGCCCCCCTCAAGATCCATTTTCAGAAAGTTCTATCACTCTCCCTCACATTAAGTAGACAAACCTCCTATCCACATTAATGGAGTGCTACCAGTATGTATTTTGACGTTCAACATAACCCTTGCTTGCTTAACGAATCTCTACACATATCTGTTTATATAACAATCACAAACACATATATTGATGCAGCAGTAGGAAATCATTGTAATAGTAGTAAATCATGATAGCAGTAGAAAATCATAATAGTTATGTATAAAAATATATAAATACAATAGACACTCACCTCAAAGAGTTGTCTTAACTAAAATTTTCTACTCAACTAGCTTGCCTTTTTCCTTTTTAGTACTTTTCTCTTTTTCCCTCTCTCTTTTTCTTCTTCTCTCTCCTCTCTCTATCTCTCTTTCTCTTTTTTTCTCTTCCTTTCTCTCTTTCTCTTTCTGTCTCTCTTTCTTTCTTTCTTTCTTTTTTTCTCTTCCTTGGGTGGATTTGGTTTGGAATGGAAAGGTGATGGGGTATTTATAAGTGTTGGAAGGTGATGGATTGTTGACATGTGTTAGGACATTTGTCCATCATGTAAGCCTCTTGTTCTTTATGCAAGACATGTGTCCTCCCATGTGTCAATTATGGAAGACACCTATCTTTTATGCTTGACATTTGTCCTCCATACGGTTTAATTTGTTGCGAGACAAGTGTATTGGAAGGTGGATGGGCAGTGGATGGGCGGTGGAAGGGCGGTTGATGTCAAGTGTCCATTGTCTTGGTCAGTTATGTTTATTTAGGTGTGCAAGTTCATTGTACTTTAGGTATTCGACACTTCTGATTACTTATTTCCGTGTAATGTCAATTAAGTAAATATTATTTACTTAAGAATTATATGTAAATAAGGAAATATCTCCTATTTGAATTCAATAAAAATAGTTTCAAGGACTAATTTTTTAAGGATAAAAAGTTAACTCTTCCTTCTAAGAGCAAAACTCGAGATGACTAATTTTGTTGGATTTTATTCGAAGGGTTAATTCTAGAAAAATAGGTTTTCACCTAATTAATCATAATGAACAATTACCGAGACTTTTTCTTCCTATTTTCTAGACATTTCAGATACCTCATTTTTGGAATACTTAGTCTCTTGCGAGTTTGGTCAAACCTATATTTTTAATATTCCAAGTCTCTAATTTCATACCCAATTCATTTTTTTGGGTAGCCTTATTAATTTTACAATTAATAATTAGTTATTTCTTGCAACTAAATTAGGGTATGTGACATTCCTTCCCCTTTAAAAAAATTTCATTCTTGAAATTTGTACTTGATTGCCGGAACAGAGTAGGATACTTTGCCGGATCTCATTTTCAAGTTCCCCTATAGCATTTTCTATTCCATGGTTATTCCTGAGTACTTTTATCAGATATAATTCCTTTGATGTCACCTTCTTTATATCAAATTCTAAAATCTTAACCAATTTTTCCTCATAAGTTAGATTTGATGAAGTTAGAGTGGTTGATAATCTAGTACATGATCTGGATTGGTTTGGTACATAAGGAGTTATGGCACATGGAATATATCATGTATCCTAGACAAAATTGGTGGTAGTGCTAACCTATCCATAATTATTCATATTACATCATATCCTTCTTTGTCTCAAGTTAAGTTCTTTTTGAAAGAATAGACATTTTAAACTCTTATGATCCATAATACCTCAAAATTATCTTATACAAATAATGTCTCCATTTTTGAGAATTTAGCTGCCAACTCCAAATCATGAGTGAAATAATTTCATTGGTAAATCTTTAATTGTCTTGATGCATATGCTATAATCTTTGTGTTTTGCATTAATAAACATCCTTATCCTTTCTTTTTTATGCAATCTGCATAAAGCACAAACCTATCTTTTTTTTCGGCGAAGTAAGTATTGGGACTGTAGTTAATCTTTAAGAAAACTTTTCTTCATATTTGTTGTCATAAAACTTAATGTTTTTCCAAGTCAGCTTCAATTTCAAAACAAATCTTGTATAAATTTTCGATAATAACCTGCTAATCCTAGAAAATTTCGTTCTTCAGTTACTGTCCTAGGGGTTTTTCATGAAAAATAGATTTTTCCCTGAAGATCAACGGAAATTCCATTCACAGAAATTTCGTAACCAAAATTCACATTTGTTAAATTTGGCATGTAATCTATTTTCTAAGAATCTACAATGCAAATGTTTCTTATGCTTTCTTTCTAATTACAATAAATCATCTATAAAAAATTACTATGAAGTGATTAATATACCAATAGAATACTATGTTCTATAAAGGCATGACCATAAATTCATAATGACTATATCAAATTCTAAAGGTTGTCTTATAAATATCCTTTTTTTTTTTAATGTGACATTGTTCAATTCTCAATAATTGATATGCAATTGTAATGTACCATTTTTTTTTTTTGGACAAATAACATAAGAGCTCCCCATGGTTATACACTTGGTCGAATAAACCATCTTTCAAATAAATTTTACAATCGTACCTTAATAAAGGAGTTTTCTAGAGCGTGCTACAGATATAATAAAATCAAAAAAGAGTTTTCTATCTCCCACAAATTCAACATCAACATTTAAGATTTTTATCTAACTAGAATAATGAACGTGTGGAAACACGATCAAATAATATCTTAATCTTATGATTATTGAATAGTAGCCTACCTTTCATGATAGTAGATACTTCAAGAATTTCTTCTTCTTGCATGGCAAAGACTTTACCTTGTATTTTGGGTTTTTCATTCTGATTGCTTCGTTTTTTACCTTGAGGTAGGTTTCTCTTTCCTGTTATCCTAGGACAATCTTTAATGTAGTACTCATCACTTCCGTATCTTGTATATTTTTTAATTTTTAACCAACACCTATTTTCATTATGTTCTGGTTTTTGACAATAATCACGAAAGTCTCTTTATTCCATTTGCTTATTGGGACTTACTATACCTTTTTCTTGGCTTTAGGGTGCTAAGTCATTTGAACCCCTCTTTGATATCTTCGTATTTTCTTGAAATCTTCCTTGCTAGTAATTTGGTGGAGTTTCTCTTTTACTGAGTCCCATCTGTCATTTGTTTTTACTATCTTCTACTCGATATGCCAACTCTATTGCTTTAGAATAAGATTCTATGATGATAGGGGCTAAAGTATCTTGAATTTCCCAATGTAACCCCAGAACGAAATATTTAATTTGATTATCTTCAGTTGCTACCAATGAAGGAGCAAACTTAGAGAGTTTTGTCAATTTTATCTCATATTGAGCTACCGTTATATGATCTTACTTAAGAGTAAGAAATTCTTCTTTTCTTTTCTCCCGTATATGACGTGTTGAACTCTTTTAAGAAATTTTTTCAAGTACGTGGGGTATTATTTTGTTCCATTTATGTGAGATAGTTCGTCACCATTCTCTAACTATGTCAAAAAGTTGATACACTGCTAACCTAACTTTTTATTCATTTGAATAGTTTAATACTGCAAAAATTCCTTCCATCTCGTCTAACTACAATTTAACTTTTTCATCATATTCATAACCTCCATCAAATCTTGGAGGATGAAACTTCAGAAATTGCTCCAAGACAATATCCTCAGGTTTTTTGGTGTTTGGTGGCAAGTTATGGAGAGACTGCTGGTTGGCTATGTTATTGGCTTGTTGTTCCATTATTTGGGATACTCTATCTAGCATTGTAATTACTTGATTCAAGGAATTTGAGGGTTGGTCAATCAAATTATCTTGTTGTTGCCTTGTTCTAACCATTTTCAAGACATAAGATGCAAATCACTGGAAAATGTCAAAAGAAAAGTTAACATTTCTCATATACAACTCTTTCACAACTATATTACACTACTCAGACATACAACTACATTACACTACTTTCTTAACTAAAGCATACTTTTGACTAAACTCCACAATCTGATTTATTTACCGAGTCTTCATTAGGCACCTGTTTATTCCACCTCATTCTTGGTAATTCATCCGGCAATTCTTGAATTAGTCTTCTATAATCTTTGAGAATTTTTTCATATCTTGTTTTTTCATTTTCTAATGATATGCCTTTCTTAGTCAATTCAACAACTTGGTCCGCATATCTTGCTTTTTCATTTTCTAACAACAAATTCTTCTTAGTCAAGTTATCCACTTCTTCAACTGCTTGACTATAGTATTTTTCCAAATATTCATTCCACTTTTCTTGATAATCTAACTTTTCTTTAAGTGCAAATGTGTCCATTTCATGTACATATTTAAGCGCAGCTAACTCTTCTTTATATCTACTATTTTCGTGGCAAGCTTCAAGTGACATGCCTTTCTACCTCAATTTCTTTTCTAGCCTTGTTTAGCTATTGCCAAAGGTAGCTGCTTTTTTGCTAGCTATGGTCTAATTTCCACTATAATTCATCTATCACCGAATTTCTTTTTGTATTAGAAGAATCAACAATTTTTGACTCTTTATCACTATCCTCTATTACAATATATGGAACTTCATCATTCTCCTCAACAGTTCTCTCTTCAGAGGGATCTTCTTTAGAGACATAATGATTATTCCTAATTATAATGATAACTTATATGCAAATGTTCCTACTTAATGTTATCTTTTCCCTAAACTTAGGTTCTGATACCACTAAATTGTTATGCCCCAACTCCACCCCTCGTCGGTGCTTCATCGGCGATGAACTGTTTGTCTCTCGCCAAGGCTCAGTCACTTACATGAGTAGTAGAACTCATGCTAAAATAACAAATTTTCTTTATTTCAGTCACTATAAATATTACAAAAATCTTTTATACATGATAAAATAACAAAACTTCTATTCTAGAGAGGTTATCCACAACAAATTTATCTCTGTCAGCTCCTTTAATTCTCCTCGACTCCCATTTCTGCAAGGTCTAAAATAAGTTTTGGTGTGAACTTGACAGTCTAGTGAGATTCGTGTGTGCATGTGTGAAAATCTTTTTATTATAAAATTGCACAATAACAGTTTCATTGTAAAATCTTTTGAAAAAGCTTTCAATGCAACAATGTCATGTACAAACAATAATAATGGTAGCATATAACAATACAGTACAGGTAGCAATTCACTTTTATCATATCATTCGTTAAGAATAGTCTTCTTATCCCCCCACGAGATCTATTTTCGGAAAGGCCCATTACTCTCCCCCGTATTAAATGAACAAATCTCCTGCCCGTATTAATGGGGTGCTACCGGTATGTATTTCGCGTTTGACATAACCCTTGCTTGTTTAACGGATCTCCATGCATACTAGTTTATATAACAATTACAACACATACATTGATGCAGCAATAAGAAATCATTGTAACAGTAGTAAATTACGATAATAGTAGAAAATCATAATAATTATATATAAAAATATATGAATACAATGGATACTTACATCAAAGAGTTGTCTTAACTAAAATTTCTACTCAACTAGCTTGTCTTTTCCCCTTTTTAGCACTTTTCTCTTTTTCCCTCTTTTTTTTTGCTTCTTTCTCTTCTCTCTCTCTCTCTTTCTCTTTCTTTCTCTCTTTCTCTCTCTCTTCCTTTCTTCCTTTATCTTTTTCTATTTCTTGGGTGGATTTGGTTTGGGATGGAAAGGGAAAGTGGTATTTATAAGTGTTGGAAGGTGATGGATTGTTGACATGTGTTAGGACATTTGTCCATCATGTAAGGCTCTTGCTCTTGATGCAAGACATGTGTCCTCCCATGTGTCAATTATAGAAGACACCTATCCTTTATGCTTGACATTTGTCCTCCATGTGGTTTAATTTGTTCCAAGACAAGTGTATTGGATGGTGGTTGGGCAGTGGATGGGCGGTTGATGTTAAGTGTCAATTGTGTTGGCGGTTATGCTTATTTAGCTATCTAGATTCATTGTACTTTAGGTATTCAGCACTTCTGATTACACTTCTGGTTACTTATTTTCGTGTAATGTCATTAAGTAAATAAGTAAATAAGGAGTTACGCTTCCGTGTAATGTCACTTCTGGTTACTTATTTCCGTGTAATGTTATTTTAGTTCATTTACTTAAAAATCATACGTAAATAAGGAAATATCCCCCATTTGAATTCAATAAAAATAATTTCAGAACCTAATTCGTTAAGGATAAAAAGTCAACTCTCCTTCCAAAAAACAAAACTTAAAACGACTAATTTTGTTGGATTTTATTCGGAGGGCTAATTTTATAAAAATAGGTTTTTACCTAATTTAACTATAAGGAATAATTACCAGGACTTTTCTTTCGTATTTTCTAGATATTTCAGGTACCTCAATTTTGGGATGCTTAGTCTCCAGCGAGTTTGGTGAACCTATATTTTTAATATTTCAAGTCTCCAATTTCATACCCAATTCATTTGTTTGGATAGTCTTATTAATTTTACGATTAATAATAAGTTATTTCGTACAACTAAATTAGATTATGTGACACCCACAACCCGTCAACTGACCTTGTCAGTATTCACTGATCATTACCTTCTCAATAGCTAACTACTCGATGCTTCAACTGGTCGGTCCCAAGAGCTCCTCGGTGCTTGGTGGTCAATACGCAAACAACTAACATAATATTCACTCTCCCTAAATCATGGGGAGAATCTCATGTAAATAAAAGGGAGACCTATAACCGTGATCGATAAAGAAAATAATCTATGTAATGATTTAGACTTTCCAAACCGGATAGATTTTGCAATCTTTGAGGATCCTATGATATGATTTTCCAAAATCTTGGGATACTTTCGCAAGGAAACTAGGGTTTTATCACCTCGCTTACACATGATTCCTACGTTAAAAGGCTATATAAGCTCCAAGGTGCCTACTACCCAGGTAAGTTCTCTAGACCTACACTTTACACATAAGTCATACTGAGCTCTTTCCTTTTGATTTCAGTTTGTTTCCTTTCTTTTAAAAACTGCTCTCTAAATTGAGCGTATGAGTTTTTCTAGCCGAAGTTCCCTCTGGTAGCCTTTTGCAGGTCTTATTGATCAAGATCGTCAGATAGCCAAATCCTCCTGTTCGAGTTAGTAGAGCCATTATTTGTGGAGCTAAACCCACCTCCAACAGATTGACGCTATCTGTGGGAATATATTGATTTCCTAACCAAATCGACTCTTGTTACTATCTTTCTTTCTCTGTTATGGCCACAGTTAAAAGGAAGAGACCAATAATTAGTTTCGACGATGACGATTTGATAGGAATCGATACCAATCGAAATAATCTGCTGGTCATCATAGCAAGAATTGGCTCTTATCTCATCAAAAGGACCTTTATAGATCAAAGAGCAGATCGCGACATCTTCTTTTGGGATGCCTTTCAACGGATGGGTCTCACCTTGAACTTCTGACCAGCCTATTAGAGGGCTCAATGGCGAGTGTGTACATTTAGAAGGCACTATCTCGCTTATTGTGTCACTAGGAATGCCTCCTCACCATGCTGCCACCAAAACCATTTTTCCCGTGGTGAAACTTTGATCCCTCTACAACACCATTTTAGGCTATCCTAGCCTAGATGGCCTTGAAACACTTCCAAGCGCCATGCATATGAAGATCAAATTCTAGATAGTCTTGGGGATCGCAACACTTTGTGATGACCCTGATCCATTGACCGTCCCTATAGAGGGAGAAGAAGGAGAAATCCTAACAGTTGACGCTATGGAATTTAGAGACGACACTGAGCAGTAGTCAAAACCTCAACCTAGAGAGGAGGTAATCAAAGTATCTATCACTGACATGCTTGGTTAAATCATTCAGATCAGTGCCCATCTATCGATATCTCTTCAAAAGGTAATCGTGGATTATCTACAATGTCATTCCAAAGTCATTCCAATGTCATTCAAAAGGTAACCGCTTCACCTTTGTTGCCTATCCACAGACCAATGGCCTCGCATAGGTAACCAATCGAACGATCTTATAGGTACTAAAGGTCGCACTAGATAAAGTCAAAGGTTGCTGGTAGATGAGCTCTATAGCATTCTTTGGATCTATTGAATGATGCCCCAAAGGGCAACAAGAGAGACACCGTTCAGTCTCACATACGGTTGTGAAGCGATCATAACGGTCGAAATTGAGATTCACTCACTAAGGGTGGATCAATACGAAGGAGAGGAATGAATCCACTTTGTAAATGCCTAGACGTACTTCCCGAGTTGAGGGAAACCGCATCCGTCTGAATGGCTGCCTATCAATAGCAGACAGCTAACTATTACAACCGATGTGTTAGGACCAGAAGGTTCAAGCTAGGTGACTTGGTACTTAGGAAAGTGGAAACCACTGGTCAGCCCCAGTCAGGGGGCAAGCTAGTGCCCAATTGGAAAGGTCCTTACATGATACACTCAAGAGTTCAACTAGCCACTTATCGCCTCAACCACCTTGATGGGTCGACGGTACCCAAAATCTGGAACTCTGAGAAGTTGCGTTCTATGTGCAACCGAACAATCAGGTAAAAACCCCTACGGTGCTCTATCTTGCTGTGCTAACCTACCGATTTGCTTTTGTGCTTACTAGGGTGTGCCCTCAATGAAGGATCTATCTTGCCGAACGGGTTAGTGTCACCCCATCCTTCCGAACGGGGTCTTTTACTAGGGGTTTATCTCCCCGAGTGGGCTAGTGTCACCCCATCCTCCTGAATGGAGTCTATCACCCCATCCTCCTAAATGGAGTCTATCGCTAGGGATCTATCTTCTCGAATGGACCAGTGTCACACCGTTCTCCCAAACAAAACCTATCGTTGGGATTTATCTCTCTAAATGGGTAGTATTGCCCTATCCTCCCGAATGTAGCCTATTGTTTGGATCTATCTCCTTGAATAGGCTAGTACTACCCGATCCTCTTGAATGGAGCCTATTGTTGGGGTTCACCTTCCTAAAAGGGCAAACAAGGCCCATTCTCTTAGAACGAACAAATGGTCGATACAAAGGAGACCCTTGTTCGGGAAAACATGACTCACTCTTTTAACTGTACATGATCCAGCAGGCATAAGAGCCATGATACTCCGTGCTTAACGACTAGTAAGCTTACCGACTAAGAGATATACAACCAGCCAAGAAACACACTCAGAAGTTCAATGCTCATCATACATATTGACAGACTGCTAGCAGATGGAATAATCTTCCAGAACAAGACTGACAAGTAAGTGATAAAGGCTTACAACGAGTACATATCAGAGTGCATAGTTAGATACAAGGTGAAAGGAAAATTTACAAGTCCTGGAGTTGGACCAAGCTACATTGAAAGAATGATGAGAGAAATCTATAGTAAAACACTTCAAGACAAGAAGACAGTAGAAGCCTCCGTAGTTCATCAAACTGCACTTGAGCAGTTGAGACAGGGGAAACAAAAATTTCAAACCCTTTCCAGCGGAAGCTAGAAAGGACTTGAGAAAGAATTGGGGAGGGTATGAAAGAGACTCTGAGGATGCATCAAGCCTCTGATCATCTCCTCTTCCTTCTATCCGCCCAACCTGAGGAAATACTAGGAAATATCTCAGCCACCTGTTACACTCGGGGGTCGGACAATGGCTCTGACTGTAACACCGACTCTCGGTGTATTGTGTTATACTCCATTCAAGTATATGTACATATATATATGTGATGTTCTGAGTAGTAAACTTCACTCAAAATTTTTCGCGATTTGCTTCGCTATCTAAATTCGCGCTCATTAACTCTATGTTTTGAAAAGCATGCTCGAAAATCCTAATTCGGGCGAGGTGAGATTCGAGTGAGCAAACGATCTCAGTTTTACATAGGATCAGTTCCATTAGATTCAGAGTGTCGTAATTGGCCAGTGAGGTTACTTGCACACATTTCCGTGTCGGGCCAGAAATTGAGCCCAGGGGTAGCACGAATAGTGCACCATGGACCCAAAATGAAGGGTCATCGGGCCATTTTGAGATTTATATGTGTAATTTCATTTCTAATGAAATTTCACGTGCCAAATTGACTAAAAAGGTTAAGTAATCTCAAATTTTAGGAATTCTCATACGTTTACTTGGAAACGCTCGGTGCACATTCTCCCGGAGGCGAAGAAATTATTTCCATCGGGCCAAATTAAATTCTAGCCATGCAAAATCACTGAAATTTCACAAGGAAGCCTAAATCAGGCTAAGTTATGATTTTCCTAAGACAAATCATAATTCTGAGAGATTCCCGAAATTTGCTTGGCATGTAGGGAAATTGAACCTATTGAGCCAAAATGAAATCCACGTGTGCGAAATTGACGCCATGGGATTTACGTGTGCCAAATATGTTTTAAAGATGATTGCTCTGGGCAGAAAGATGAAATTTTAGCGTTGGCCTGGAGAAGGCTCGGAACCCTAGAATTCTCGCCGAAGAAAACCCAATTCTAGGCAGAAGTGAAATTTGTTCGAGCAAACGGTCTCGTTTTTATCCGAGACTTATATTTTTATGATTCTACATGTACAAGGGAGCCTGTAGCAACATTTCATGAATTTCGAGGCCTAGGTCAAATTTCGACCGATCGACGCTCACCTTCACTCCGAAGGACGTTTGGATGGTCAAACGACCTCATATTCACACGAGATCTATGGTGATGGACTCAGAACGAAAACCTGTATTCAGTGTGCGATTTTAGAAAATTTTGAAATGAATAGTAACTTTGACCGGTCTTGGGTCAAAGCGGGGACTTGTGGATAGACTCAAAGGACATATAATTAATGTCCTTGGATTGTGTGAAAGTGCTTTATGGAGAAATGTGAGATCATGACAAGTGGCAACATGTGGAGAGAAAGATCATGACTTGAAAATTTATGGATGGCCAAGATTAGGGGGTTGGGTGTAAATTAAAATTAAGAAAGGACTTAAGTGCAATTAGGAAAAGAAGAAGAGGTCAATTAAGAAGAGAAAAACCCTTAGTACTTCTCTATTCCTTCAAGCAAGAAACCGTGAGGAAGCCAAGGAGAAACACCCCTTCGTGAGAGCCTCTTCTCCTCCCTTTCTTCCCATCGTGGACAGCCTCTTTCTTCAAGCTTTTAACACCATTTCTACCCTCAATCACCCTCCCTCAAGCCTCACAACAACCTATCCAAGAATGGAGACAAAAGGGCAAAGATTGCTTTGTGGAATTTGAAGAGCCGGAAGTCCAAATCCAAGGAAAAATTCTGCACTTCCTTCAATCTTCATCCAACAATTGTTGGTAAGTGTTCTCCTCTCCTCTTTGTCCATTACATACTTAAATTTCATGCCATGATAAGGTTGTTTTGTTTGAGAACATGGGGGGGCCGAAATTGGTGAAAAATGAAGGAGATTGGGGAATTTTTGATGGGCATTCTAATGGACTATCTTTGATGTTTAAAATGACCCTAGGAGGAAGTAGAAACATGGGCATAACTTAGTTTAGGTGTGCAGGACTTTGGAATAAGAAAATGGATTGTTTCAATCCCAAATTTGTGTCCAAATTAGTGGAGAATGAAACTAGGCTAGATTGCAGAATTTTTAGCAACCATATGAGAGTAATTTGGACCTAGATGGTCACAAATTTTGGTATAAATTCTGTTCAATTATCTGCAGTAACTTTTTGGACCCTTGGACATGGAAATTGGAGGGATTTTGGAGTGTGAAATGCATGAATTTGCTTTGGGGTGTGTGTGCTGAATTGTTGGTGCATGTGTGCAAAAATGTGGCACCAATGAGGGGTGTTTATGTGAGTGAAATGGGAGCCAAATAAGTGCAGTGAGTTTGGGGACCTTGAGCATAAATTTCAATGGATTTTGGAGAACAAGAATGCATGGATTTGTATTGGTGAAGTGTAGGAAAAATTTTGTGATTATGAGACTTATAAGTGTATGATTTTGGATGAGGATGGGAGGCAAAAGAGTGCAGAAATTGTTTGCACAATGGAAGATGGCTAGGAGGTCATTCCCGTGCGAATAAGTGGCATAAGGCACGGGGAAGGGAACTCCAATGCATGTGTGTCTTGAGGGCATTGTTGTGTGGTGATAGTGTAATGAGATAGTGAGTGGAAATTTATGTAAATTCCTTATGTTGTTGCTTTTGTAGTGACATATTCCTTGATCGTCCGAGGGGAGATTGTTTGCTTCTCATGGAGCGTCCGTGCTCGTGACACACCCTGCAGAGTACTGTGAGTGAGATTTATTTCAATATTTTTGTTTAATATATAAACCCTGTTTTACAACATTTTGATAAATGAGCATGATTTGTCGTGTGCTTGAAATGTTTTGACTGGTTTTGGAACTGACTTTTTGTGAACCGATGGAGTGTCTAAAAATTGGGTTGAATTATGAAATTATGCATCCATGTGGTTGAAATGTATAATGTGCCATTTTACGCTATATGTTGCATTTGGTTTGTGAACCTGATTTATGACACATTCTTGATACGATATTGATTTTGGCCTTGAGGGCTTTGGTATGTATTGTTCAGTAGCTACGAAGGACACCGTGAGAGGCGCTTGGGTGGCGTCCGGATATGCCTAGGCCTGGGGTATTCCACGAGTTGTCTTGATTATATTAACGACACGGTACTAGCCAGGTTGAACCCGAAAGGGGGAGGATTTAGATACTCTCTCCAAGTCTAGCACCTGGACGAGGTCCGTCGCCAACGCCGGGGTAGAGAGCACTTTAAATAAATTTGCATATAACACCCCCGGTGCGCCTGTCATAGGTTGAGGTAGACCTCTGCCTGGACTCTTTCGGCTGGCAGCTCTATGCTTTTAATGATAGTGCATATTTGACTTGATAATGCATGCTAATAATATATTGTTGAAATAAAAAGCATGATGATTTGAAATATGATTTGTATACTTATGCTTTGACACTCCAGTTTCACACTCCATATTAGATGATTGCATTGACCCACTCACTCACTGAGTATTCTTCCCTGAGTACTCACCCCTCTTTTCCCTTCTTGTTTCAGAGATAGTATTTGGCAAGGAGCGTTGCTTTTAGGATGGTTAGTATCATTGGGAGATCTGGTCTGGACTTGAGGAGTCATTGTATATTTCCGCTACAATTTCGTGAGTTAGAAATTGTATTGATGATGTATATGTATTTTGAGGTCTATAGATGACCACTGTATAATTCTGGGATGACTGTATAAATATGAATATTTAAATTGTAGAACTCTCATGTCATTGCATAACACTTGCATTGAGGCAATTTCTATTCATTGTGCATGTTACTTGGGAATGTGTCATGTCCTAGAAGTGTACTCTAGGATCGCTCGGTGCCACCTCTAAATCACAGGAGGGGCGACTGGCGGCTGTCCATGCCTTCGACAGGGGCATGGTAGTAGAGGTCTATGGTTAGGACTGTGGAAATTTGTTTTGTTAGCCTTGCGTTGTCCTGGATTGTGCGGTATGGATGTGTTGGTTTGATGTTGGCCGGGTTGGCCCTATTGTATAGGTAGCAGGTTGATTGCTATATGGGAGACCTCCTATATGCGGGGAGGTTCTGCCCGATTTTTTGTAAAAATATAGCCGGCATTCAGGATAATGGGCAGCTGTTCACGATTTCCGATTCGGGGCGTGACACTGACCCTAAGAAGAGAGCTTACTCCAAGAAATATCTCATTCTTCCTCAAAGTCAAGAACCCTGATGAGAGCCTTGACGGGCTCCACCCCAATATCCAAACACCAGATACCATGATGGAACCTCATGTTAGCAGCCCTATCCTTGATGGAACCTCGCATTCGCAGAAGTCTCCTAAATTACAAGGTTTTGTAGCTCAAAAACCATATTTACAGAACCTCTCGAAAACGCTAACTCTCAACAGAAAAAATTCACAAAACCACTCTCAAAAGTACTTTGTATCATTGATGCGATGTTGAGCCATATGATCCCTATTTATAGCCGCAAGAATGCGATCTTCGCAAATCTTGAGTAGATGAAACGACTTGATGAAAAACATGTGCAATGAATGAGGAGTCTCAACCTTATAACCTTCCAAGTTATAACCCTTGGATTACTCCTTACGCCTCTCCTTCGAAGCAATATAAGGAGCAGGGTTCTATACATCAGTCAGAGAGGGTTCCATACCTAATTTTATACATCAGTCAGAAGGGGAGTTCCATACCCAATTCCATATATCATTCAGAGGGGGGTTTCATACCTATCTACATACATTGATAAAGGTAGGGTTTCATGCTCAATCTTATACAACCAGAGATTTGCTTTTGTATTCTACTTTATACATGATCAGAGGTATGATATCTACGGCTACTATTAGTCTTTATTTTATCACTCATACTGACTTGAGCATCGGAATCCCCCTACCGATCCAGTCCCAATGGGGTTTTTATAGGTTTCTCATCTGTGAAGAACTGACGAACACCACCGCCATCAGCTTCTTGCTCGAGTCGGAAAAACATGTATCTGTGGAGCAAAAATTGACTCTAACAGATCAAATGCCTTTTTTTTTTGGGAAAAGTGATCATGTAATCCCGTTTCACCAAAGAATTCGTCTCGGGTGATTTAAGATGGTCAAAACTCTATTAATAGAGGTGTCTCCTATCAAAATAATCAATTTGCAAATTTTCCTACTTTTGTTTTTATTTTTTATTTTTTTTGGTCCACTGGACAAAAGCATCCGAATGTTGTAGTTTTGGTGATTGAAAGTGTTGAGCTAATAGAGCAACAACAGAAAAGGTGAAGGTGATCCGAGCAAGGATGAAGGCAACTCAGGATAGGCAGAAAAGTTATGCTGACAAAATAAGAAGACCTTTGGAATTCGAGATCGGAAATATGGTTTTCCTGAAAATATCACCTTGGAAGGGAGTGATCCGATTCCAGAAACAAGGAAAATTGAATCCTTGATACATTGGGCCATTCAAGATCCTTGAGAGGATTGGAAATGTGCCCTACCGATTGGAATTACCTCCAGATTTGGAGAAGACTCATGATGTATTTTATATGTCAATGCTAAAGAAGTATTTGCCGGATCCTTCTCATGTAATTGAAGCACCTCCAATAGACTTGAATGAGAATTTGAGTTTCAAGGTGCAACCGATGAAAATCATTGATTGACAGATTAGACAGTTAAGGAGCAAACAGATTCCTATGGTCAAGATATTATGGAGAAGTAATCAAGTTGAGGAAGAGACTTGGGAAACAAAAGAATCAATACGGAAGCAACACCGGCAGCTTTTCGATGTATAAACTTTGTTTTTGAAATTTCGAGAACGAAATTTGTTTTTAGGAGGTTAAGTGTTGTAATACCGAAAATTTGGTATTAGAAATTTTGTTAAATATATTGTGATATAAAGGAAAAATTTTAAATTTTATTGATTTTCGATTTTGAGGTATTAAATTAGAATTTTTGGTATATTTAAAATATCCGTGTTCCGATTCAAAGTACCTCCTATCTTGACGAAAATTTGGACATAATACCGAAAAATTCAACTCTTTGATTTTTCCATCTCACTAATTTTCAAGTGTTGAAAATTTTCCCATATTGATCATTTACATAATACCATATTATTTGGTAAGTGGATAAATATAATGTAGGTTATATAATTAACAATGGTATGAAGTGGCTTAGTGGTAATAATCTTTTTGGACAAAGCAGAGGACATGAGATCAAATCCCATGGGAGACATCACGTGAAGGTAAGTGTGAATAATTGAATTTTGTATGTAAATTGATTTGTGTGTGTGTGAGAAGCCGAATGGGAGAGACATAAATTGATTTGGTAGCAACACAATTCGATTTGTGAAGAAGGAAGCAGAATGGGTAAGTAGGTTGAGGAGAGAGAAGGTAAATTTATTTGTAGAAAAAAAAAAGGAGAAATCAATTCACAAAGTTGTGAATCGATTTCGAAGTGTGCAGACTGTGGCTTGGAAGGAAGAAATCGATTTCTCGAAAAGGGAAAGTCGATTCATTAAGTGTGCAGAGCACACTTCTGTGACTTGAAGGCAATGAATCGAATGGGAGAAGAAAGTAAATCGACTCATGGGTGAGAAAATGCAAGGGAAATCGATTTCCCAAATTATAAGTCGATTTCTTTGTGGTGCAGACATGGGTTCTGAGGCGTGATTGGGATGAATCTAATGGGACAAGGTGGTGAATCGATTCATTAAGCAAAAATTGAGTCGATTCACATGAAATACAAATCGATTTGTTCCCTTACTAACCCACACACATGAATCGACTCATGAAGCCATGAATCAACTCATGAAGCCATGAATCGACTTGCACCTTCGGTGGAATTATGAAATGATCAAAATACCCTCAATTCACAAATAAATCTTAAAAGAAAGGAGGGGTAAGAGGGTTATTTCACTTTTCCACTCACAATTTATTTCTATTTCTCTCATTCATTTCTTATTTCCTCTCCCGACTCTTCCTGCTCTCTCTCGACTCTCTCTCTCACTCTCTACATTTAATCCTTCATTTTCCCTATTTCACCCACCAAATCAACCCCTCTCTACAATAAATTCATTCTAGGGACTCCCAAACTTCGATTAAACTCGAGAAATAGAAGATTAAACGGAGGAAATTTCGGATTTCACGAAGGGAGAAATTAGGGTTTTTGAGACCTAAACTCCAAAACTAAATCTGACTCGAAAATCGAGGTAATTTCTTCTTCCTAAACTTAGGTTTAACTTCTTTAATACTATATCGTGATTATTATTGAAATATTGGAGATTTTTGTAAGAGAATCGAAACCCTATAATTTGATGTAGAGTGAAATTTGGGAGAAAATGAAAATGGAGATTTTATATACATGTAAATGAGATGTAAATAGTGGAAATGGAACCATGAATAGAGATTTTTGGATTTTGAAAAAATTTAGGGTTTGTGTAAAAATTGGGAAAAATTTATAAACCCTAGAAATATTGATAAATTGACATTGTCATTGTGATTATTGGTTAGGAAGGCCAATTGGAAATTGAAAAAGGAATTACATTGGGCTTGAATTGGAAATTGGGAGTGGACACCATCCCAAGAGGTGAGTGGATGGATTGTGTATCATATGAATGAGTAAATACTTTTAAAGATGATTTATAAGTTGAGTTTTGAAATGAATTTGCAAATGAAATTGAAATTGTTTTGTGATTGTGGTATGCCTAAAATAAAATTATGAAATATCCATGACTCTTGTACATAATTATTGAATTATTTGCACCATGTTACTTTGGGATACTCATGTGAATTGTGAAATATTGTTCTATCTCATATTTGAGCATGCATTGATTTATAAAATGAGTTTGGTAACATGGTGCTGGGAAAAAGGACTGCAGTCTGAGTCTTGCCACGGACTGGGCCGTTGGGGCGGCATGGCTAAGGCTGTTTTATATTTAGCTTGGTGAGAGGCGAGATGGAGAGCCTCCTCAGGCTGCCGGATAACGTGGTAGCACCCCATAAAGTTTCGGACTAACGCCAAGGTGGAGGGGATTTTATGAAAATTATGGAAAACCTCTTAGCAGGTCCTGCCAATGGCCATTGGTAGGATAATGTTTTCGGCGCTCCCCAAACTTATGGAAAATGAGATTTGATTGATTGAGTTGAATTTTATGAGTCATGGTGGATTGATATGAATGATTTTATGAGAATGAATTTCATTATGGCATTCAATGATAATTGTTACATAAATTTGGTATTACCACCCTCACCCCTTATTTATATGATACATGCCACAGCACTCAACTCACTGGGTATTTTAAAATATTCACCCCCTCCTTTCAAATCCTTTTCAGAGGAGGCATAGACTTTGGTGAGTATTGGCTGATTCCGAGATATTTTGGTGATTCACGATAGGTATTGGTGGTGGATGCTATTTTTTTTGAGGTTTGATATAATTTCATCCATGGAAGGAAGCTATTGTACTATTCTTTTGAAGTTTAAATTTAATTTATACTTGTCGTATATTTTTTTTGGGACAAGTATTGGTAAAATCCAAACTTGGTTTATGTGGAAAGTGTCCAATTTGGTTTAAACTTATTTTTGCAAAACTTATTATTCTTAATTGGGACATTTGGACTTTTATTGGGATTTGTTGAATTATTTTTGAGATTTTGACTTTGTGAAACTCTGAAATGGCTAGAAAGACCACATTGCATGCATGCATGTACAGGATCCCCTCCCTAAATGCATGCCAATGTATGCTTGTATATACAGGGATGAGCCGGATGGACTCCTTGCATGTGTATTGATTTTGTGATTTTTATATTTTGATGAATTGATTGTTTTAGAAGATTTATTGAAATATTAGAATGCCTTGCGCTATCCCGGTATATGGGGAGGTCATGCCCGTATGCCGAGATAACGCGGTGGCTTTTACGTGCTTGATGGGAGAGTCGGGGCATGACAGTACCTGACTTGGAGCGTTTGAGGGTATCTTATACTTGCGAGAGTTGTATGCTGTTAAGATGTTTCAACCCTACTTCCCTTATGAGTCGATCCAAAAATCTCGGGAGTTAATATTCCAAAATGATTGTGATCTTTATCATATAGGAATTTTCATTTTCTGGGGAGATCCCTTCCTTAACTGAAAGATCCCGGGGGTGCCATTCTTAAGCAAAGAATAAAAGTTGTTGGGGCACTCTGCCCTTTTCTAAGGACAAATAAGGCCGTTGGCCTTTGGTTAGTTATTTGGCCGGTATGGAACCTTCGGGGCTTGCTCATTCGATGGGCTAGTGGCCGAATATCCGATCGGGGAAATTACTCCCACTTGATAAATCTCATTCGTTAAGCCAGGCGACTAAGGTCCTTCGTTCGGAAGATGGGGTGACTAAGGCCCTTCGGTAAGTTAGTCAAATGGTCATAGGGAATAGTCATTTGTGCTTGCTCATCGGTCGGTAGCTGTCCTTTGTGGGCCTCCTGTGTGGGCCTTTCAGGTGTTGACCCTTCTAATTGGGTCTAGGGCTATGTCCCATCATTTGCCCCTACTCAGGGTGCCGCTTTACGAGAAAGGTATCATGAGTACCTATATTTTGTTTATGTATTGACACCACTTTTGTCGGTGGGGTATGCAGATCATCGTCTTGTATTTATATAAGGCCATTTGTTCGCGCGTATCAGGCACCTTCATTCCCTTTTCTTCCTTAAGAGCCATCAGAGAAGTTATTTCTAAAAGCAATGGCCAAAACGTCTACTATTCAAGCTTACCCAGGCATTAGCGATATCATGAGTACCATGTCCATAAAGGAGTTTTAAGAAGTCCGGACTGACATGCTGATGAGAGACGATTACACTTTGGTGTCCGCCACGGATGCCGATAGGGCTAACATGGTACCAGAGGGGTGCGTACTGATGTACCACCAATTGGTTAAGTACGGATTAAAAGTTTCATATATAGGTCCTTTTGCGGGGGTACTACACCATTGGAATATATTTCCAACTCTCCTGATCCCAAGTGTTTAGCGTCTGGTGGTTGCCATGGCTTCTTTGCTAGGGTTTTGTCTCTTCGCTTTGATTTTGATATCTTGTCATCTGTTTTCATCTTGATGAGATATGGAAACAGTGGCTCAACCAAGTGTTGGTATAAACTACAGACTCAACCCAAGTCTAACTGGAGATTCTATTATAGGGAGTCCATCGACAAGAATTGATGCACAAGTTCTTCTTTGTGGAGTTCTCAGATAAGAGTAGCGTCCCTATGCTTCCTAATGCCAAAGAGGGGCCTTCTTTAGGACTGAAGCCTCCAATCGCATTTAAGTATGGCCGTTTTGTTCGGTTCGTAGGCGGTTATTGTAAGTTTACCGATAAAAATATATGGTTCGACTCCTTACTGGATGACCAGATGCTGTCTTTAGTTGGTCTGCTGATCAGGGAGAAAAGGAAAGTCGACAAGCCTCTCTTATTGGAAAGGGGGAAGATTGAGTAAGCTGAATCTTTGAATTTTTTTGACGACGTTGTGCTGGAGAAGATTACCATCGTTAGGCAAGTTTGATCGAGCATGAAGAGGTCTCCTCAGAAGTCCATCAGGGTGTCTAAGGCCCTCCTGGGGTCTTCACCTCCCTTATCAAAGAGGGGAAAGACCCTACTACCTTCATCCCTGTCGGAACGCGCACTGGTCACTTCGCCTGATCATTTCGGCTCGGTCACACCGATGGAGAACATCGTGTTGGAGGGAAATGTATCCCCGTGCAATGAGGGTGTCGATATGGATGAACCTAGAGGATTGAAAAGCGGCTCTTCGCCTAGTGCCACAGTAAGACTGGATATTTCCAGGATAATGTCAGAGGGGATGACAGGGCCTTCTTCAGTTGTATCGGTTTGGCCTTTGCGCAAGGGAAAACGCATGGTTCCTAATAGAACTGCCCTGCCACCTGTCATTCCTATTCGGTCCTTTGACGGGTGGAAGGGCTTGAAAGAACGAGGGACTATTACGGTTTGTGCTGGGGATATACAATACAGTTATATAGATTTGGTCGAGGCAGACTGAATCGTAAACTAGTTAGACTTTCATCGGTACGAGCTCGATCTGCATAGGATATCCCAGGAGCAAGTTTGTGGGGCCCATAAGACAATGACTTTGGCAGAATTTTAAAAACGGCAGAGGAAGCAGGTGGTAGATTATTGGGAAGGATACATCTCTGGGTTAAGCAAGCGGTGCGAGAGAAAGAGTCGAAGGCCAAGGTATACAAAGCGCATCTCCAATCAATTGAGAAATTGGCCCAATTGCGTGAAGAGTCTCTTCGGGCAGCGGAGCGTAAAATAGTTGACATCGAAAAACTTCGTACAAGGGATGTCATTGCCCTTAAGGATTCCCAACGCAAGTTGATCGAGAGATTAAAGTGCACTGAAAAGATAATCCGCTAGATGAGTCTAAGTGACGCCTTGCCCCCAGTTGAGGGGGATGCTGCGACCCAGGGATCAATTGTTGTGCCCGAAGCCTTTATTATGGTCCCGATTGCAAGGGGAACTACTTTTCGTGAAATCCTATGATCTTCCTTCGATCCCGTGTAACTTTGTATTCCAATACCCTTTGGGTAATTTATCAACGATAGAGTTTGGCTTGTTATTCATCGTGACAACTCTTATTATATTAGCTTGATAGGGTTGTCATATGATAGGAAGCGATTGATATTAGGGCTATGTCCGCCTGTTTGGGTTGTTCCACCCATATGATACGTCCATTCGTTGGGATTAGGGCGAGTTAGACCCCGCCTATGATAAGAAACTTTAGGATTGGGGGGTCGTGTCTACCCGTTTAGGGAGCTGTATCTCTTGTTGATGACATGTTCGATCGGTAGGATCTGGATGACTTAGGCCCATCGTACGATAGGAAACTTTTAGATAAAGGGGTCGTGTCCACCCGTTCGGAGAGTTTTATCCCTTACTGATAACACATTTGAACGATAGGATTTGAGCAATTTAGACCCGCCGTATGATAGGAAACTTTTAGATAGAGGGGTCGTGTCCACTCGTTCAGGGAATTTCATCCCTTATTGATAACATGTTCGAACGATAGGATCTGGGTGATTTAGACCCGCCTACGATAGGAAACTTTTAGATAGAGGGGCCATGTCCATCCGTTCGGGGAGTTCTATTCCTTATTGATGACACATTCGATCGATAGGATCCGGTCGACTTAGACCAGCCACGATAGGAAACTTTTAGATAGAGGGGTCGTGTCCACCCGTTTGGAAAGTTTCATCCCTTATTGATAACACGTTCGATTGATAGGATCTGAGAGACTTAGACCTATCGTATGATAGGAAACTTTTAGATAGAGGGGCTGTGTCCACCCATTTGGGAAACTTTATCCCTTATTAGTAACATGTTCGAATGATAGTAAACTTTAGATTGAGGAGCCGTGTCCACCTATTCGGAGAGTTCCATCCCTTATTGATAACAGTCCGAACGATAAGATCTGGGCGAGTTAGACCCACCATACAATAGGAAACTTTTAGATAGAGGGTCCGTGTCCACCTGTTCGGGGAATTCCAACCCTTATTGATGATACGTTTGATCAATAGGATCTGGTCGACTTAAACCCACCATACGATATGAAACTTTTAGATAGAGGGGTCATGTCCACCTGTTTGGGGAGCTCCATCCCTTATTGATAACATGTTCGAACGATAGGAAACTTTAGATTGGGGGGCCGTGTCTACCCGTTCAGGGAGTTCCATTTCTTATTGATAACACGTTTGAACGATAGGATCTCGGCGACTTAGACTTGCCATGCGATAGGAAACTTTTAGATAGGGGGGCCGTGTCCACCCGTTTAGGGAGTTTCATCCCTTATTGATGATACGTTCGAACGATATGAAACTTTAGATTGGGGGACCGTGTCCACCCGTTCGGAGAGTTCCATCCCTTATTGATGAGACGTTCGATCGATAGGATCTGGGCGATTTAGACCCACCGTATGATAGATAAACTTTTAAATAGAGAGGTCGTGTCTACCCGTTTGGGGAGTTCCATCCTTTATTGATGACATGTTCGAATGATAAGATTTGGGCGACTTAGGCCTGCCGTATGATAAGAAACTTTTAGATAGAGGGGTCGTGTCCACTTGTTAGGGGTGTTTCATCTCATATTGATGACACATTCACTCGATAGAACCTGGGCGACTTAGACCGCCGTACGATAGGAAACTTTTGAATTCAGGAGCCATGTTCACCCATTCGGAGAGCTCCATCCCTTATTGATAACATGTTCAAACGATAGGAAACTTTAGATTGGGGGGTCCTGTCCACCCATTCGGGAAGTTTCATTTCTTATTGATGATACGTTCGATCGATAGGATCTATATGACTTAGATCCGCTGTACCATAGGTAACTTTTAGATAGAGGGACTGTGTCTACCCGTTCGGGGAGTTTTATCTCTTATTGATGACATGTTCGAACGATAGACAACTTTAGATAGGGGGCCGTGTCCACCCATTCAAAGAGTTCCATCCATTATTGATGACACGTTCGATCGATAGGATTTGAGACACTTAGACCCGCCGTATGATAGGAAAACTTTTAAATAGAGGGCCCGTGTGCACCTGTTCTGAGAGTTCCATCTTTATTGATGACAAGTTCGATCGATAGGATTTGAGCGATTTAGGCCCGCCATACGATAGGATTAGGGAATATGTGGGTAAGAAGTCCGTTGAGTCGATGCCTTGCTAATTGAAAAATACCCTCGCATTTCGGAGAATGAACCATTAGTAGCATACCCTGGTGATCACTTAGGGGCAAGAGTCGAAGGCTTCGGATCGCATGACAATGTTCCGATTTCTAGTGGCATTTTGAACTTGATCTTCACATGTTTAGTGCTAGGTAAAGTTTCCAGTGCGTTCAGACCATGCCTGCCTAGGATAATATTGTAGAGTGAAGGGAGATCCATCACGTTGAACATGACAGGAGCTGTCGCATGATTGAGAGGCGTTCTGAGGGTAACTGAAGGTGAGATGATACCTTCGAGTTATATCCATTCGCCTGAGAGCCCTTTCACTGGGTCTATGTGGGGTTAGAGATAGACAAAAGTAAACCCCATTCGTCTAAAAGCATCTCGGTATAAAAAATTACAACCTGTCCCCTGGTCGACAAAGATTCTTCTAACCTCATGTTGCCCAATCCTGGCGGTCATTACGAAGGGGTCATGACGACTCGGGTCTATCCCAACTTGGTTTTCGTCCGTGAAACCAATGACGGGCCTCTTCCCCCTTGTTGTTTATTGGCATCTATTGCTAGAATTTCTTATGGTGTGGAAGGAAGTGTTTTCGGGGAATAGAAAATCGGTTTGACTAGGGTCTTGCTTCATTTTCTGACGGATCATCATAGGAATGGAAAAGCTTTCGAAGGACATACCTGTACTGGATTTGGAGTATTACTCCGTCTCTTCTGTAGGTCAGGGACAGAGCAACTTGCCGGTCCTCTGACTGGTCGCGTCATGGCCATTCGTACCGATGACCGGTAGGAGCGTTTCCTTCACCCCTACCAATGAACTCTTATAGTTTCCCATGGCACACCAAGAACTCTAGTTTGTCTTTTAACTTCTTGCAATCATCTGTTGTATGGCCGTAATCGAGGTGAAAGTGGCAGTACTTGGTTCTGTCCTTGCTGGGGTCACTCTTAGTCGACTGTGGGGGCTATCAGATGTACAGCTTGTCTCTGATCAAGGATAAGACCCAACTGGGGGTCTTATTCAAAGGGTTGTAGTTGTTATACCTCTACGAAGGAGGGAGATTTACTCGGCTCTTCCTTGGCGAGGACCTCCCGGGTGACTGGTTACGTTCCTTTCAAACGGATCGATCTCTTCTATGATCAAACGTTTTAGCATCTTCGGCGGCGATATATTTTTTGGCTCGGGTGTAGAATTCCTGGATAGTATTAAGGGGATTTTTTGTAATCGATACTTTCATGCCCGAAGGCCATAGTCCCGTTAGCAGCGCAGCCAACGCGATGGAATGATTCAGATATGGAATCCTCATCATCTCTGCCTTGAATCTTTCCAAGAAATCCTTTAGGGATTCCTTCTCATTCTGATATAATGACAACAGAGAAGTAGATTTTCTCTTGACCCCTCTGCTTATCACGAAATGTGATTCGAAGTGTTCTCGTAGTTGGGAGAAAGTTTTTATGCTCAACGGCAGGAGAGAGTTGAACCAAGTTAATGCATTTCTCGTAAGAGTAGTGGGAAAATGTTTACACATGGCTATGTCGGTCATATCTCTCAAAATCATCACCATCACAAAATGGGTCACATGATCCCGGGGGTCTGTTGTCCAGTCATACCTTTCCATGGGAGGTAGGAGTATGTTGCGAGGCAAAAGTTTTGAAGAGACCTTCGGATCGAGAGGTGAAGAATGAGAATAGAGGGAAGTTTGGTTTCCCTAGGCATTCACCCGCTTGAGTTCGTCGGCAATAAACTGCTCGACCTACTTTTGGAGATTGTAGGGGTCTTGTCAGGAATTTTTGGATAATTCGTGGCGCAGGAGTGATGGTCGTCACCAGGGGTGTCTAGACCCCCCAATAGAAGATTGGCCCTCGGACCTAAGGGCGAGACTAAGGCCCTCCAATTGTTTGCTCATGTTCTGGATTTTGTATTCCAGCCTCTCCATCTGGGGGCGGTTAACTTGTTCTGACGCAGGGGTCATGATTGGCTGTCCTTGAGTCGCTGGCTATAGGGCCTGCTCTGAATGAGATGGTCGATGGGAGACCACACGATTGCGAATAAAGTGATCGGATGCCATAGGAAGGGCGCCCTCAGAGGGTGTTGCGGTGTGCCCTTCTAAAGTGGGGGCGGCTTTTGAAGTTGTCCCGTTTCTTCTCTGTGGAGGCATGATAGCGTAAGTGATTTATTGGTTCTATTAAGGCGGTTGCTCTAGTTTGTTTCCCACAGATAACACCAATCTGTTGGAGGTGGGTTACGATTCTACGGATACTGGCTCCTTGTTGACTCGAACGGTTGCCATCGACGGGATATAAAACCTGCAAAATTCGCTGGAGGATATTCCGGCAGGGGAGGCTCTAACGCTCAAGTCAGAAAGAATGGTTTTCGAATGTAAGAGAAATAGATGAGAGATCAGGGAGGGAGAGGTTCCCTATAATTAGTGTGCCCAATATGAAAGGCTAAGAGAGTGTATCTGACTTGGAGGGTTTGAGAGTATCTTATACCTATGAAAGTCGTATGCTATTGGGATGTTTGAACCCTACTTCCCTTATCGAGTCGATCTAGAAATCTCAAGAGTTAATATTCCGAAATGATCGTGATCTTTATCGTATGAGAATTTTCGTTTTCTGGAGAGATCCATTCCTTAACTGAAAGATCCTAGAGATGCCATTCTTAAGTAGAGAATAAAAGTTGTTAGGGCGCTCCGGCCTTTTCTATGGACCAATAAGGCCATTGGCCTTTGGTTAGTCATTTGGTCGGTATGGAACCTTCGGGGCTTGCTCATTCGATGGGCTAGTGGACGAATATCCGATCGGGGAAATTACCCCCACTTGATAAATCTCGTTCAGTAAACGGGGCGACTAAAGCCTTTTGTTTGAAAGATGGGACAACTAAGCCCCTTCGGTAGGTCAGTCAAATAGTCATAGAAAATAGTCGTTTGTGCTTCTTCATCGGTTGGTAGCTGTCCTTTGTGAGCCTCCTGTGTGGGTCTTTTAGGTGCTGACCTTTCAAATTGGGTTTAGGGTTATATCCCATCAATAATGTTTTATGTCGAGTTAATTGATTCATTTGTTTTTGTTTTATAATTTTTTCTATAATTACAAATGGTAAAAAATAAGGTTTACGGATTTGGTATATGATAATTGTTGGAAAAGATAGAAATTTGTTTGGTTTGTATTACGTTGGCTTATCCTTCTAGAAAGCTCATGGGTATTAATAGTTATGACATTCTAATCGTTGCCCTTTTTTTTTTGTTACAATAGGGATCGAACCCCAAATAATGAGATTGGGAGAGGAGGATTTTGTCATTGGATTGTCTCTTAGGGATGTTCTAATCCTTGGATTGTTGTCTAACGGTCACTTTTTCCTATTAGATAAAAAGATTAAATGATCAGTGACTCTTGAATGAATGATCAACTAGTCACAAATTTCATTATATCAATACTCATGAGAATTTTAGGAAGACTTTAAAGTAAAATAAGTTTTTTATATTTTTATATATATTTTTTATATTTTTGTAAATAAAGAATTATTCATGTCAAAGTTTTAAACAACTCATTTGGTCCCCAAATACTTGAGTTCGAAGGCGACAGCTTAGATTTTACATTTCCTTGTTGTTGTTGTTTGTTTGTTTTTTTTTGTTTGTTTGTTTTTTTTTTTTTAAATTTTCATTTTTTGTTAAGATTGCGACATGCTAAATTTGAGCTTAACACTGTTTTCTACTTGGAAGTGAAGGCATGTACGTATTCAAAAAGTTGGTCTAAATTCTGGATACAAAGAAGGCAATCAAGTAGCTAGATCAGCTACTGCTTTTTTCTTTCTTTTTTCTAAGACTTTGGAGTTTTGTTGGTTAAAATTTGTGGAGGGTGGCTTCAGATTTGGACAAGTTTTGAGTTAAAAAAACAATAACTCTTATGATAAAGGAACTTTAGTTCTTTTTTCATGCTCCAACCCTAAAAATATACTTAAACTTTTTAGATTGATTGCTGTGAAAGTGTTTAAAAAAAAAAGAAGAAGCCCTTGCCCGAAAGAGAGATGGGAGTCAACTAGGTCATTAGCTCTCAACCATATTAAGTTATCACATCATAAACCTTTTTATTAGAGTCACATTGCTTTATGAAATTTTCTTTTAAATAAAATCAGTTTTGAGAACTATTTTTTTTTTTTTTGTTGCATCAAAATTTGAATCCAAGATTATCGGATTAAGGGAGAGGGATTATGACCACTATACTGACAAACCCCTTTTAATCTCCCAACACATATCATGTCCATTATAAAATTTTTTTGGTGACTATGACAAAGACGAATCATGTATTGATTACAAACTTGGAAGTTTAACAAATTTGTAAATCAAACCCTTGTCATATTTCTGATTATGAATTTATGAATTATGTCAAACTATCCATAAGAAGTGTTAGAAGTAATATAAATTAGGTGTTTGGTTTAATCTAGGGCCCCAGAGGTGAAGAGTTGAGGTTGTCTAACGTGTCCACTCTAAAACAGTTGGGTACTCATGGCTAGTCCCATTTCCACTTTTCCATCCTCTTCCGACATCATTTCATTCAGTTTTGGGTTTGGAGCCATGTGAAAACTGGTTCTTGTTAATGATCAAATAGACTTTTTCTTTGTATTTTTGATACAATTAGTAGAAACAAATCTTTTTTCCTGTTCAAGGTTTTTGATGGACTGAAAATACCCCTTGCTTTCTCTCTCTTTTTGTTTCTGTGTTCTCTTTTCTCTTCTTGATGTCCTCTCTTTTCTTTTCTTTTCGTTTCTTTTCTTTTTTTTTTTCTTTTCTCTATCTATGTCTATCTCAGTCTTCAGTTCATCTTGGCCGCGACCACCACTACTCTCTTTATTCTTTTTTCTCTCTCATTTTGATTGATCACTCTCTCTCTCTCTCTATTCCACTATCTCTCTCTTTCTTTACTCCCGGTGTTCACCGATGAAGACAGAGAGGAAAGTAAGAAAGAGAAAGACTCGAGGATAAACGAATAGAGGGTAACGGAGAGAGAGAGAGCGAGAGAAAAGAAGGGGATGAGGAAAAGAAAGAAAAGGATAAAATAGTGCTTTTGGATGGCTAACGGAATGAAAAATGCGTATTTGTTCCATCCTGAGAGAGGTTATATTGCATTTCGTAAATGAAATTTTCGCATCAGTGTTTCTATTTCCCAAGTTAATGAATCACTGCATGCTTGTATTCAATTTTATCATGTCCTTTATGTTAATATATTGTCGAGTGGATTCCGGTTATTGATTTGATTTGAGCACAATTTTAATTTTTGTAATATGCTGTTATTTAAGACATAAGTCTATGGATTGTTCAAAAAGCTCACAATGTAACACCAAGAAAATTCAGTATTAGAAAAATATTTATTTAATTATTAATTTCTCTGTAAATATCGAGAAAAATTGAAATGTACAACCGAATCCGGAGTTTGGATGTAACACTGAAAAAATTTAATGTTTTGATTTTTTTTACCATCTCACTTAAATTGCCAATTGTTGAAAATTTTCTAATTTTGATCTCTTGTATAATTCCAAAATATTTGGCAAGTAGGTATATATATTATAGACTATATATTTAACAAAAAATGAATTGACCTAGTGGCTTTAAACTTTTTGGACAAATTGGAGAACACGAAATCAAACCAAGCAAACGCTAATGTGAAGGAGCACAATTCGGTCCTGAAAATTAAATTGGATGAGTGCATCGATTCCAAAAAAAAAAAAAGAAAAATTGACTTGTGTATTAGTGGAGATGAGAAATGACAAAAATGCCATCCAAATTCAATAAAACCCAAAAACTTTCATAAGTTTAACTCCTAAAAAAGGGGGAAAGCAAATGTGCATTTCAGAGATTCTACTTTCATTTCATAAAGCAATACTCTTCTTCCATCTCTCGGCCTTCGTTCTTCCATCCATTTCATTTATTTTTTTTATTAAATTTATTTAGCAAATGTGCATTTTAGAGATTCTACTTTCATTTCACAAAGTAGTTCTTTTCTTCCACCCCTCGGCCTTCGTTCTTCCATCCATTTCATTTAATTTTTTTTATTAAATTTATTTGTCTCCATAAAAACATTTACTCCACTTAATTTAGTTTCCAAGATCATCAATTACTGCGTGGGAAAAAGGATTGAAGGCGGAAAATCAAAGATTGTTCAACGAAGGAGAAAAATTGGGGTTTTTAAACCCAATCTTAAAAAGCCCAATCCAGTCCCAAAATTGAGGTATTTTCTTATTCTTATTCTTGAGTTTAGTTTTTTTAATACTGAATTTGATGTTATTATTGAGATTTGGTTAAATTTCATAGGGAGATCAAAATCCCTATTTCTGTGAATAGTGAAAATTTGGGGGAAAATGAAAATAAAAATTTTATTTACATATAAATGAAGTGCAATTGATGAAATTAGAATGTACATTCATGAATTGAAAAAATTAGGAGAAATTAGGATTATGTTAATTCGGGAAAAATTGGGAAAAATTGTTTGAAAATAGGAAAATCTAGGAGAATTGTGAATATGAATTTTATAATGATACTAATAACGACAAATTGATAAAATGAGAATAAGAACAAGAAAATATTCGAAATTAGGGTTTAAATAAAATTAGAAAGAATTTGTAAACTCTTGAATTTGAGGAGAAATGACACAAAAACTGTTGTTGTTGGTTTAGGAGAATCAATTGGAGCTTGAAAAGAGACTTCTTTGGAACTGATAATATATAGGGAGTGAATATCCTCCTAAGAGCTGAGTGGATGGCTATTTCTCATGTAAATGAGCAAATTGTTTTAAATTATAATTTGTAAACTGATTTTGAATTGAATTTGAAATATTATTTAAAATGTTTTGTGAAATTGGTGTGCCATGAAATGTAATTTAATAATTTCATGACTTGAGCTTAATTATTGAATTTATTTGCACCATATTATGTTTGGATACCATGTGAGTTGTTAAATGTATGCTCCACTTTGAAATTGAGCATGATTTGATTTCCCTAAATGGAATTTGATAACAAGGCGTTGAAAAAATGACTATAGTCTAAGACTTCCCACAGACCAAGCCATTGGGGCTACGTGGTTAAGATTGTTTAATTTAGCTTCATGATAGGTGGGTTGGAGAGCCTCCTCAGGCTGCTGTGATAATGTGGATGCACCCCACAGATCTCCGGGCCAACGTCAAGGTGAAAGAGATTTTAAGAAAATTGAGAAAAAGCTCTTAGCGGATCCTATCAACGGCCATTAGTAGGATAATGATTTTGGTATATCCGAAAATTATGAAAAATGAATGTAAATTGTTTGATTTATTTATATGAGTCATGGTGGTTTGAGATAACCTATTTTATACAAATGTTTTCAATTATGGCAATGTATTTTATATATGATTGTTTGGCACAACTATTTTCACTCCTCATTTATATGTTGTATGTTATTGCACTCTATTTACTAGGTATTCAAAATACTCAACCCCTCTCTCTTAAATTTTCTGAGGATCCTTAGATAGTGGACTTTATATTTGGAGCCAAATTGACGAGGATTTTGCTGGATATAGCTAGGTATATGAGATGGAGGCCTTATTTTTTATGATAGTAGAATGGTCCATGGAAAAAGGGAAATCTTATACATTTTATTTTTGATTGGATTTATTAAATACTTGTTTAGCTTTCTCCGGGCAAATAATTGAGATATCCATATGTTTATGACAAAAATTGTATTTTCTTGACTTGGGCATTCCTTTTCCAAACTTAAATGTTTTATTTGGGACATTTGGATTTTTATGGTGAATTTTGAACTATTTTGAATTGATTGGAAGGCCAAGATGGCTTATAAATATTTGGAAACTGCTTGGAAGGCCGAGTTGGCCAATTTGTATGCATGCATGTATAGGAATGGATCGGGATGATCATTGATTTGTGTAAAAATGCATGCTTTTAATACCGAATGACCTGGGATGGTCTTTAAAGTGATATTTGAATTGTTTTTAAATAGGTTGAATGCCTTGTGCTATTTCGGTATATTGGGTGATGCTGTCCGTTTACCGAGATAACGCGACGGTTTTGCGTGTTCGATGTGAGAGTCGGGGCATGCCACTTCTATTGGTATCAGAGTCAGGTTCATGATTTTAAATGTTTAAAAGTTTAAAATATTTTCAAATGTTTCCAAAGGTTTTTGAAAAGTTTTAAAAGCATTTTTCTTTTGAAAATTTTGATTTTAAAAGATTTTTCAAAGGATGTATATAAACTTTCCATGGATTCTTAAGGATTAGAACTTATTTTAGTTTTAGGGGGTTAAGCACCTAGTCTAATCCCTATTACATTCCTTAAGTCTAGATTTTCATTTGTAGAGCTATGCCTCTTTGAATAAAAAGGAGCCCAAATGAGCATTCCTATGTTTCATTGGGCTTTTTCTATTTTTTTTTTTAATCTTAATTCATTTTTGGACTATGGGTGTTCTTTATAAGATCTGGCATTACAAGTCGAGAGCCCTATTGTTTAGCACTTTGAGGGTTGTATATATCCTATCTTTCATATAATAAAAGATAATCATTTGTTGGGTGTATAAAGTGAAATTGAATAATGATACTTCTATGAATGTTTCACTTTGAGAGCTACCATCCTTGAAAGACTTTGTGTGAAAAATTTGCATCTTGGCAATTTGGTCTAACATTTCTTACAAAGATTTAGGAGGGCTTTTGGAGACTAAATGATAAAACGTTAAGGGTTTGGATGGTCTAATATATGTTATTGAAGTCTATGTAGTATGACTTAGTTTCAGGTATTTCTTATCAGTAGAGGACCTACTTTACTTTGACCTAGTTGGAGCAAAGTCATTGCTTTTAATTCTAACTTTTCTGACTTGTACAATAATCATAGCAGTTCTAGAACTAGAAATCCACTTATGCTAATAGAACTTGTCGTGCTGTCGGTTGTGAGCATTCGTGTTCTTCATTTCTGGATACAATCTAGGGATAGTTAACACGTGTATAAACTTCCTCGTCTTTGCTCAAAGTAATTCCTTTGGTTTCTACTTGGTTGATTAGGAACACTTGGAATTTCGAAATCATCGGGCAATCACACATCCTTTAGGATTAAAATGGAGTTTAGGGATAACAAAGGCCTATTTATAGTATTTGATTTCTCTAACCAAGTGGAATTATGCTCTTAAGACTCAAAATAATAATAATAATAATAATAATAATAATAATAATAATAACAATAATAATAATAATAAAGATTCTACGATTTGGCGGAGGCAGCTATTCATATGAAATCCATCAATGAGATATTTAAGAAAGATATGAGTGGTTTCATACTTGCGATGTTGGACTTGATTAGTGAAGTAGAATTTTTTTTTTTTTTTTTTTGGGTATAGTTGTTGAAGGGATGTCATGCAGGATCTGTGGTTGGACCAATTCATTGGGATTAGTTTTGGGACTCTTTTAAATTGTGAGGTGAACAAGCAAAGGTGGGATACTTTCCTCAACTGAAGTTTGCTGATTGGAGTGGTGCAACATATCTTGGGTTATGTTGTTCATGATTTTACTTCATCTCTAGCAGGGTAGAAGAAAGCAATCATGGCATATATGCCCAATTTGATTTGGCAACTTTTTCTAAGTCCTAGAATAGATCATAAAAGTGATTCTAAATATAGGTGTATTAGGCATATTGGCAGCTGCTAAATATATATATAAGGTTTATCCAATAATATTGCATGCTTTAGAGCTTAAATAGAATATGTTTGGCCATCCAGTTCCCACAGTTGTGTAGACATGTTTTTGTGAAAACTGTCTAAGAATTTGATTGGAAGGAATAAATTTCCCTGCCTATCATGTTAGAAGCACTGAACCACCAAATTTGACCCTAGGCTACTTAGAGTTTGCTCTTCCTCATTGTACATGGGACATCAATTAATCATTGATTTAGGGATGATTAAACAAGATATTGAAATGTTGGACATTACTAAAAATGTTATATAAGACCTTATATTTTTAAATGCGCCACCATACATATTTAGCTTTTCTTTTAATCTGGAATTAGCAAAATTTGGAAATTCAGTGATATTTTCTTGAGAAGATAGAATTTCTGGAAATGGATGAAAGAATGGGAAGAAAGTCGTCTATTTCTTATTTAGGAATATATAGATAGCTAAATCACTTGATGGTCTTAGGATGATTTGTGTGTCTCAAAATTTGAAAGGCATCTTAAATGAACTTTAAAGTATCAATTTAATCTTGTGAAATGTCAAGATCCAAATTGGCATTTTAAGTGGCATTTCCATGTGATTCGCCTAAGGAAGGTCCTTTGATGCATAATTTCTATAAAACTGATCATAAGAAACAATTTCTAGATGTTGCTTACCATTTAAGAGAAGAGATATATTTCCATATTGCTCTTATTATGATGATGGTGGTGGATGCAAATGATATGTGTACATCCATATATACAGCGTATTAAGATGTCATGATTTCTGAGTAAGCAGTTATATAGCTGTGAATGAGAATAAGAATAGGTTTAGGTGCTTAAAGATATATTGCTTGGGGGGTTGAACAGATCAAAATGAGATAATGTGACAAGTTATATTTTGTTTCTACCATAGTTCATCCATTTAGTTTGTGGATGAACTACAATTTGAACACATTCTCAATGAATTCTTGGGGCAGTTGTTGAGTTTGCTTAGTATTGCAGTGGAAAATAAGTTGATATGTTCTAGGATGACTTATGTCGATTAAAAGTTCTCTGTTTGCATTTAGTCTTCTGCCCTTTAATTAAATAAGTGTTTCATGGAGCGACACTATGTTGCCTAGAGGGAATAGCTTTAGGTATCTGAAGAAGATTAGATACTAGCATTGCCATCTTGCATTTTTCTATTTTAGATGTGAACGTGGAAGGGATACTGAGAAAGTTTAAGCATGATGGAAAGGTTATAGGAAAATGAGATTTCTAGTGTTATCATAGGATACTCTGTATTTATGGATCTTTATGGATTGGTTAGAAGATTGAGTCTTGGGTGAGGTCCTCTATTTCTCATAACCTTAGTTAAAAAAAAAAAGAAAGGATAAGAATAATGAGAATGACTCCTTTATTAAGAAACCATGAATGGTTGAACAATCAGGTTTCATTGTTATAACAACCTTACTACACTAGGTGGGTTGTCAATTAAATGTTAACTTTTATTAGGGAGTCAATAATATATCATGCAATTCTCCTTTTAAGATGACTTTTGGTTTGGTGCGGTAAATGGAATGTTTGTATAACTACATGCATAACAAGAAGAGTGATTGTCTAAAGAGACCTTTCATGTAAGCATGACTACTTGCTTAAAAAGATTTTTAACTTGAGTATATAGACTTCTTTTTATAAATATGAAAGCGACATGAAAAGAAAAACCCTCAAGTATAACTTATGTTGCTGAATTATTCTTTGGACAAGACTACTTAGTGTTCTAACTTATATTCTTTTTGATAAAGATGTAACGTTAATTAGGCACTTTTGTAGGACTCAGGAAATTTTGGACAGATTTGAAACATAATAGTACATGTCTTCCTTACAGAGGGTTAAATGGAAGATCTGAATCATAGTTTGGGGAAATATTTTAAGATGTATTATTGGGAACAATATAAAGATTTGGGATTCAGTTACACCTCAAGTAGAATTTGCCTATACAAATCTATCAATAGTAGCACAAGAAAGACAACTTTTGGGATGCTCATAGGTTGAGATTGGAATATGTACTTGACTTTCCACAAAAAGCTAAATTGGGAAAATTTATGACGTCAAAGCTGCAAACTAAACGAGCAACATGACATACACTTCTATTGCCAATTAGCATTGTCGAAACTAGGAGTTTGAAAAGGACAATCAAGCACTTGTACATTTGAAACGAGAGTGATTTCTTAAGAAACTTATCACAAACTAAATTTTAGGAAATTTGGGAGACCGAAGAATTGAAGCGAAAACAAAACCCCAATCTCTTTGATATTTAATGTACTTTTAAATTTCGAGAACAAATTTTGTTTTTAGGGGGTTAAGTGTGTAATACCAAAAATTCAGTTTCAGAAAAATATTTATTTAATTATTAATTTTTCTCTGTAAATATCGGGAGAAATTGAAATTTTACAATCAAATCCGGAGTTTGAATGTAACATTGGAAAAATTTAATGTTTTGATTTTTTTTTCCATCTCACTTAAATTGCCAAGTGTTGAAAATTTTCTAATTTTGACCTCTTGTATAATTCCAACATATTTGGTAAGTAGGTATATATATTATAGACTATATATTTAACAAAGGATGAATTGGACTAGTGGTATTATACTTTTTGGACAAATTGGAAAACATGAGATCAAACCAAGCAAATGCCAATGTGAAGGAGCACAATTCAGTCTTACAAATTAAATGGGATGAAGAGTGATTCAAAAAAAAAAAGGAAAATCGAGTTGTGCATAGGTGGAGATGAGAAATGACAAAAATGCCATCCAAATTCAATAAAACCCAAAAACATTCATAAGGGCAAAATGGTAATTTTAATTCCTAAAAAAGGGGGAAAGCAAATGTGCATTTCAGAGATTCTACTTTCATTTCACGAAGCAATTCTTTTCTTCTATCTCTTAGCCTTCGTTCTTCCATCCATTTCATTTAATTTTTTTTTAATTAAATTTATTTAGCAAATGTGTATTTCAGAGATTCTACTTTCATTTCACAAAGCAGTTCTCTTCTTCTGTCTCTCGGCCTTCGTTCTTCCATCCATTTCATTTAATTTTTTTTTATCAAATTTATTTCTCTCTCATAAAAACATTTACTCCACTTAATTTAGTTTCCAAAATCATCAATTACTGCGTGGGAAAAAGGATTAAAGGCGGAAAATCAAAGATTGTTCAACGAAGGAGAAAAAATGAGATTTTTAAACCCAATCTTCAAAAACCCAATCCAATCCCAAAAGTGAGGTATTTTTTACTCTTAATTTTGGGTTTAGTTTCTTTAATATTGAATTTGATGTTATTGTTAAGATTTAGTGAAATTTCATAGGGAGATCAAAAAGTCCTAATTCTGTGAATACTGAAAATTTGGGAAAATGAAAATAAAAATTTTATTTACATATAAATGAGGTGCAATTGATGAAATTAGATTATGCATTCATGAATTGGAAAAATTAGGAGAAATTAAGGTTATGTTAATTTGGGAAAAATTGGGAAAAATAGTTTGAAAATAAGAAAATTTAGGAGAATTATGAATATGAATTTTATAAGGATGCTTATAGCGACAAATTGATAAAATGAGAACAAGAACAAGAAAATATTTGAAATTAGGATTTAAATAAAAATATGAAAAATTTGTAAACCCTTGAATTTGAGGAGAAATGACATGAAAATTGTTGTTGTTGGTTTAAGAGAAGCAATTAGAGCTTAAAAAGAGACTTCTTTGGAACTGATAATGTATAGCGAGTGAATATCCTCCCGAGAGGTGTGTGGATGACTATGTCTCATGTAAATAAGCAAATTATTTTAGATTATGATTTGTAAACTAATTTTGAATTGAATTTGAAATGTTATTTGAAATGTTTTGTGAAATTGGTGTGTCCTGAAATATAATTTAATAATTCTATGACTCGAACTTAATTATTGAATATTTTTGCACCATATTATATTTGGATACCATATGAGTTGTGAAATATTTGCTCCACTTTGAAATTGAGCATGGTTTGATTTGGCTAAATGGAATTTGATAATAGGGTGCTAAAAAAAATGACTATAGTCTAAGTCTTCCCACGGACCGGGCCATCGAGGTAGCGTGGTTAAGACTGTTTAATTTAGCTTGGTAGTAGGTGGATTGGAGAGTTTCTCAGGTTGTCGTGATAATGTGGATATACCCCATAGAGTTTCGGGCCAACGCCAAAGTGAAAGGGATTTTAAAAAAATTGAGAAAAACCTCTTGGTGGATCCTATCAACAGCCATTGGTAGGATAATGATTTCGACATATCCCAAAAGTGTGAAAAATTAATGTAAATTGTTTGATTTGTTCATATGTGTCATGATGGTTTGAGATAACTTGTTTTATACAAATGTTTTCAATTATAACAATGCATTTTGTATATGATTGTTTGGTACAACCATTTTCACTCCTTATATATATGTTGCATGCTATTATACTCTACTCACTGGGTATTCAAAATACTCACCCCCTCTCTCTTAAATTTTCAGAGGATCCTTGGACAGTGGACTTTATATTTGGAGCCAAATTGATGAAGATTTTGCTGGACATAGGTAGGTATATGAGATGGAGGCCTTATTTTTTATGATGGTAGAATGGTCCATGGAAAAGGGGAAATCTTGTACATTTTATTTTTGATTGGATTTATTAAATACTTGCTTAGTTTTCTTTAGACAAGTAATTGAGAAATCCGCATGTTTATGATAATGGATTATATTTTCTTGACTTGGACATTTCTTTTCTGAACTTAAATGTTTTATTTGGGACATTTGGACTGTTATGGTGAATTTTGAACTATTTTGGATTAATTAAAAGGCCGGTATGCCTTATAAATGTTTGGAAACGACTTGGAAGGCTAGGTTGGCCAATTTGTATGCATGCATGTATAGGAATGGATCGGGATGATCCTTGATTTGTGTAAAAATGTATGTTTTTGATACCGGATGATCTGGGATAGTCTTTAAAGTGATTTGAATTATTTTTAAATAGGTTGAATACCTTGCGCTATCTCGATATATGGGGAGATGCTATCTGTATATCGAGATAACATGACGGTTGTCGCGTGCTCGATCGGGAGAGTCGGGGCATAACACACAAGTATAATGCCTCAAAATTAAATCTTATATAAGTGGGGAGTACACAAAGGATGGAAAATCATTAAAGAATTAATGTGTTGGCATCCAAATCCCATACGAGCAGATAAGGAGAGAGGAAAAAAAATGTATACAAAATTTGATGTTCAATTCTTAGCAAATAATTTTTGAGCCATTGGGTGTGGCTGGTAATCTGTTTATTAGTACGTATTCAAAGGATGTTCATTTTCGCAACACAAATTACACCACTTGAAGAATTTGGAAGATTTCTTTTTCACTTTACTTGAAGAATTCTGTTCCCCTCTACATGTTGGGTCCTATCATAATGTACTACAGGATTGCGAGCTATGCTAAGTATAGATTTGTTATTACAGAATAGCTTAATATTTTGATTTCTCTATATTTGTAAGCCATCCACATATTTTCTTCAACCAAAGTAATTCACAAATTCCAAGAGCCATAGCTCCAAATTTTGTTTTTGCTCTAGATCCCGCTACCCCCTTGCTTTTTGCTTCTCCAAGTTACTAGATTGTCATCTAGGAAGACAGAATAGCCCGAGATTGATCTTCTATTAATCAAGAAGCCAACATAATCTACCTTCATGTAGGCTTCAACATTTAAGTCCTTATGTGCTTGAAATAAAATGCCTCTTCTAGGTGTAGCTTTCACGTAGTGTGAAATCCTTTCTACTGCTTGCATATACTATTCACCTGGATCATGATGAACTGACTAACAACACTTGCAGCAAAGATGATGTCTAGTCTAGTCTGACATAGGAAAATTAGCTTGCCTTCAAGTTGCTAATACCTCCCTCTTTCAACTGAACTCTTACTTTCTCTTTTAACCGACAGTGTTGATCAACAGGTGTACTAGCAGCCTTGCTCCAGAATGTTCCACTTTCTTTAAGAAGATCTAGGATATGTTGGACTTTTGAATTCAAATTCAATTGAATTCAATATCAAATTAATTGGGGAAAAACATAATCGAAAAGGTCAAATGTGATAAGGATGGAAGAAATTTGAATTGTGGATATATTTGGCCGGATTTTGGTGTCTTGTTCAAACCTTCACATAATTAATCTTGTTTTTCTGTTTTGAATATCTAACTAGATTCTCATAAACTCCAGCAATTATTTAAGGTGATAAATGTAGGGTTTTAATGGCTTTTTGATGATTGAGAGTTTATATAAACTTTTCCTAATGTATTGGGTCCCTAAGTCCAAATTTCAATACTCCACACTATCTATTGAGAGAAATTAAGGGTCTAGAATATTTGTTCACGTCCTAAGAATCATTTTGGTGTTTCTAGATTTGTCGGAAGTGAAGAACAAGAGTATGTCCGGAGGTAATCTAAAATCTCCAATTTTTACTTCCGTTAATTTTGACTCTAATCTTTGAATTAAAGCATGCATCAAGTTTGTTATGCAATCTTACATTTGGTATCAGAGTTATTTTTGTCTTTGTCTGCATGTTTTTTGGCGAATTTAAAATTTTTGAAAAATTAGAATTTTTGGATTTTTTTGAATATTTGGCCTAAATTTTAATGATTTTCAAAAATTGAATCTGGATTTGAAATCTTGATATTATTTCGATCAAAACCATATTTTTAAAATTTAAAATAGGGTATTTTTGGTTTTTTTGGTGGAAGGAGTCACCGGTCTAACCTTCGAATAGTGCATGACGTACTTGAACAGCACACGTGAATGGTTTAGAGTGCATGACCACTAGACCACAACCCAAGGACATGAGCATTTTGAAAATTTTTATTTTTTTATCTAATTTCAATAAAGTCCCTGCAATATGTTTAAAGCCCAATGAACTTTAATCTGTTATAATTTGGTCCCTGAAACTTAAAAATTAATTCTTGGGACGAAAAATTTTCAGAAAAATTTTTCAAAAAATTTCCAAAATTTTTAAAGAATATTCTAAATCCAAATTTTAGAAAATTGAGCATAAAATTTATTTTGGGCATAATTTTGCACATAAAAGGGAGGTGTGAAATTGATAAAATGCATTGAGTATTTTTACTATAATTTTATATTAAAAATTTTATGCACTTTGGCATGGCAAAATCAAGTAACATAATTATCTTAATGATCAATATAATTTCTAAAATTAATTAAAATTTAGTTACAACAACCATAATTAAATAAAAAATTATATATGAAGGCATGATCACATTAGGAAAATGATAAATTTGCCGTGATAATTATTTTTATGTCATGAATTTTATCCCACATGAATTTTTGTTGCATGAAAATAATAAAATTTGAGATAAAATATTAAAATAACTATTTTTCAATAGTAGTCTATTTGGTTAAATTCCATTTTCTATATAATACTATAAATGCGGTTGATCTAGTGCATGTCTAGGTTGGTTCTGTAAAAAAGACGGGGACAAATCTAAGATTGACCGGTTCTTAAGTGTCCCATGTGACCCATCCCTACCTGAGAATCTACCTAGTGCATTAGAGAGGTCGTTTTATAGGGCTAAGTATAAAAGGATAAAGTGATTAAGGAAAGATTAGCTATTGGTAGTTTCCTAATTAGCCCACATGTATTAGAAAATTAGTTATTTTTAGTAAATCTTATCATAAGGTTAAATAAATCTAATAGAATTAGAAATTTAGCTCACAGGCAATTTCTATATCATAGATTTATTTTTATATGTTTGTATTGGTAGAGATATATTAAATGCCTCATATATAGTTAGTAAGCATGTTTGTTTATTTTGCAGTATTCCAAACCGTAGATTTGAAATTTGATTTTCCTGATTTGAATGGAGAGAATTATAAGAAATGGAGGGAAAAAGGTACTTCTCCATTTGAGCTGCTTGGATATTGATTATGCTATTCAGAAAGATGAGCCACCTCCGGTGATTAATACTAATTCCGAGATTGATAAGGCTTTTTATGAACATTGGGAGCGATCTAATCGTCTAAGTACCATATTCATAAAGAGTAAGATCTCGACTGGTATCCATGGCTTGGTCAACCAACATACCAATGTCTGTGGTCTTCTTAAGGCTATAGACTGCAATTTGCGACATCGGAGAAGTTTTTAGCCAGTACCCTCATTATGCAATTCTCTTCTATGAGGCTCACTTCTGTCCACGGTGTGTGCGAGCATATTTTGTGGATACGAGACATTGCAGCTCAACTAAAGAACCTGGAAGTTAAGATGTCCGAGTTCTTCCTCATGCACTTTATTCTGAACTCTCTCCCACAATCCTATGGTCCTTCTAAAATCTCCTACAATACACATAAGGAGAAATGGTCTATCAATGAATTGATGGCCATGTGTGTATAGGAGAAAGGAAGGTTGTTGATGGAGATGAAGTAGGGTTCTGAAAGTGCGCTTGTGGCTGTGCAAGGAAAGAAGAAGAGCAAGTCCAAGCCAAACCAAAAGGGCACAAAACCTAAAATAGTCATAAAGAAAGAGTCTAAATATTTATTTTGTTAAAAGAAGGGACACATGAAGCAAGATTGTGCCAAGTACAATTGATGGCTTGAAAATAAAGATACAGAAATCTCATTAGCTTGTTATGAATTTTGCATGACTGAGACTTCTCATGATATATGGTAGATTGATTCTGGCTATACCATCCACATTACAAATGTGTTGCAGGGCTTGCAAAACCTAAGGAAGCCGGGGTCGTGAAAAACTCATCTATTCGGGCAACAAGATGAGCTCACGAGTAAAAAGCATTGGCGATTGCAAGCTTATTCTAGCCAGCGGGCATGTCTTGAAATTGGAGAGAGTGTTTTATGTACCTAAGTTTTCTAGGAAATTAATTTTCGTTTCAAAACTTGTACGATTCGGTTACTCTTTCCAATTTAGTAATAAAATGACATTAATTTATGGTTCAAATATCATTGGTTATGGTCTATTATTGGATAGATTATAAGTATTACTTTACAAGACAATGTTTGCATGAATGTAACATAAACAAGCGTTAAAAGAATTGTCATTGAGAATAACTTTTCTATGTTGTGGCACCGGAGATTAGGATATATCTCCATAAAGAGAATAGAAAAGTTGATAAAAGATCCTAAACTTTAGTGACTTTGAAACTTGTGTAAACTGCATTAAGGGAAAGTAGACCAACAAGACTCAAAAATGTGCCATGAAGAGCTTAGAATTGCTTGAGATCATACATACGGATATTTGTACTCCAGGTATAGACGTGTATGGTCATAGTTATTTCATCTCCTTTATAGATGATTATTCACGATACATGTATCTCTATATTTTTTGCCATAAGGATGAGGCGTTGGATGCCTTTAAAATTTTTAAGGTAGAGGTAGAAAAATAATACGGTAAGCAAATAAAGATCGTGAGGTCAGATAAATGTGGCGAATATTATGGAAGGTATACAGAGGATGGATAAGCTCCAGGTCCATTTACAAGGTTCCTTCAGGAAAATGGGATAGTTGCCCAACACACCAAGCCTAGTTCACCTGACCAGAATGGGGTAACTGAAAGAAGGAACAGGACTTTGCTTGATATGGTTAGGAGTATGATGGCTAGCTCAAAACTGCCTAAGTTCTTGTAGACTGAAGCTTTCAAGACGACAATGTACATCTTGAATAGGATTCCAATCAAGGTTGGAAACCTAGTTTGAGACACATACGCATTTGGGGCTATCTTGCAAAGATAAGGGTTTACAATCCATGAGAAAAGAAACTGGATCCAAGGACCGTGAGTGGATACGTTGTTGGTTAAGCTGAAAAGTCCAAAGGATACCGGTTTTATTGTTCATCCTACCACACTAGGTTTGTGGAATTTAGAAATGTTAAATTTGTAGAGAATGACTTGGTTAGTGGGAGGGATTACTTTCGGGACTTAACTCGTGAAAGGGACCATTTAAGTATCCCGTCAAGTTCTAGTACCAAGTTAGTTGTCATCCAAAATGACCCTCAAGTTTCTATAGACACAAATCAGGATAGGGATGACAATCAAAAAATTCTACAAACAGCTGACCAAAATTAAGTTGGACAACCTTCCCCTATGGAGAATGTTGAACCAACATTAAAAAGATCTACTCGAGAAAGAAGGTCAGCTATATCTGATTATTATATGGTACACCTTCAAGAGTCTGACTATAACATCGGAGCCATAGAGAATCCAGAAATGTTTTCACAAGTCATGAGTTCTAAGGACTTAAACTTATGGCTGAATGTCATGAAAGATGAGATAGACTCCATGAGGAGCAATGGAGTCTGGGATCTTATAGAGTTGTCAGATGGGGTAAAACCAGTCTTCAAAACTAAAACAAACTCATTAGGCAACATTGAGAAATACAAGACCAGACATGTTGCTAAAGGGTTTACTCAAAGGAAAGAAATCGACCACTCAAAGACATTTTCTCCAGTGACTAAGAAGGATTCCCTCTGTATCATTCTGACACTTGTTGTACATTTTGATCTACAGTTGTAACAAATGGATGTGAAAATGGCTTTCCTTAATCACTACTAGAAAAACAGGTATCATCGATGGATTTTTCCGTCGCTAAAAGTCACATTGCTAATTTTAGCGAAGGATCAGTGACGAATTTTTTAGTGGCTAAATTTTTTTGTCATTAATCAGTCGCTAATTACCGACGGATTTTTTAGTGACGAAAAATTCCGTCGCTAAATCCGTCGCTAATTTTGTTTTAAGGTTTTAAAATTACCGACGGATTAGCGACGGAAAATTTCCGTCGCTAATCCGTCTCTGAAGTGACAAACCCAAATGCCCAAAGCTGCCAGCCCGACCCGCTTGAACCCCGTTCGGACCCTGGCCCGCCGGCCCGCCTGCGCCTAAATGTGCTGAAAATATGCTCCCACCCGGGTTCGAACCCAGGTGTGAGAGAGGGAATTTGAGAACCTTAACCACCATGCCACTATTATATTTGTATTATTAGTTTATTTTTTTTCTATTTCTATACTTTATTTGTAACTCTCAATATTAAAAATACAGTACCCTTATTTAATAAAAATATAAAATTTTATTTAATAAAAATATAAAATTATATTTAAAAAACAAAAAATTATATCTAATAAAAATACAAAATATATTTGAGAAAAATAAAAATTATATTTAATAAAAATACAAAATTATATTTAATAAAAAAATAAAATTATATTTTATGAAAACAAAAATTGTATTTAATAAAAACAAAAAATTATATTTAATAAAAATACAAAATTATATTTAATAAAAACAAAAAATTATATTTAATAAAAATACAAAATTATATTTAACAAAAAAATTAAAATTATATTTAATAAAAATATAAAATTATATTTAACAAAATTATAAAATTATATTTAACAAAAATATAAAATTATATTTAATAAAAAAATAAAATTATATTTAATAAAAGTACAAAATTATATTTAAAAAAATACAAAATTATATTTAATTAAAGTACAAAATTATATTTTAAAAAATATAATTATATTTAATAAAAATAAAAATTATATTTATTAAAAGCACAAAATTATATTTAATAAAAATACAACATTATATTTAGTAAAAACAAAAAATTATATTTAATAAAAATACAAAATTATATTTGATAAAAATATAAAATTATATTTATTAAAAAAATTATATTTAATAAAAATTAAAATTATTTAATAAAAGCAGAAAATTATATTTACCAGAAAATAAAATTATATTTAACAAAAATACAAAATTATATTTAATAAAAATACAAAATTATATTTAATAAAAACAAAAAATTATATTTAACAAAAAAATAAAATTATATTTAATAAAAAGACACAATTATATTTAATAAAAATACAAATTATATTTAATAATAATAAAAATTATATTTAATAAAAACACAAAATTATATTTAATAAAAGACAAAATTATATTTAATAAAAACAAAAAATTATATGTAATAAAAATACAAAATTATATTTAATAAAAATATAAAATTATATTTAAGAAAAAAATTATATTTAATAAAAAGAAAAAATTATATTTAACAAAAAAATAAAATTATATTTAATAAAAATACAAAATTATATTTAATAAAAATACAAAATTATATTTAAAAAATTGTATTAAATAAAAATACAAAATTGTATTTAATAAAAACAAAAAATTATATTTTAAGAAAAATAAAATTATATTTAATAAAAAGACACAATTATATTTAATAAAAATATAAATTATATTTAAAAAAACAAAAAAAATTATATTTAACAAAAGCAAAAATTTTTTTTAAGTTTTAGCGACGGATTAACGACGGAAAAATTAGTGACGAAAATTTTTCTTCGCTAAATCTGTCGGTAATTTGTTCGGAAAAGTTTTAGTGACGGAAAATTTTCGTCGCTAATTTTAGCGACGGATGTAGTATCGAAAAATTAGCAATGAATTTTTTTGTCGCTAAATCCGTCACTGATTTTTCCGTCGCTAGTACGTCGTAAATCCATAAAAAATAGCAACGGCTTTTTTTCCGTCGGTAATTTCCGTCGCTGAAAACTCTTTTTCCGATAGTGAATAGAGAACTAGAGGAAGAGGTTTACATGCGTCAACCTAAAGGATTCTCCCCTAGTGATAGTGAGCACTTAGTGTGCAAACTCAAGAAATCCATATATGGGCTGAAACAAGTTTCTCGCCAGTGGTATTTAAAGTTTCACAATGTGATCACTTCATTCCGTTTTGAAGAAAACATTGTAGATCAATGTATATACCTCAAAGTCAGTGGGAGTAGGTTTTATTTTCTTGTCCTATATGTGGATAATATACTATTTGCCACCAATGAAAAAGGGATGCTATATGAGGTGAAACAGTTCCTCTTTAAGAATTTTAAAATGAAGGATTTAGGTGATATATCTTATATCATCGGCATAAAGATACATTAAGATAGATCCAATAAGGCTCTAGGACTATCTCGAGAGACCTATATTAACAAAGTACTTAAGAGATACAGGATGGAGAACTGTTCACCAAGTATAGCTCCGATTGTTAAAGGGGATAGGTTCAATTTGGACTAATGCCCTAAGACAAATTTAGAAAGGGAACAAATGGCTAACATCCCTTATGCTTCCGTTGTAGGAAGTCTTATGTATGCACAGGTCTGTACAAGACCTGATATAGTGCATGCTATGGGGATGTTAGGTAAATATCAAAGTAATTCGGGTCTGAAACATTGGAAGGCTGCGAAGAAGATGTTGAGATATCTACAAGACACCAAGAAGTACATGCTTACATACAGAAGAACCGACAGTCTGGAAGTAATCGGATATTCAGATTTGGATTTTGCCGACTGTGTTGATTTTTGAAAATCAACATCGGGTTACATCTTCATGATGGCCGGCGGAGCTGTATCATGGAGGAGTACTAAGCAGACATTGACTGCGACCTCCACTATGGAAGCTGAGTTCGTGGCGTGTTTTGAGACTACGCCACACGCGGTGTGGTTCAAGAGTTTCATCTTTGGATTTAGGGTTTTAGATTATGTACCTAAGCTATAATGTATAATTTGTAATAATTCAGCTACTGTATTTTTGGCTAAGAATAATAAGAGTGATGGTCGAAGTAAGCACATCGATATAAAGTACTTAGCCATTAGGGAAAGGGTGTTGAAAAATAAAGTTATAATCCAACACATTAGTACTGATTATATATTGGCTGATCCCTTAACAAAAAGCAGGCTACCAAATAGATTCAGGGATCATGTTGTAAATATTGGCTTATTACCTTATTTAAATGAAATTCAGAGTTGAATTTTCTCAATAAAGTTGTGCACATGTTGTTATTTTGGGATAAATTCATTAACTTTGGATCTGAATAAACGTATGGTTTATTCATAAAGTAAATGTCACCATAAAGTTAGAAAATATAATATATTGTGGTACATAAAAGATAATACTCGCTTTTAGAGGACTTATCGCTGTGACTTGTATACTCTATTTTATAAGGAATTGACTTGGTTCTGACTTCAAATCGGTTTGTTGGGCTAAGTGGGAGAATGTTGGACTTTTGAATTCAAATTCAATTGAATTCAATGAATTCAATATCAAATTAATTGAGGAAAAACATAACTGAAAAGATTAAATGTGATAAGGATGGACGGAATTTGAATTGGGGAAGTATTTGGCCGGATTTTGGTAATTGTAGGGTTATATTATCAACAATTATTTAGGGTGATAATTGTAGAGTTTTAATGGCTCTTTGATGGTTGAGAGCCTATATAAACCCCTCCTAATGCATTGAGTCACTAAGTCCAAATTTTAATATTTCACACTATCTATTGAGAGAAATTGAGGGCTTAGAAGACTTATGCATGTCCCAAGAATCGTTTTGGGGCTTTTAGATTCGCCAAAAGTGAAAAACAAGAGTATGGTCGGAGGTAATCTTAAATCCCTAATTTTTACTTCCGCTAATTTTGGCTCTAATTTTTGAATTAAAACATGCATCAAGTTTGTCATGCAATCTTTCAGGTTATACTTTCTTTTTGACAAGAAAATACCTTCTTCTGAATAAAAAACCTCAATGCCAAGAAAGTACCTTAATTTCCCGAGATCTTTGATATCAAACTTATGAGTCAATTTCTCTTTCAACCTATCTCTCTCAACAACATCATTTCCTATCACTATTATATTATCAACATACAGCGGGAGAGCAGTCAATTTCCATTCACTTGAGTACTAAAAGAACAAAATATGATCCCCTTTACTTTGCATGTATCCGATTTGTTTCATTACCTTTGTAAATATTTCAAACCAGACCCTAAGAGATTGTTTTGTCATATAATGCCTTCTTCAATTTGAGCTTTATTTGTGCTCTGATCATTATTGAATCTCGGTGGTAATTCCAGGTAAACTTCTTCTTCTAAATCTCTATGCAAGAAATCACTTTTCACATCAAATTGGTATAAAGTCCAATCAAAGTGTGCAGATAATGACAATAAAACTTGAATGGAGTTCACCCTTGCAACAAAGGCAAAAGTTTCCAAATAGTCAATCCCATATTTCTAGTATAACCTTTGGCCACCAACCTTGCCTTTATCTCTCAAGAGTTCCACTAGCTCTCTATTTGAGAGTATAAACCCATTTGCATCTGACAGGAGATACATTCTTCAGTTTAGTTACTATTTCCCAAGTTTTATTTTCTTCAGAGCTTGGATCTCTTCTCTCATTGCAGGGCTCCAATTTCAATCCCTGAAAAAGAATTCCCTTATAGTTTTTTGGATCATTATAGAAGTTAGGGAGGAAAGAAAGCTTTGGTGTTTAGGTGAGATGCGATGATATGAGATAAAATTTGAAATGTGGTGCTTGGTACAATGTCGGGTACCTTTCTTAAGGGCAATCGGAAGATCCAAATCTAAGTGAACAACATTCTCATTAATAGTAAAGAAGGTTCATAGGGGCTTACGTTTTCCACAACCAATGCCTATTTTGACAATTGAGCTTGTTATTAGTATAGAATGGGTTACTTCTTCCTCAAATATACCGGCCTGAGAGACTTTGTCCTTGCTATCTCAAGCTCATTGTCAAGGGTGTTTTAGTCTGGTTGTAATTCAAAAGGTATGATGGTGTCTAGTTGTCACTTAAGGGTCAGTTTAGGAGGTATAATGGTGGTTGGTTCTACTACAATAGTTGGTAAGGCAAGGAAATGAATAACATTAGTAGATTCATCAACCAATGAAATATTCTCCCCTTGTCGATGAGACCTTTGAGAAGGGAAATAGGTAGTGTAGTGGACTTATGAAGAGTAACATCCATAGATACATAGAGTTCTCCAAAAGGAGAGTACTAGCATTTATAACCCTTTTGGGAGTTTGAGTAGCCAATAAAGACATATTTAAGAGCCCTATGATCCAACTTGCTGTGATGGTTTTTCTGATGTGAACCAATACAACACACCCCAAAAACTTTAGGAGAGGGACAATTTGAATAGACATGTAGGAAAAGGGTCTAATAGGCATTGAAGAGTTTTTCTCCCCAAGAACCCAAGATAGTAGTCGATTGATAAGTTAAGTGATTATGAGGGCTGCCTCCCCACAGGAATTGAGGAGCTTGCATTTGGAACAATAAGGATTGGGTCACTTCTAGTAGGTAAAGGTTTTTTCTCTCTGCTACCTCATTTTGATAGGGTGTATCGACATATGATGATTCATAAAAGATTGCCATGGTATTAAAGAAGGAACCAAGGTTGTTGTTAGAGTTCTCTCTCTTGTTATCATATCTAACCCTTTTTATAGAGACCCCAAATTGGATTAAGATAGATCGGTAAAAGGATTTGTTTGACAATAGAACTCATTTTAGATTTTTCTTTCATAACGTAAAGCCAGGTAACCCTTGCACAATCATCAATAAGTGAGATAAACCAACGAACTCTATTAAAATTAGGAACTTTAGAGGGACCCCAGATAACAATATGAATCAAGCTAAAAGATTAAGAAGAATGTGTTTCATTTATTGAGAAAGAAACTCTATGGTGTTTAGTAAGTTCACAAGTTTCACACTTTAAAGATAAATTATTAAAACGATGAAATAACAAATGAATCAATGATTTCAAAAGTATAAAATGTGGGTGGCCTAGCCAAAAGTGCATAAATCAAAGTAGGGGGAGGTTTGAGAGCTCATGGTTTGAAGAAGAGGAGAGGTAGCTCAGAGACAACTGGTTCATCATCTCTTTAGACTCCCCAGTTTCTTCAGTATAGTAGAACCCACTATTCTCTCTAGCAAATCAAATCATCTTCCCCATATCTCAATTATGAAAAATACAGATAGATAAGGAAAAAAAAGGTAATTTAGGGATTTTCTTATTTTATGAATGGAGATAATTTTGCTATAAAGCTTAGGAAGATGTAAAACATTTTCAAGAGAAATTAAGTGGTTAAATAGCTTGCCATTATCCTGCAACATCAATAGGATTACCATCTGCCACTCTTATCTAATTATTTCTTGATGGTACATGGCCGAGACCATGTTGGGCCCAAAGTTAGTCAGGTCCACAACTCGTCAACAGGCCCTCTTGGTACTCGTCGTTCACCTCTCTCTCTTTCTCTCTCTTTCTCTCTCATGATAACCAACCACTTAGTGCTTCAACAGGTCAGTCTCAAGACCTCCTTGGTGCTCGGTGGTCAATATGTAATTTCTAATGTAATATCCACTCTCCCTAAATCACGGGAAGAATCTCATACAAATAGAAGGGAGATCTATAATTGTGATCGATAAAGAAGAGATTCTTCGTGGCGATCTATACTTTCCAAACTAGATAGATTTTGCAATTTTTGACAATCGTATGGCTTGATTCCCCCAAAATCTCGAGATACTCTCATAAGGAAACTAGGGTTTAATCACCTCGCTTGCATATAGCTCTCACGTCAAAAAGATATATAAGCTCCAGGGTACCCATCGCCCAGGTAAGTTCTCGAGACTTACACTTTACACATAAGTCTGATAGAGATTTTTCCTCTTGATATTTGTCTATTTCGTTCCTTTCAAAAACCACTCTCTAACTTGAGTTTCGGAGTCTTCCCTTCTGGAGTACCTTTCGGTGGTCTTTTGTAGGTCTTCTTAATTGAGATTGTCAGATGGCCAAGTCATTTTGTTCGAGTTAGCAGAACCATTATTTGTGGAGTTAAACCCACCTCCAATAGACTGGTGCTATCCGTGAGAATAGACTAATTTCCCAGCTAAATCGACTTTTATTGTTGTCTTTCTTTCTTTGTCATGGCCTTAGTCAAAAGAAAGAGACCAACAGTCGGTTTCAGTGACGACGATTTGATAGGAACCGATACCAACCGAAATGATCCACTAATCATCACAGTAGGAATTGGCTCTTACCTTGTCAAGAGGACCTTTATTGATCAAGGAACAGAACATGACATCCTCTTCTGAGATGCCTTTCAATGGATGGGTCTCACCCCATCTCACCTTTAATCTTCTGACTAGCCTATTAGAGGGATCAATGGTGAGTGCGTACATCCAGAAGGCACAATCTCGCTCGTCGTGCCACTAGGAACAACTCCTTACTATGCTGCCACCAGAACCATTTTTCACATGATGAAACTCCGATCCACCTACAATGCCATCGTAGGACGTCTGAGCCTAGGCGGCCTCAAAGACTACTAAGCACTAGGTACATGAAGATCAAATTAAAGATACTCTTGGGGGTCACAACACTCTACGGTGACTCCGATCCATCGACTATCCCCCTAGTGGGAGAAGAAGGAGAAATCCTAGTAGTTGACTGTAATACCGAAAATTTGTTATTAGAAAATTTTGTTTTAATTTTTTATTTTTCTCTAGAAAATATCGGGAGAAAACCCATTGTATTTGATGATGGACTTGGAGTGTAAGACCCAAAAAAAAATGTGTTTGAATTTTAAATTTTGCTTTTTTATGGAATTAGGGAAATACTTGTAAGTGGATAATTAAAATTTTAGTCCATATAATTATTAAGGTATTAAATAGCTTGGTGGAATCTCTTTTTGGAGAACCTTGAGGTCATAGGATCAAAATTCATTGGATGCAATTATTTGAAGGAATATAGAGTGTTGGGTTGAATTGTCATGGAGTAAGTTGGCTTGTGTATTAGGGATACGTATGATTATTTGAAGGAATATAGAGTGTTGGATTGACTTGTCATGGAGTAAGTTGGCTTGTGTATTAGGGATGGTGAGAGACAAGGTGACTTGTGGTTGGGTGAGTAGCCTTGTGTATGTGGGTTATGAGTGAGGCAAGTAGCATTGTGTGGCAGGGGTCAAGTAGACTTGTGCTGGTGGAAATGTGATGACAAGACTTTTTGCGCAATGTTGGAGTCGCCTTGTGCGTGCATGTGTAATTAAGGAACAAGGCTACTTGAACAATAGTGAGTCACCTTGTGAGAGAATTGAGAGCACGAGTCACCTTGTGCTATGATTGAGGCACCTCCAAGCATGAGAAATGGAAGGACATGACCTCTTATGGGATGTTAGGTCACCTTAGGTGTGAAATTGGAAGGGATAGGGCGACTTATGTCACTTATAAGTCGCCTTGTACCATCATTGGGGTCGCCTTGTGCCATGAGAAATGAAGAGCAAGTCCACTTGTAAGTGTCCAAGTCGCCTTATATCTCCACCAAGTCACCTCAGCTTGACTATAGAATGAGTCTCTGAGGCATCGAATTCACAAGTCGGCCTGTGTTAAGCTTGAGTCGCCTTGGGGGCAATGAAAAAGGGGAAATTGGGTTACCTTAGCCTGTGTTCGAGTTGCCTCAAGTCCCTAACTAAACAGAGACAAGTCGATCTGTAATACTTGTGAGACGACCTTTAAGCATGGAAAAGGTGCGAAATGACCGAAATGCCGTCCAAACCTAAATAAAAACTTAAAAATAAAGAGGGATAAAATGGAAATTTCACCCCATTATAACAAGGCTTCAACAAAGTCTTTGATTCTCATTTTTTTCCTCTTCTCCCGACACTCTTTTCTCTCCCTACGAACTCCCTCTACCTCACTCTTCCACTTTCATTTTTCTCTCTCAAAAATAGATTACCTCTCTACAAAATCACCCCATAAAAATTTCCAAACTCCCAATCAAACCCCTAGATAGAGAAAAATTTGGGAAAAAATCTAGAGTTTGATTCAAAAGGGGGAAAATCTAGGGTTTTCGTGAGCCAACACACAAGGTTCAATCTGACCATGAAATTAAGGTAATTTTCTCATCATCTTCAAGGGTTTAGTTCCATTTCTCATAAATTTAATTTTTATATTTGAAATTTTGGGATTTTTGTGTAGAAAGAAAATTTGTGTTTGAAGCAAGTTGTTGTTGAACAGAATTTGTGAACTCTCTAGAGGTAATTTTGCTCTTTTCAACTTAGATTTATGTTTCCTTACCATAACATTTGAAATATCAATTTTAATTGCAAGATTTGGTTTGAGAATCTAGGTCTAGGGCTTATATGTGATGAAATTGGGGAAAATAGTGAATAAAAAATTTATATAAATGCAAATGACGCATGAATAATGAAATAAGAATATAGATTCATGAATTTGAAAAAATTAGGGTTATACTATATTGGGAAGAATTTCTAAATTCTAGAAATGGAGGTGATTTAACATTTGATTCATTTTTATTATTTTAGGATAAAATAATTAGAAACCAAAAAAGGATTACCCTTGGATTAGTTGTGAATTGGGAGTGTTCATCTTCCCAATAGGTGAATGATTTCATGTTTGTACTTAAATGAGAAAACTTGTCTTTATCAAGAATGTTTTTATTAAATTTTCTAAATGATTTTTGAATTCTTGGGCTTTATATGTTTTAGTGTGTGTGAAATATCCCAAGGAATGAGTTTGAGATTTTTATGCATCCTAATGGTTTGAATGAGTACATGTGTCATGTTGATTTATTAAATTGAGCACCTTGTAATGCTGGTTATTGATGAATGGTTATTGAATTGATGGCATATAAAAACGAAATAGTGCATGTATTGGTTTGGGGTGAGAGCCTGAACCCCCTAAAAATGACTAATCATTTCCCGGCACGGTGCGATTCAACGAGGTGACATGGTGGGGTTATTGTTTATAGACATGGGGTGTAGCCAAGCGTGACGGTACAACCATGATCGAATAACATGTCGCCTAAAGGGTATGGGACAGTTGATTGCACCACCAACGAAAAACATAACTAACACCAAGGACGGCGGCATTTTTAAACGAAAATTTCTAAAACCCCTTGGTGGTCTCACCCTCGGTCGTGGTAGACCTTTGTTGGTAATATGGATTTTGGGTTGCCTCGAGTTTGAAAAATGCAAATTTAGGGATGCATATGAGACTGAACTATGATGATTATGAAACGTGTTGATTGGAAACATTGGTTTGAAATTCATTTTTATTGAATGAAATTGAGAATGCCATGATGGTTTGAAATAACTATATATTTGATATATCCACCATACAAATTCTTGTTTTTGTACAACTTGTATGTCAGTCATTGAATATATTTTATACTCATTCCCCCCTTCCATTTTATAGAAAATTTCTAGTTGAGACTTGTGAACGCTTGAGGAGAATTGAAGAAGCTTGTTTCATTGGACATCACCGGGTATTAGTTCTCTGTTGGTCGAGGTACTTAGTGGACTCAATGGGACACAAATTTTGTAATTATTTTTGAAAACTCATTTTGTACTCTATTTATTTACTCTGTGATTTAAATATGATTTTGTAAACTTAAAATGAGGACCTTCTCTTCTTATTTTCTTGAACTTCTTTGAGAATTGTGTTGATGGAAGATTTGATAAGAACCCCTTGATTGGGGACTCATTTTAAAATCCATGGACTATTTGGATTGGAATGGTCGGGATGACCAAATTGCATACATGCATGACCTGGTTGGTCCTTTGATTATGAAATGTATGCATGTTTGATTATTTGAATGGTTAAATGATTTTGGAAAATTATTGGATATTGATAAATGCCTTATGCTATCTCGGTGTACGGATAGGGGTTACACGTATGTCGAGGTAACGCGGCGGTTGTCATGTACTCGATCAGAGGGTCGGGGCGTGACATTAACACTATAGAACTTAGGGACGACATTGAGTAGCCATCGAAACCTCAACCTGGAGAGGAGGTAACCAAAGTATCTATCATCAACATGCCTGGTTAAATCATTCAAATCAGTACACACCTATGGATATCTCTTCAGAAGGCAATAGTGGATTGCCTATGACGTCAATCTAAAGTCTTCGCATGGTTCTCCAAAGACATACCAGGCATTCAACCTTCGGTCATAGTTCACAAACTGACCGTGGATGCTAGTCGCAAGCCTGTTAAACAAAAGAAAATGGTGTTCACACTAGAATGCTAGTGTTTGATATAGGAAGAGATTCAAAAGCTCTTGGCGGTAGGGTTCATTCGAGAAGTAAATTACTCCGAGTAGTTAACCAACATAGTCATGGTGAAGAAAGCAAATAGAAAGTAGAGAATGTGTATAAACTTCACTGAACTTAATAAGTCCTATCCTAAGGATAGCTATCCACTACCCAACATTGATTAGTTAATCAGTAATTCATCTAGCCATCAGCTCCTGAGTTTCATGGATGCATACTTCGGACATAATCAAATACGTATGGCTCTCAAAACGAGGAGAAAACCAGCTTCATTATAGAATTTGGTACCTATTACTATAGGGCTATGCCGTTCAGACTTAAGAACACTAGGGTAACCTTTTAATGCCTGGTCAAAAAGGTCTTCAGTGAGCAACTCGACAGAAATGTGGAGGCCTATGTTGATAACATGCTCATCAAAAGTGCTGACGCCAACAGCCTCGTCACAGATTTAGAAAAGACATTCCAAACATTTGAGTGGTACAACATGAGACTGAACCCTGTGAACTACATGTTTGGAATCATGTCTGGGAAATTCTTAGGTTTCCTGATTAGCAATCGAGAAATCAAGGCAAGTCCAGAGGAAATCCAGGCCATACTCGACATGGCCCCACTGAGGATGATGAAAGAGGTACAACGTATCATGGCAGAATTGTAGCCCTCAACTAATTCATATCAAAGTGGGGGAGAAGTACAAACCATTTTACGATGCTCTCAAGAAGTCTCAGAAGTTTGTATGGTTTCCTGAATGCTGGGCTGCATTCGAAAAGCTCAATGAATACCGCATATCGCCCCCGCTCCTCTCTCGATCGGTCTGAGGTGAGAAGCTTTATCTTTATCTCTCTGTTTCTGACCAAGCACTCTACTTTTTCCTTGTGAGACAGGAATCCATCACATAGAAGCCGGTGCACTACGTTAGTCGAATACTCCATGAGTTTGAAGTCAAGTACCGATCCATCGAGAAGATAGCTTTTGCCCTGGTCGTCACTGCTAGATGCCTTCGCCCCTATTTTGAAGCCCACATCATTGCGTTGTTGACAAATTAGCCCATGAAACAGATCTTGTAGAAGAGGAACACTTTAGGTCTGCTTATCAAGTGGAGCAATGAATTAGGCGAGTTTGACATTGAATACTAGTCAAGACCAGCTATCAAGGGCCAAGCCTTTGTAGACTTTATCCTCAAGTGTACACTGCCAACGTCCAACAAGCAACCCTTATCGATGATTAAGAAAAACACTCACAGCCCGAGTGGATCCTTCATGTCGATGGGTTATCTAATTCTTTAGGAAGCAGAGTCAAACTCATCTTAGTAGGGTCAGATAACTTCAAAGTTGATTACACCCTTCGTTTTGACTTCCAAGTGACCAATAACCAAGCTGAATACGAAGCCCTTCTGATCGGGTTGCAGATAGCAGCATCATTAGGGGCCAGAAGTGTACGGGTCTTTACCAATAATTGGTCGTCAAGCAGATCAAGGGGTTCTATGAGACCAAGGTGCCAATGATGGCAAAATATCTATCTAAGATACACCATGCTGTGGATAAATTCGCTAGGGTGGACATATAACAAATTCCCCCGATCTGAGAACGCACGAGTCGACATGCTCTTAAAGCTAACTAGCTCTGACTCAATAGTGACTAGTCGCACCGTCTATATAAAGTGTCTATTATACCCCAACATCAAAGAGCCCAAACAACTCAACAAGTTTGAAAGATCCCATCGAAATCTATTTGAAGCATGAGCAACTGCCGAGCTTGCCCTCTAAAGTCGCTAAGTTGAGGTACAAGGCTGCCCACTATGCCATCATCGACAGCAACCTTTACAAGAAGTCTTATACTCACTTGTACCTAATGTGCTTGACACCCGAAGAGGGGGACTATGTCCTTAGAGAAATTCATGAAGGTATATGCGGTAGTTACTCAGGCACCAGAAACCTAGCAAACAAGGCTCTACGACAATGGTACTACTACCTATCATGAAGGTAGATGCAGACGACTATGTCAAAAGGTATGATAAGTGTTAGCACTTCTCGTTGGTACCACGCCAGCCTTCCATCGAGCTGAGCCTGATAGCCAGTTCGTGGCAATTCGCTCAATAAGGAATGGAATCCTGGGACCACTTCCTCCACCAATCGGACAATGTAAGGTTTTAGTCGTGGCCATCGACTGCTTCACCAAGTGGGTGGAAGCTAAGCCACTAGCCCAGATTATTGTTAGCAAGATGCAACACTTCTTGTAGACAACCATCATCACCAGGTTTGGTATACCCCGTGTCTAGATAACGGACAACGGTAAGCAGTTCGACAATTGAAGCTTTTAATCCAATACCACTTCACCTCCATTGCCTATCCATAGACCAATGGTCTTACAGAGGTAACCAATCAAATGATCTTATAGGGATTGAAGGCCGCACTAGACGAAGTCAAAGGCCACTGCGTAGACGAGCTCTATGGCATTCTTTGGGCCTATCAAAAATACCCCAAAGGGCAATCAGAGAGATACCGTTGAAATTGACATTCATTCACTAAGGGTGGATCAATATGAAGGAGAGCGAAACGAGTCCGTGTTACACGAACTCCTAGACCAACTTCCCGAGTTAAGAGAAATCGTATCCATTCGAATAGCTACTTATCAACAGTGACTACAAGGCATTACAACTGACGGGTTAGGACCAGAACATTCTAGCCAGGCGACCTGGTACTTAGGAGAGTGGAAGCCACCTGTCAACCCTAACCAGGGGCAAGCTAGTGTCCAACTAAGAAGGTCCCTACCGGATAAGCTCAAAAGTTCGCCTAGGCACTTATCCCTCGACTACCTAGATAGATTGACTGTGCCTAGAACCTAAAACTCTAAGAACCTGTGCAACTACAATCAATAAGGATCAATACTCTATCGAAGGAACACATCTTGTTTCATGCACAACCAAACATAAGGTAAAAACACTTATAGTCCTCTATCTTGTTGTGTTAACCTATCGATCTGCTCTTATGCTTCCCAAGTCATGCTGTTGATGAGAGATTTATCTCCCTGAATGGGCTAGCGCCACAAAGTCCTCTCAAACAAAGTCTGTTGCTAGGGATTTATCTCCCTAAATGGGTAAGTATCACCCTGTCATCCCGAACGGAGCCCATCATTTGGATTTATCTTCCTGAACGGGCTAGTGTCATCTGTCCTCTCGAACAGATTCTATTGTTGGGATTTATCTCTTTGAATGGGCTAGTGTCACCTTGTCCTCCAGAACGGAGTCTATCATTGGGATTTATCTCCCTGAATGGGCTAGTATCGCCTTGTCTTTCCGAATGGAGTTTATCATTGGGATCTATCTCCCTAAACGAGCTAGTATCGCTCAGGCCTCCACAACGGAGTCCATAAGGGATTCATCTCCCCAAAAGAGCAAACGAAGCCTATTCTCTCAGAACAAACGAATAGTCAACATAAGGGAGACCCCTGTTCAGGTAAGCGTAACTCACTTTCTCAACTGTGCACGACCCAATGGGCACAAGAGCCATGGTGCTCCATGCCTAATGATTAGAAAGCTTATCGACTAAGAGACATACAATCAGCCAAGAAACACACTCAGAAGTTCAATGCTCATCATACACATTAATAGACTGCTAGCAGACAGGATCATCATTTTAGAACAAGATCGACAAGTAAGTGATAAAAACTTTTCTTTTATTTCAATATGACAAGTACATATCAAGTACATGGTTGGATACAAGGTGAAAGAAAAATTTACAAGTCCCCGAGATGGACCGAGCAACATTGAAAGAATGACATGAAGAATCTATAGTAAAAAGCATCAAGACAAGAAAACTACAGAAAGAATGGAGAGGCTAGAAAGGATTTTGCAGAAGGTGAGAGATGGCCAAAAAGAGATAGAAAAGATGTATCAATCACATTGCTTCCATCATTTGGCCTTCTCCAATCTCTCAACCCCCTTCCCAACCCGACAGAGCACCGAGAAAGTCTCTTTAACAACCTTTGCTACATTGATCGGTTGGATGATGATTCTGACCCTAAGAAGAGAGTTTCATTCAGGGTGAAGGTCTCCCTTTACCCAAATCTATAACCCATGAACCTCGACGGAGTCCATCATGATGTGACGAAACCTCGCGTCAACAGCTCTCTCCTTGTTGGAAACTTACATCGACAGAAATTCTCTAAACCATAGGGCTTTGTGGCCCAAAACCCATGTTCAAGAGTTTCTCAGAAATATCGACTCTTAGCAATGGAAACTCACAGAATCACTCATGAACGTACACAAGATCTCTCTGGTGCAATGCCAAGCCATGCGATCCCTATTTGTAGCCACAAGGACGTGATCTTCGCAAATTTTAGCAGATGAAATGATCTAATGAGAAACGTACGCAACGAATATGGAGCCTCAACCTCTTCAACTTCCCATGAAGCATTTAGTCTAGGATCATTTATTCAATGGTTGAATGCATTTATGTTCTCATGATCTTCCAAGTAGCGACCCTTACGCCTCTCCTTCGAAGCGATATAAGGAGTAGGGGCAAGTGATGGTATATGGCCTGGACCATGCTGGGCCCAAAGATAGTCAGACCTACAACTCGTCAACAGGACTTTTTGGTACTCGTCAGTCACCTCTTTCGCACTCTCTCTCTCTCCCTTTCTTTCTCTCTTTCTATCTCTCTCTTTCTCGAGATAGCCAACGTTCGGTGCTTCAATTGGTCGGTCCCAAGACCTCCTTGGTGCACGGAGGTCAATACACAAGCTGCTAACGTAATATTCACTCTCTTTAAATCGTGGGGAGAATCTCACATAAATAGAAGGGAGATCTACAAACATGATCGATAAGGAAATGAATCTCTATGATGATCTGGACTTTCCTAACCAGATAGATTTTGCAATCTTTAAGAATCATAAGGCATGTTTCCCCAAAATCTCAGGATACTCTCGTAACAAAACTATGGTTTAATTACCCCACTTACACATGGCTCTCACATCAAAAAGCTATATAAGCTCAAGGCGCCCGTTGCCCAAGCAAGTTCTCGAGACCTACACTTTACACATGTCATACAAAGCTTTTTTCACTTGATATCAGTCTATTTCCTTCCTTTTAAAAATCGCTCTCTAATTTAAGTGTTGAAATCTCCCATATTGGAGCACCCTTTGGCAGTCTTTTGCAGGTTTCATTGATCGAGATCGTTAGATAGCCAAGTCATCCCGATCAAGTTAGCAGAGTCATTATCTATGGAGCCAAACTCATCTGCAACATTTACCATATTGGATTCATAAGAATCAAAATAAACCAAGTTGTTTATTTGTCCTATGATCTGTTACTCCTTAATCTACCACCTATGACTTATAATGAATTGTATTTTGTTTACTTTTAATACAAGAAAGAAAACACTAGTATGACTACATCAAGGAACACCCACCTGAAGAGGCTAAGGTATTGAGGAAACTTCATAATTTTTCATTCTCCTCATTAGTGAGTCCCATGGGCATTGAGTTTTCTTCACTGTTCAATGATTGCCCTTCCTATGTCACTATACAATTTGCATGATTTCTTAGAGGCTTGATTTTTCTTTACACTTCTTGTTTCCATGTAGCTTGAAACAAGTGTCCTTGATATGGCATGCCCTTTTACAAAAAGTATAACAAAGGTTAAATGCTTTCGGATGATCTGATGTTGTTATGCCTTGACCTTTGAGTTGAGAACGCGACAACTACCGTGTTACCCTAAAATAAGCGTGAACCGCACTCGTGTCCTGAGGTACTACAAGATATTCCAATATTCCAAACATTTAAAAATAAATTCAAATCATCCATTGGTTAACTCGGCCATCTAAATAAATCCGAAGAAGTTAAAATAAATTCACAAGATTCAAATAATCCAAATGTCCCAATAAAACCGATAAGTCTTGCAAAAGAAATTTTTAAACCAAGTAAAGAGAGTCTCAAATCGTGAAAGTAAGGATTTTTCAATACTTTTATAAAGTAAACAAACAAGTTTTCAACAAATCCAAACTTTTAATGGTTTACAAAATTCCTTCCATGGGTCCAAACAGCATAGTTCCCAAAAATGTTCTCAAGGCTAGTGCTTATTAAAAGATCAACAAAAGTAATTTCTTCAAACCGACACTAGGTGATGTCTAAGTCTCCAATCTAAACTTCTTCTGAAAGAAAAAGAAAAAGGGGTGAGTATAAAATGCTCGGTAAATGGAGTGCAATAAAATATTGAACATGAATGAGAGGTGAGGGTAGTTGTGCCAAATGAGTGTCTCAAATTCATTCAAATGCAATACTAAAAGTCATTCAGATAAAATAAATTTAGAGCAAATTTCCCATGACTCATAAGCCCCAATCAATAAACAGTTTGATTTTCCTTTCTAATTTTCTTATGGTTTGCTAAAACCACATTTCTATAAATAATCGTTGGTAAAATCCGCTGAGAGATTTTTCATAATTTTCATAAAATACACCCCATCCTTGGCATTGGCCCAGAATTCCGTTGGGTGCTACCACGTTATCATGGAAACAACTTGGGGAGGCTCTCCATCCCACCACCACAAGGCTAAATTTTTAAAATTGTCTTAACTATGTGGCCTCAATGGCCCCAGTCCATGGAAGACTTAGATTATAGTCTTTTATTATTTTTCATGCACCATGTTACAAAATTTATTTTATAAATTATTTAGCTCAAGCATACCACAATCACAAATACATTGCAAATCCCCTTTCAAAATTCTTATCAAAATTTGTTTCACAAATCATAATTGAAATTATTTTTATCATTCATACACAGTATAACCATCCATTTACCTCTTGGGAGGGTAATCACTCTCAATCCACAACAAATTCGATGTCTAGTCTCACTTTTGGTTCAAAATGCCATAACTTATGACATTCAACATCAATTCCACTTGTAATCACTTTTAAACTCGATTAACTGTCTTTGACTACCACCCAAATATTACAAGCATAAAGAAGTCAATAACCCTATGAATTTTGACCCACTTTCCAAAACAACTCTTATATTCCTACCCCTTTTATTTCACAAAATTACAAATGCAATCAAAATTGCACCATTTTCTTTACTTTTCAATTTTGTTCTCCTCGTACCTATTCTTATATAGTACATATTCCCCCTCTAAGAATTTTCTAGACCCACCATTGATTAAAAGAGAATTATAAATTAAAAACTAGAATTTATCATTAAATCCACAAGAACATAATTATTTTGACCACATATGTTAGAAAACTATACAACAACAAGAGATTGGCCACCATAATTATATTGTTCTATGACCAAGTTCTATAACATGCTATAACATGCTAGAGTTAATTTTTTTTTTGTCTCAGATTATAACACTTAACCCCCTAAAAAGGAATTTCATCTTCAAAATTTAAAAAAAAATTATACATAAAAAAGATGGGGGTGTTGTTTTCGTATTGACTCTTTAGTCTCCCAAGTTTCCTTTTTTACTTGGTTGCTTCTCCATAACACCTTGACCATGGGGATTTGCTTACTCATTAATTGCTTAAGTTATCGATCAAGGATCTTCATTAGTTGTACCTTAAAACTCAAGTCTTGATTCAATTTTACCTGAGGAGCTTCTATCACATGTGAGTGACTCGACAAGTATTTTTTTTGCATGGATAGATGGATTAAATGTGGATTTTCTTCAAATCCAAGCGCAATTCTAGCCGATATGCCACTTTTTCTATCCTCTCGAGGATCTTGAAAGGGCCAATGTACCACAGATTCAATTTCCCCCATTTCTAGAACTGGATCACACCCATCTAAGGAAATATTTTCATAAAGGCAATATCTCCGACCTCAAATTCCAAAGGTCTTCTCCTTTTGTTGGCATAACTCTTTTGGCTATCTTGAGTGGCCTTTATTCTTGTCTTAATCACCTTAACTTTCTCTAAAGTTGCTACAATTAACTCAACAATCCTAATCTTCCTCTCCCCTACTGCATTCCAACACGACGGAGTTCAACACTTTCTTCCATAGAGAGTTTCATAGGATCGCATCCCAATACTAGTTTGGTAGTTATTATTGTATGCAAAGTCAATTAAGGAGAGATGTCGATCCTAACTACTGTGGAAATCCATAACATATGCCCTAAGCATGTTCTCCAAAGTCTGAATAGTGCGCTCGGACTATCCATCTGTCTGTGGATGAAAGGCAGTTCTGAATTTCAATTTAGTCCCTAGATCAGCTTGTAACTTAGGCCAAAATCGAGAAATAAATCGAGAATCACGATCTGATATAATAGATCCGGAACCCTATGGAGTCAGACAATCTCATTTATGTAGTGCTTCGCCAACCTTTCCAAAGGATAAGAATTTTGGATGGGCAAGAAATGAGCTGACTTTGTGATCTGGTCTACAATCACATAATGGCATTATGATGGCTCGATGTACATAGCAATCCCACTACAAAGTCCATAGAGATGCGTTCCCATTTTCACCCAAGTATAGGCAATGGTTGTAGGGTCCTGGCTAGCTTCTGATGTTTAGCCTTGATTCATTGGCACACAAGGCACTTACCCACAAACTTGGCGATCTCTTGTTTTAAACCTGACCACCAATGAGTTTTCTTGGTGGTTCAGTACATCTTGGTATTCCATGATTCTTCACATAAGCTGATGAGTGTACCTCTTCAAGTATGGCCCTCTGAAGATCATCATTTTTGTGAACACAAATCCGTTTCCCATATATCAAAATGCCGTCCTCCCGGACATGGAGCTTACCACCTTCACCCTTATGAACCTTCTCCACTATGCCTTTAGCTTCTCATCAATTGCTTAGAGCTCTCTAACTAAGCTTGGTCGCACTTCAAATTTGGTCAAAAGTGTACCATGCTCATCATTGGCCAACTCGACTTCAAGTGTACAGAGTTTTACCAAGTATGAGAGATAAGAACTCCCATGAGATGCCAAAAAATAAGACTTGCATCTTAAGGCGTCTATGAGCACATTTGCTTTGTTTAAGTGATAGTCAATCACCAAAACATAGTCTTTAATCAGTTCTAACCACTTTCGTTGCCTCAAATTGAGCTCCTTTTGTGTAAGCAAATATTTTAAACTCCTATGGTCGATGAAGATCTTACATGTGGTTCTATATAAATAATGCTACCAAATCTTTAAGGCAAAAATAATGACGGCTAACTCTAGGTCATGGGTGGGTTAGTTTAACTCATACTTCTTTAATTGTCGAGAGATATAGGCGTTCACTCTATCACCTTGTATTAAAACACATCCCAATCTTTGCTTGTTGGTGTCACTACAAGCCGCATAGTTGCCACGGCTAGTAGGAAGAGCATGTATTGGAGCGGATGTGAGTCTCTTCTTGAGTTCTTGGAAACTCTTTTCATACTTATCACCTCATTCAAATTTGTCTCCCTTCCAAGTCAAGTTAGACAATGGAGCCACAATCTTGGAGAATCACTTACAAATCTTCGGTACTATCCCACCAATTTAAGGAAACTCCTCACCTTGGTGATGTTATTCGGTTATTCCCATTTCAAAATTGCCTCTATTTTTTGGAGTCTATAAATTTCCCTTCTTAGAATACTACATACCCTAAGAAACCAATCTCCCTCAACCAAAATTTGCACTTGGAGAACTTGGCATAGAGTTGCTTTTCTCGAAGGGTTTGTAACACAACTCGAAAATATTTTGAGTGTTTCTCATCATTCTTAGAACATACTAAGATGTCGCCTATGAAGACTATGACAAATTTATCAAGATAGGAATGAAATACCCTATTCATCAAATCTATTAAGGCCACAGGAGTATTTGTTAATTCAAAAGGTATCACCAAAAACTCAAAGTGTCCATACTGCGTCCTAAAGGCGACCTTGTGACCATCATCCCCCTTTATCCTCAATCGATGATAGACCGACCTCAAATCAATCTTTGAAAAGACACTAACCCTTTGGAGTTGATCGAACAAGTTATCAATTCTCGACAAAGGGTATTTATTTTTTATGGTTACCTTGTTGAGTTGCTAATAATCTATGCAAAACCGGAGGGTCCTTCTTATTTACAAAAAAACTGGAACGCCCTGAGGTGAGGTACTTAGTTAGATAAATCCCTTGTCTTATAACTCCTGAAGCTAGATGTTCGATTCTTTTAACTTCACAGGTGCCATCATATATGGAGATATGGAAATGGACACGGTTCTAGGAGCCAAGTCAATAGTGAAGTGAACACCCAGACCGAAGGTAACCTAGGCAATTCTTCTGAAAAACATCTAAGAACTCACTCACTACCAGGACATCCATCAATTCTAGACTTCCTATTGTGGTATCGATGATGTGGGTTACGTAAGCCTCACAACCCTTGTGCACCATTCTCCATGCTTCCATTGTCAAGATTACATAGTTTGTTGAGACCCACCGTTTATCGGTGAACATAATAATCAAACACCCTGACCTTTGGAACTTTGCTTCTTTGGTAAAATAGTTCACAGAAGACCAGTGGAGGTGTAGCCAATTTATACCCAATATTGCATCTGTAACACCGATACTACGGTGTTCGTATATTATTTCCGTTTTTGAATTTAATAAAATGATCCTCAATTTATATATATATGGAAAAATATTTAATTTTTATTGATTTTCGATTTTGGGGTTTTTAAATTGAATTTTTGGTATATTTTAAAATGTTGCGTCCGTAATTCGCAGTAAATCCCATTTTTATGAAATTTATATTCTAGAGAAAAGTGGGTATAAATATATATATATATTTGTTTATGTATTAATTAATTAATTTGTAAAAAAAACACAAAAAAAAAAACAAAAAAAAAGTGGGTGGGACAAAACGCAGCAAAACGCTGCGTTTTGCCCAAATGAAGATTAGGGCTAAAAGCCCTAATCTTTCTTTCTCCTTCTCCCTCTTCGTCTCTCACCCTCTCCCGCGACCATCCATCGCTTCCATCGTCGCCGCCGCCCACTCGGTTTCTCCACCGCTGTGTCAAACACCGTCCGCCTCCACCGCCATCTTCGACCACCCTATTCTCTCTTTCTCCCTTCGGTTCTTTCTCATTCTCTCTTTCTCTCTCTCTCGGTCTCACTCTCTCCCCCTTGCGATTTTCTCCGCCGCCGCTGTGATCTTTCCTCCACCGCCACCACCATCAACTGCCTCCTTCCACCACCCACGGCGGCGACCTTTCGTTCTCCCCCCACCCTTGGCTCTCTCTCTGCTTCTCCCTATCTCTCTCCCTCCCCCCCCCCCCCCACACCCCGTTCCTCTCCCACGCGCGTAACGCGGCCTCTTCCCCTTCCTTCAGCGCGACCCCCCGCGTGCCTGCTGCCGACCCCTCCTCGCTCGAGCAATCTGCACTCTCCTTCGAGACGCCCCCCCCAACCACCCCCCGAACAAAGAACCCTAGGTCGCAATGGTTTCCTGCGATCCTTCCACTACGTAGGTAAGGACTAATTTCTGATTTTTATTCCTAGAGTTAATACTCTTAAGTGGTTTAGTCTAACTGTTAGAATCCGTTTTGAATTGGGAATACTGCAGGTCTTGGATTAAACGAAGTGCATATCGGGAGGTCGCGTCGATTCGAGAAAACCCTAGGTGAGGGATTTCGAACCTATTCGATTTATTTGGACGAATTTAGGGTAAATTAGAGTAAAAGTGTATTGCATATGTTAGGATGATTGTTAGAATAGAGTTGAAATACGTGCTTGACGTTATATGTAATTAATTAGGTTAAATATAGGATTTTATAAAATTAGGCTGTTTGATATAGAAGAAGCACGCTAAGGAATAATAGAAATCGAATTGAGTTGATTTGAATGATTTCTCTAGAATTTAATTCAAATTATGCATGAAAGTAATTGGATTTAGGGTTGGAGCTTAAGGATTGATGCGTTGTTTTATATTATAGTTTGTTTTGTATATAGGAAATCAGGATACAATTTTCGTATTATGAAAATGGGCTTCAATACCTTGAAAATGACATATGGGTTGAAGAAATCGGATGTGAATTGAAAAGTGTATGATTTTTCAAAAATTTTTCCATCTTATAGGAAATTTAGTTATTTTAGATTGGTTTTCGATTTTGAACGGTTTTAGGTTTGAATTTAGATTGGTTTGGATTTCGTTATTTATTTATAAATGGAATGAAATTGATTACATTGGAGTACATTTATAAATTGAAGAATTTAGGGTTTGTACGAACTTAAGGAAAATGATAAATCCTAAAAATAGTTGAAAAATTGATGAAATTCGTGATTATTTGATTAGGTTGACTTATTGGAGACTCGAGGAGTCGAGTTTGGTTCGATTCGTGGTATTATTGGGAGTGCACTACCCTCCCCCATACTGTGAGTGGGACTACGACATTTACTATTGATTGATAAATCATGTTTTACCGATTTTTCAAATGACATGATTTCTATACATGTGAAAATTGAATTTTTGGATTTTGATAAGTATATGTACATATTTTTGTGACCATTGGAGTGTTCCAACTGCTGATTTTATTGATATGCATTCATAAGTTTGATAACTGAATATTGTGCCACCCTTTTGATAAATTGATATGTTTTAAATGCTTCCACTTGCATTGGCACATGATTTGAATGGATTTATACATACCATTTGGGCTATATGCCCGGTTGATATTATGATACGATGCATGGGGCTATATACCCGGCCGAAATGGTGTTGGGATGCATGGGGTCACGTACCCGGCTGATTTGATATTGTTCCGTAGCTACGAAGGACGTTTGGTAGCGGCACCCCTTGTGCCCGGATACTCTTCGGCCGGAGGTATCTGTCAGATTGTCGTGTGTATGGTTGTCCCAGGTTGAACCCTCATCGGGGGAGGACGTTATCTCTCTCTAGCACTGGACGGGGGCATCATACACGGTCGACTATTTATACGTATATTATTATTATTATTATTATTTACAGGCTAGTTGGAGTAGTCTCTGGCCAACATTGGGGTAGAGAGCCATTATTTGATATTTGCATTGTGAAAACCCCCAATGCGCCCGCCCTTGGTCGAGATAGACCATTGTCGGGGTTGTTTATTCGGCCGCTCTTCTCATGTGATTTGATACTTGGATGGATGCATATGTTATTTTCTAATGTGTGCCTTGAGATATGTTTAAAACTGCACGCTGTTTTCATATACCCGATATTGTATTACTTGCTTTGACACTCCAAGTTCACGCTTGATATTGATAGCACGATGTCCTTCCCCTCACTTGCTGAGTATCCTCCCATAGATACTCACCCCTCTTATTTCCTCTCTCAGACAGGATCGTTGTGCTAGAGCGACTTTCAGAGTCTAGAGATTTCAGTTGATCCTAGGCGGGTTTGGTTCTTCTCGACGGTAAGGTTTAAGTTTAAATTTGAAAGATGAATTACGTATTTTATTGTCGACCTTGCGAGGTCTTGTTGAGGTCCGTAGTTGACCGTGTACATTTTTATGGGATGACTGTAATAATTATGAACATTGTTGTGAAACTCTCATATTATGTTTGCATTGAGACATTTGTAAACATTTAAACTCTTTACTTGGGAAACTATTGTATATTATATAAAATTTAGGTCCGCTCGATGTGGCGGCTGCTCATGCTCTAGTTGGGCTAGGGAGAGGGCCCTTGTTTTTGACCTTTGGTGATTTACTTAGCCTGGCATTGTTCTGGATGTCTGCTGTGGTTGATGGGTTTTGGAGAGGCCAGGATAGCCATTTGTTTTATTTTCAGGATGATTTTGAAATATACAAGTTTAAACAGGTTGAATTGTACATGGGAGACCTCTGATTTATGGGGAGATTCTGCCCAATTTTCGGGAATCGGCACCCGGGCGGGAACGGGGGGTGGTTCACGATCCCGGTGGGGGTGGGCGCACAAGGTCAAGGGAGCCATCTTCACTCGGAAGGACAAATTTAGTCCTTCCTCTAATTTGAAGCACAAGTACTCCTTGGAAGTCACCAACTCAGGGACGAATGAGGATAACCTCCTTAACTCTATCTCATATTCTGCCTCCAACTTGTTGCCTTGGTAGTGGTAGAGGAAATTCTTCCTCTTTAAATCTTTATAGAACCGAGTATAATATTTTTTGTTGAATTCCCTAAGGTATTCGTTCCAAGAAATAGGTGCCGAAACCTCTCCTTCAGGTTATCCCACCATACTAGGGTGTCTTCATCCAACAACTTTACGACCACTAATAGCTTTAACTCATCGTCAATTCTCATGTCAGCCATGGTCTCCCAAACCCGATTTATCCAATTTTTTACCACCATCGCATCACTAGTCCCCGAAAAGGTGACACATCCAAGTTATTGGGCTTCTTTGAACAATTTGGACAATTCAATAGTGGGGTGATTGATAAATGTAGCCACTGAAGTGGGTGGAACAATCGGTGCTGTCAGAGGGGTCAGTGGGATGATCAGGTTCAGTGGAGGAGGTATTGGTGCTTGAGGTGGGCCTTGGAGGTGAGCATCATAGGCATTCCACCACTTGGTCTATTGCCGAAGGGCATCAAGTGGCAGCAAAGGAATCCCGATTGGAGAAGCCGGGTGAATAGCAGCTGAAGCATGAGATGGAGCACATGTGGATGATCCATCCTCGTGCCAAGGAGGAATTTTATTTACATTCCTTATTCTTCGTTTAGGAGGTATGGTTCTATAAAAGAGAAATACTATTCTTGGTTCACTAAGTTAGGAATTGGACTAGGTACTTAAGCTTCTAAAAATAAAATGATCTCTCATCCCTACAATCCATGGAACATTTTTGAGAATCTTTTGAAAAATCTTTTAAACTCCGAATTTTCAAAAAGAAAAGTATTTAAAAATCTTTAGAAAACTCTTGAGGACATTTGGAAGTATTTCAAACATTTAAAACATTTAATACTACAAGAAAATACGATTTTAGTGACGAAAAAAATTCGTAGCTATTTAGTGACAAAAATATAAATCCGTCACTAATTAGCGATGGATTATTTTTCGTTGCTAAATTTAACGACGGATTTCGTTTTCGTCACTAAATTTAGCGACGGATATTGTTGTCCGTCGCTAAATTTAGCAACGGATCGGAAATCCGTCGCTAATTTAGCGACAGATATTGTTCTCCGTCGTTAAATTTAGTGATGGATTTCAAAATTTGTCGCTAAATTCGTAACTAAATATAATTTTATATTTTTATTAAATATAATTTTGTATCTTTATTAAATATATATTTGTATTTTATATTTTTATTAAATTAGGACATTGATTTTTATTAAATATAATTTTATATTTTTTCAAATATAATTTTATATTTTTATTAAAGATAATTTTGTAATTCTATTAAATATAATTTTGTATTTTTATTAAACATAATTTTGTATTTTATATTTTTGTTAAATTAGTGAATTATATTTTCAATGTTAAGAGTTAGAAAGAAAGTAAATAAGTAAAAAAAAAAAGGTATATCAGATATGTTAATGTGACATTGTGGTTAAGAGTACTCTAGACAACCTCTCAAACCCATGTTTGAATCTGGGCAAAAGCATATTTACTGTAAAAAAATTAAAGCAGCAAGGGGTGGGTTCGTGCATGGGCGGGCAAGGGCTGGCGGGGTGCGGGCATGGGCCAGCAAATAGCAGGGGGCCGGGGAGGTGGTGGGCGGCGGGCGGGTAGGCTCTAGAAAAGAAAATATTAAATACAAAATTTAGCGATGTAAAGTGTATCCGTCACTGATTTTAGCAACGGAATGTCGCTGATTTTAACTACGGAAATGCCTTCCGTCTCTAAATTTAGCGACAGATTCATTTTCCATCACTAAAATCAATCCATCGCTAAAATCAGCGATAGATACACTTTTCGTCACTAAATTTAGTAACGGATTCCACTTTCCATTGCTAAATTCAGCGACGGATTCATCTTTCCGTTGCTGAATTTTTGCGACGCATGATTAGGGACGTAAATTTTTCCGTCGCTAAATTCGTCACTAAATGTATTAGCGACGAATTTTTCTAAAATTTCTGTTGCTAAATCCGTCGCTAAACCCTTGGTTTTTTGTAGTGTAAGATCATGAACCAAAACTTTGCTACTAATAATATGGTCATGCCTCGAGATCCTCGAGTCAAGCTAGCGACAATCGCCACATTATCCTGAAACATGTGTGAAACCCACTCTGTGTTTTAAGGTACCACAAGATATTTCAATATCCCAAACATTTTAAAATAAATTCAAATCATCCATAGGCCAACCCAACCATCTAAACAAATTCCAAACAATTAAAATAAAATCACAAGATCAACATAAGTCTCTACATAAGGGACAATTCAACATCAACTAGATTCAAAATCCATCAAACATCCCAATAAAATCGATAAATCTTACAAAAGAAATTTTTAAACCAAGTAAAGAGAGTTCCAAATCATGAAAATAATGATTTTTCAATATTTGTCTAAAATAAATAAGCAATTATTCAATAAATCCAAATTTTTAAGGGTTTACAAAATTCCTTCTATGGGTCCAAACAACATAATTCCCAAAAATGTTCTCAACACTAGTACCTATTGAAGATCAATAAAAGCAATTTCTTTAAATCAGCACTAGGTGATTTTAGTCTCAAATCTAAACTTCCTTTGAAAAAAAAAAATAGAAACAAAGGGGTAAGTATAAAATACTTAGTGAATAGAGTGTAATGACATATTAAACAAGAATGAAGGATGATGGTGGTTATACCAATTGAATGTGTCATATTCATTCAAATGCAATACTAAAAATTATTCACATAAATAAATTAAAGCAAATTTTCCATGACTCATATGCCCCCGCCAATAAACAATTTGATTTTCCTTTCCAATTATTTTAGGATTTGCCAAAACCATATTTCTACCAATGGCTGTTGGTAGAATCCGACAAGGGGTCTTCTACAATTTTCATAAAATATTCCCCATCCTTGATATTGGTCCGGAATTCCATGGGGTGCCACCACATTATCACAGGAATGACTTGGGGAGGTTCTCCATCCGACCTACCACCAAACTAAATTTTTAAAATAATCTTAACCACGCTTCCCTAATGGCTCCAGTCCGTGAAAAACTTAGACTATAGTCATTTATTCTTTTCTATGTACCATGTTACAAAGTTCATTTCATAAATCAATATTACAACCATTTACAAAGAAATGAAATTTCACAATTCACAATCACCATTCAATTGTAACATGATGCAAAACAGTTCAAAAATCAATGATAGAGTTATAGATTTATCAAATTATTTAGGTCAGACACACTACAATCACAAATACATTACAAATCCTCTTTCAATTTTTTTTTTAATTTTTTTTTTACAAATCATAATTGAAATCATTTTTTATCATTCATACTTAATATAACTATTCGCTCATCTCCTGGGAGGGTAATCACTCCCAATCCACAACCAATTCGATGTCTAGTCCACTTAGGTTCCAAATACGGTGACCTATGACATTTAACACAAATTCCACTTGTAATTACTTTTAAACTCAATTAATTATCTTTGACTAAGACCCAAATATTACAAGCATAGGGTAGTTAACAACCCCATAAATTTTGACACACTTCTCAAAACAACTCTTATATTCCCACCCCTTTCATTCCACAAAATTACAAATGCAAACAAAATTGCACAATTTTCTTTACTTTTCAATTTTGTTTTCCTCATACCTATTCTTATATAGTACATATTCTCCCTCAAAGAATTTTCTAGGTCCACAATTGATTAAAAGAGATTTACAAATTGAAAACTAGAATTTATCATTAAATCCACAAGAATATAATTATTTTGACCACATATCTTGGACAACTATACAACAACAAGAGATTGCCAATTGTAATTATATCGTTCTGTGACCAAGTTCTATAACATGATAGATTTATTTTTTTTTTTGTGTCAGTATTATAGATTTTGCTATTATCAGCCCCTATATTTGTTTTCCACCCTTACTAGTCTTGGTAGGGATCATTGCTGAACTAACTACAGGTGGTGGCTCCAATATAGCACTCATTCGACTTTCCTTGGACTTGATAGCATAATACGCCTCCTTAAAGCTACATGTCTCCTCTTTCCCAAGAAGTTGAGGATGCTTTCTTCAAATTCATCATACAAACCAGCTAGAAACTAAAATACTATCTCTTTTTCTAACATCTTCAAAAGCAATTGTGTATCTTCAACACATTTCATAGATAGTTTTTGGTAATGATTTGATTCCAGCCATAGTCCATTCATCAGGTTATAAGACTCAATTACTAAAAGCGCTCCTTTCGTGGTGTTGGCAATTTTGGTTTTGATATCATAAAGGGCAGCAAAATCTCGTGTTTGAGTAATATTTTTTAACTAATTCCCATATATCATGAGTTGTTTGAAGAAACATGAAGTCTTTGCTAACTGATGGTTGCATAGAATTATATAGCCATATCAAAATCATTGAATCCTCTTCATCCCATGCTATATCATTTGTGTAGGTCCAGTAACGTGTCTAATCTTTCCACGTCCTTTCAAGAAGGTTTTCACCAATTGTAATCATTACAGATAGCTCTTTCTATCCAGATGATACATAGTACTTAGATTCTATAGGTCACCTGACTGTTGGGAGGTTTCCAAAGAGGACAGTGATTGAGATATCGTTAAAACTTTTGTTTTTGAAATTTTGGACATCTTATTGAAGGAAAAAAATCAAACTATAATAGAATAAGAATAGGTCAAAGGACAAAAAAATTGCTGCAAATATGCAATTGTAAGGAAAAAACTTTAAGATTGATGACAATAAAGGCCTATGACAAATTAGGGTTGATGGCAATTAAGGTCAACTAAAATTAGGGTTACACGTGATAAAGATCAAAAGTGAAGAAGAAATCAAAGGTGATAAAGGCCAAGAACTGTAGAAATAGCAATAAAGGTTGAGAAACCCAGACTATATGAACACTCTATGGATGACAAGCCCTAACATCAAAAAACAATTTAAAAACTTTATGGCTATGATATCATGAAAGGTCGAGAAACCTAGATTGTACTTACAAATATATACAAAGTCTTCCTTAAAGATTACAAAACAAAATCATAGTAGGAAAAAATGAATGAAACAACTAACTAACATATTCTATTGACTGCCTAGACTCTTCATAGAAATAAAGATATAATCAGAGACATAACAAGCAATAGAACAAATCTTGAGATTCCAAGACCACTGTTAGGCCATGTTTGAAAAAGTTAAAATTATGTTTAGTTGTGTTTAGTGGGATTTCCTGCGTAAAAGATTATTTATGCAAAACATTTAATTGTGGGTTATACTTATTTGTGAGAAAATTTCTTATGGATAGTTTGTTTGACTAAAAAGTTTTGACAAAAATGGAGAGTAAAACTTAACTCAAATATCCAAAATCGTAAATAAGATGGTATAAATAAATGTAATAAATTACCCCTTATTAAAAGTTTAGAAAAGTAGATAATAAAAATTATGAGGAAACCCATTGATAGATAAAGAAAATCGAGAGAATGAGAAAATATTATATTATTTAGTATGCTTGAACTATATAGACAGGCTGTATATATATAGGTCCATACTCTAACCCTAATGGTAGAATATGCAATGAATATGCTATAGGATATATCTCGAATATGATGTCAATATTCTGTCAATATTCAATGAATATTGCATTATCATAATGGCAAATATTGAGAGAATATCAAGTTCCTTAAATTAAATTAGTAGAATATTAACATACCTAAATTACATTAACATAATATTAAGCGAATATTAACATCCCTCTCAAACTCAAATAAGTAAGAGACCAAATTGAGTTTAGAAACCAAATGATGAAATCATCATATAGATAATGTTTTGGTGAAAATGTTAGTGGTTTATTTAAGATACGAGACTAATAAAAGTTGGACATTACACATGTTGATGTCATGTTCAGTGAAATCACGATCCGCTTCTATGGGCTTGGAATGTTCATGAAAGATATCATTGTGAGTATTCTGGATGACACTCTTGCTATCACAAAATAGCTTTGTAAGAGAGGAGTGTGTAATACCAATATACTCAAGAAGCCATCAAATCTAGAATAGTTCTTGGAAAGTAACAACAAAAGCACGATGCTCGGCTTCAACATTATAGTGAGCAATAACTTTTTGCTTCTTGCTTCTCTAAGCAATAAGAGAGTTGCCAAGAAAGAAACAGAATCCAATGGTCACTCCCCCAATTTGTATTGTAATTGGTAAAATACTCAAGTGCAAATCTTAAAAAAAAAATGAAGTTCATGAAATAGAGAACCTATGATGTAATGAAGGATGCAAAGAAAATTTGCATAATATGCGGTACGAGGTGTAGAGAGATGTTGATTGACCTTGTGAATAATATAAGCAATATTAGGTTGTATAACAATGAGAGTTGTGTAATAGCAAAATAGATAAGGCTACCAACTAATTAATGATAAAAGGTAGCATCTTGCCATTGTGAACCATCATAGGAGATAAGCTTGTATTTTGATTAATAGGTATAGAGGCAACTTGCTATCCATTAAACCTACCTTAGAGATGAGTTCTGAGGTATACTTAGCTTTAGTAAGATAATAGCCATTAGAGTCGGAAGATATCTTAAGATCAAGAAAATAACTGAGATGTCAATGATCTTTTACCTCAAAGTGCTCACTGAGGTGCTTTCTTATATCAGAGATACCTATAAGATCATCAATACTAATAATCATATCATCACAAAAAGGAGAAAAGGAACCATACCTATTTCTATTTTGTGAACAAAGAGGGCGGAGTTATAACAGCAGGAGATACATGATAGTAGAGCTAAATTTGGCAATCCAAGCATGAGGTGTCTGCTTGAGATCATAGAGTGCACCCTTGAGTATAGAATGCACACGTGAGTTTACAAACTTTATATAAAGGATGATCATATCGAGGTGGAGGCTATATGCATACCATTTCATTAGGATCACTACTAAGGAAGGCACTTTTCATGTCCATCTAAAACAATCAGTATTTCTTAATAGTAGCAATAGTTAGAAAACTTCTAACAAAAGTGTGCGGATTAATAGGAGCAAAGGCTTCCTTATAATCAAAACCATACTACTAAGTGAATCCTTTAGCCATCAATTAAGCTTTGTAACAGTCCATAGACCCATCAGATATCGTCTTAATTTTGTAAATCCACATATACCCAAAACTAGATATGTGTGATAATAAATTAACCAGATCCCAAGTGTGAGTATGGTGAAGTGCTTGCAATTCCTCATCCATTACTTGTTGCCAAATAAGGTTAGAACATGTCTTGTGATAGGTTTATGGCTAAAAAAAGCAAGTATAGTAAAAAGATAATAGAAATCACGAAGCCAAGAAGGAAGTTGTTTTATCCATGTAGAACAATGAATGGAAGGTATAACCTCAGTGGTAGATGACTCACAGGGAGGTATAGCACATCAAGATCATCAATTGATGGTGGTAAAATAGAAGGTGTCAATGTAGAGAGGTTATTAGAGAAACCTAGAGAATCAAAAGGAAAAAGTTCAACAGAAGGATCAGTGAAATAATGAAGAGGGGACTACATGGTTTAATGAAACTTAGAAATGGAGAAGAACATGTTATGTTTTCAGAAAATAACATGTCTAGATATTCAAAACGATTTGCAATGGGATCCCAACAATAATATCCTTAATGCTCTAACCCAAAGCAACATAAGTGGTTCTCGGTTCAAGTTTAAAATGTTCGCGAGGTTAAAGGAGAGCAAAATAGACACACCCTAGGGTTTTGAGATTATTAAACTTTGCAGTGTCATTATAGAGTCCTTCAAAGGGAATTTTATTGTTAATGATGGGTGAAGATATTTGATTACTTGTGTAGACAATAGTGAGTGCTACCTCCCCTGAAAAAATTTAAGACATAGAGAGGAAGTAACGAGAGAACGAATAGTATTTAGGGTATTTCATGTTTCCTTACAATTTGACCATTTCATTGGAAGTTACCAGGATAAGATATGGTGAAAGGTACCATTCTGAGGAAGAAGGAGAATTTTCGAGTATCCATATATTTTTGAGTATTATCAAAATGAAACACTTTAATATTGTGAGAGAATTGTGTTCTAACACTACAAGAAAAGACCTTTACTAGTGGCCATGAGAACGCTGGCATAGGTTCTGATCGATGCCAGTGGTCAGGTAACCACGAGCATAGATCCCAACCTATGCTAGTGGTAAATGTGGCCACTGACATAGGTTAAAATCGATGCCTGCAGTTTCTTAGCCATTAACAATGATCCAAGAAACGCCAATAAAAATCTATAAAGATCATATTTTTGCCATTCCAACTTATCTGTCTGCACCATATACCCTGTTTATTATTTTCTAATAATATTAGTATTTAAAATAATAATATTTTGCTAAATTTTTTAATCAATATGTATTTTAATAAAATAAGTTTTAAAACATCAATACATCATGAAATTATATCCAAGATATGGATTTATATACAAAATCAATTTTCAGTATTTTTAAATTTAGTATAATAGATAGTCATTACAAATTATCCAAATCATTACAAAACCATTCAGGGTCCATCTGCCCACACTCTAATCAAATTTTCAATCAGCAACCAAGTTATATTCTATTATCTACACATATTACAAAATTAAAAATCACAAACTAAACACATCTCACAATAATTTTAAAAATAACAATTATGATGGCTAAAGTATTTTATATAACATTCATCTTTCTAATTTAAAATCTCAAAAAAAAAGGAAAAGATAAAAGGCATTGAAGAAAAGGCCAGCCAGATTTCATTCTAAACTTTGATTTCCTTAATATGAGTTTGCTGATTTTTGTCTAGCAGTATTTTAGTAAAAAAATGATAGCTCTATCGGCCACTACTGATGATATACCTTTACTAGTGGCTTTTTTTTTCCCCCTCTGCTAGCAAAGAGCATCCAATGCCAGTGGTTCTGCTAGCCGCTGGTAAAGTTAACCACTAGTATAGGGCATTTTTTTTAATAGTGTAACCATGATAATAAAATCTAAATAAATTTATGATAATTGAAAGTGAGTGTGTAGAAGATAAATCCAGATATAATGAGAGTAATCTTCCATAAAATAACATAATACTTAGATCCCTTACGGAAACAGTTGGACTAGATTCCTAAATATCAGAATGGACTAAGTCAAAAGGAGATGCAGAAACAAACTTACTTCGAGTGAAGGGAAACACATGTTTTTTAGCCAGATGACAAGTTAAACAATTGGTGTTAGCTTCAACAATAGAACTTAAACAACCACTAGAGATCAAAGAGTTTAAATAGGAAAGAGAAATTTTGCCAAACCGAGAATGTGCTTTTCGATATAGAAGAAGTTGAAGTAGTTAAGGCAATAGTGTGTATAATCTAAGATGCTATATGGAGAGTAATAATGTCAAGCCCCGATCTTCAAGTCGACCACGCAACAACCGTCATGTTATCCCAAAACATGAGAAACCCCACTCCGTGTCCCAAAGTATCATAAGGCATTCCAATTACCAAACATTTTAAAATAAATTCAAATTATCCACAGGTCAACCCGGCTGTCTAAACAAATCCCACGGAGTTAAATAAATATTCAAGCTCAACATAGGTTCAAAATTCGTCAAATAATCTAAATGTCCTAATAAAATCAATAAGTCGGGTAAAAGAAAATTTTAAACCAAATAAAGAGAGTTCCTAATCATGTAAGTGAGGATTTTTCAAAACTTGTCTAAAGTAAACAAGCAAGTATTTAACAAATCCAAACTCATAAGGGTTTACAAAATTTCTTTCACGAGTCCAAAAACATAATTCCCAAAAAATGTTCTCAAGGCCAGTACCTATTGAAGATCAACAAAAGTAATTTCTTCAAACCAGTACTAGGTGATGTCTAAGACTCCAAGCTAAGCTTCCTTTGAAAAAAATAGATAGAGAGCGGTGAGTATAAAATACTCAATAAATGAAGTACAATGGTATGTTGAACATGAATGAGAGATGAGGGTGGCTGTGCCAAATAAATATGTTAAAATTTATTCCATTAAAATACTAAAAGTACATAAAATAAATTTAAAGCAAATTTCCCATGAATCATATGTTCCCATCAACAACTAGTTTTATTTTCCTTTCTAAAATTTCTTGGGGTTGCCAAAATCACATTTCTACCATTGGCCATTGGTAGAATCCGCAAAGTGATTTTACATCATTTTCATAAAATATTCTCCCATCATTTAGAGAGGCTCTCTATTCTGCCTACTACCAATCCAAATTTTTAACTCAGTCTTTACCATACCGTCCGAATACCCCCAGTCCATGGAAGATTTAGACTATAGTCATTTATTCTTTTCTATGCACTAAATTATAAAATCCATTTCATAATTTAAGTTGTACCCAATTACAAGGGAGAGAAATTTCAAAAAACACAATCAAAGTTTAATTGTGACACAAAGTAAACAATTAAAAGATCAATAATAAAGTTATGGGTTTATCAAATTATTTAAATCAGGCACACCACAATCACAAATATTTTGCAAACCCATTTCAAAATTTTTTTCACAAATCATAATTAAAATCTTTTTTTTTTTATCATTTATACTTAACGTAACCATTTATTCACATATTGTGAGGGTGAACACTCCCAATTCAGAATCTAATCCAAGGATAACCCCTTCTCAAGTTTAATTGTTTTAACCAAGGGCAATAAACATAAATTCAATATTAAATCTCATCTATGACTAGTTTCTATGAGTTTTTCCCCAACATAACACAAATCCTAATTTCTAAAATCTAAATATCTATATTCTAATTCTATCAACTACGTACTACTTGCATTTATATACCATTTCCGTTCACAATTTTCACAAATCTCATCATTTACAAACTCTCAACAATAAATTTCAATCTAGAATTCCTTAAATCCAAGTTTAGGAGGAATAAATTACCTCAATCCCATGGTTGAATCGAGTTTTGGACATTAAGTCACAAAAAACCAAAGATTTCCCCCTTTTTGGATTAAACCCTAAATTCTCCCCCAAATCTATACTTATCCAAGAGATTGATTGAGAGTTTGGAAGCTTTATGGAGTGGGTTTAGTGGAGATCTAGTTGGTTTCAAGAGAGATTGATAGAGAGAAGGGTGAGAGGGAGAGTGAAAGAGTGAGTTGAGAGTGGGAGAGAATGGGCAAGAGAATAGAGAGAGATCGATTGGGTTAGGAAGAGAAATGAGAGTGAAGGTTTGTTAAACCTTTTTATAGTGTGTTGTGAAATCTCCATCTTGTCCCTCACTGTCTTTAAGTTTTATTCATATTTGGTTACCCCTTTTCGTCATTTCGTAGCCCAATCAATGCTCATCTTGCTCTTGAGTCGGCTTGTAAACAATTTAAGTCGACTTATGTGTCTGATTTCTTTTGGGGTCAAGTCAACTTATTTTTTGCAGGTCGACTTGGTATTTGATTATTGTGAGTTCAGGTGGGTTTGAATAGTGATTCAGGTCGACCCAATTTTCTTTTGCGTAAGTCTTGGGTCGACTTAACGTCTTAGTAAGTCATCTTACTTATTACAGACATGTTTTTTTTAGACTTATATATGACAAGCTGACTTGTTCTGAGTACAAGTTGACTTATGATGCTGCAGTCTTGATGTCACGTCCCGACTCTCCCGTCGAGCACGTAACAACTGCCGCGTTATCTTGGCATACGGGCATGACCTCCTCATATACCGGGATAGCGCAAGACATTTCATTGTACAATAAATTTTCGAAAATATAAAACCCATCAAAATAAGAAATCATATAATCAATACACATGCAAGAAACCCATCCGGCCTATCCCTATACATACAAGCATATATCGGCACACATTTGGGGAGGGGATCCTATACATACATACATACAGTGTGACTATCCCAGCCAATCCAGGGTTCTCAAGCATTTCATAGAGTTTACACAAAATAATGAAGTCCTAAATCATAGTCATTAGGATTTTACCAATACTTGCTCGAAAACTCAAACTAGTATCAGTAAAGTCCACACGATATGAGATATACAAAACTTCATAAAATCAAAAGAAAGTATCGAAATCCAACATTACAAACCAAATGTCCCAGTATAAGATAAAACATTTTAATAAAAATATTTCAAACAAAAGAATGAAGTCCCAAATCATATTCGTTTGGATTTTACCAATATTTGCTCGAAGAATTCAATCAATATCAGTAAAATCCACATGGTATGAGATGTACAGAACTTCCTTCCCGTGGTCTAACGATCTACAATTCCCAAAATAATTACATAATTCATACCTACTCAAAATCAACAAAAATAATGATCCAATCCGCAATAGTGGGCGTCGTTTCTCTACATGTCCTTTGAAAAGGATTTAAAATGGGGGGTGAGTATTTTAAATATCCAGTGAGTGGAGTACAATGGTATGCAGCATATAAATGAGGGGTGAGTGTGGTGATGCCAAACATATATATCAAATCAAATTCATTTCAATGAGATAATCATTTTTGCACAAGATTTTCCATATAAATCCACATGACTCAATTAAATAGATCAGCAATTCAATATTCATTTTCGTACTTTCGGGAGTTGCCAAAAACATTATCCCGTCAATGTTTGTTGGCAGACCCGCCAAGGATTTTTTCACACACTTTTTTTTTAATAAAATCCCTTTTTCCACCTTGGCGTTAGCTCAAAATTTTGTGGGGTGCTACCATGTTATCCGGCGGCCTATGGAAGCTTTCCAAGCCAATTTAACCAACCTTAACCATGCCGCTCCGATGGTCTGGTCCATGGCAAAACTTAGATTATAGTCATTTTTCCTAGCACCATGTTACCAATTTTCTATTTATCAATCAATTCATGCTCAATCGCAGAGCAGAGCAACATTTCATAGTTCACATGAGTATCTCAAAGTAACATGGTACAAATAAGACAGTAATCAAACTCAAGAGTCATGGATAATTTACAATTCCATTTCAGACTCACCACAATCACAAAACATTATAAATTTATTTCAAAATCAAATTTTACAAATCATATTAAAATCATTTACTCATTTAAATGATACATAACCATCTACTCACCTCTAGGGAGGGTATTCACTCCCTATTTCCACAATTACTCCAAAATGACTCATTTCGAGTCTCCAAAAGGTTAACCTAGATCATTCATCACAATTTATCATCAAATAAACTCCCATTAAAGGGTTTTCAAATTTTCTTCTAATTTAATATACCCTTAATTTGCACAATCTTAATTTTAGATTCTCATTTCATCAATCTAGGATTATTTGCCTCTTCAATGACTCTAATTCTCAATATTCCTTAATTTTTTCTAATTTCCTCCTGAATTTACATAACCCTAATATTTTCATGCATATTTCAATCAAATTTCAGAGAAAGCTATTCTAATCAACCCAATAAAGTTCTATTATCCTCTAACATGTTTCTTTCATATTAGACAGCCTAAATTCATGTAGAATTTAGACTTAACCCCAGTAATTACATGTAGAATTTTAGAAAAATACATTTTTTTCGGATTCAACATATTTTTAATATATATATACAAGGCTCTCATCCTAAATTCAGCATAAATTCGATCAGTTATTGAAGAGATTAGAAATTCCCTCACCTAGGTTTCACAGTTTGCAGCCCCATAGCCCGTGAGCCTTCAGTTCAGTCCAAGACCTGCAGTATTTCCAACCCGAAACAAATTCTAGTAGTTAGGTTAAATCACCAAGAGAATCAAAACCCTAAGGCAACTGTTCCGAGAATCGCCCTTACCTGTGCAGGGGATGGAGTGCAGGTCGTGACCTAGGGCTTTCGAAGGTCTGCAGGTCAACGGGTTAGGGACTTCAGCGCGGGTTGCAGAAGAGCTCTCGGTAGAGAGTAGAGCGCACAAGGAGGGAGAGAGGCAAAGGGGCTATCGTATGCGGGAAAGAGAGAGAAAAAGAGAGAGAGAGAGAGAGAGAAAGACGAACGGCCACGAGGGTTGGTGGCAGTGGTTGAAGGAAAACGTAATCGTGGGAGGTAGAGAGTCACAGTAGAGAGGGAGAGTGCATGGCGGAGAGAAATCGAGGGAGAGAGAGATTCGGGAAAGAGAACGAGAGAGATGAAGAGAGGGAGAGATTAGGGTTTAATCCTAATCTCAATTAAAGGTGGAGGACGCAACATTTTGGGCAAAACGTTGCGTCTTCTCTCTATAAATTTTTTTTATTATATTATAAAGATATTAATAAAATTTCTAACATCGGATTTTTTGGTGTCACACTTGAAGTTCAAGTCGACTTGTCATTAGGCAAGTTGACTTGGTTATGTGCGGTTCAGATTTCTGAGGCCTATGTTCCTTAAGTCGACTTGATGCTTGATTAGGTTGACTTGATGAGTTCAATGCTTTGCTAAAATTCAATCTTTTGAACTCTAAGTTGACTTATTAAAAGAGCAAGTCAACTTGCCGATATTAGTTTTAGCTTTGACAATTTTCATATCTTACTAGAACTTCAATTAATTGACTCAAATCAATTTTAATTATCCATAATTATTATCAAAAGTAATTTTACTCAACACAGTCTTATAAGGCTTTCATTGATAAGTTAAAATCAATTACAATTGTTTTCTCCTGATATTCTACAAGAAGAAATTAACATCAAATTTTCGGTATTACAAATAAGCTCAAACATCCGGTCAATCCTATGGCCTGTTCCAAATCTCAGGAACCTATCTCGTCTAAGGATCATGCTTATGACAATAATAGTAAGAGAAATGAGCATCTATTTCGAGTTCACATAATTGACCAATAGATACGAGACTTTAGGAGAGTTTAGGAATAAGAAAGATATCAGGAAGCAATAACGATGAGGTAGATAACCTATATATTGGAACCATTAACAATGTGTGTAGGTGGTGAGTGAAAAACAGGTATATGAGATGAGAAAAGAGCAAAAATTGGATATCATGTGATTACATCAAACAGAATCAATGTAGCAAGAGTTGTTATCATGGGTTGTGGAAGATTTGTTATCATTTATTGTGGAAAAAACTGAAGAGGGTTTATTAGAATTACCATATTTAGTAATAGCTTGTTGGATGATAACAAGAAGTTGACAAATGACTTTATCCATTTGGTGCACGTATTCTAAGGTATGTTTCATAGATCCTGTAATATGAGAAGCCATTTTCAGTGAGAAATAATCTAAGAGCCAATAGAATGAGAGAGACCAAAAAATATGGTGAGGCAAGAACTCAGTTAAATAGTGAAAATTGTAGAAAATAGAGGCTTGAATCAGAAAGAATGACCCAAAATGTGTTATGACCCCGAATTAGATGTCAGAAATTGGGTAAAGAAAGGAGGGGCTGGTTTAGGTAGTTGAAACGAGTCAAGAGCACCAACTAGAGTCAACGCTAGCGAGTTAGGGCGAATCAAGGTGGGTGAGTCGGGGCAACACTCGGTTTGGAGGTAGAGCAAAATTTGGGTCAGAAAACCAGTATAGATGCTGAAATTAGGTCATGATGACTTGTAAAGGCATGGTTCAGAGAGATCGAGACTTTGGTCCGCGTGTGTGCAGGTGTCGGTGATTCACCGAGAATAGATCCCATGATTAGAAACAAAATAGTGTGTTCAGGTGATTTATTTGGAGATTTGAGAGAGGTCGCGCATGGGCAAAGAGGAAGGACTTTCAAATGATGTACGGCAGCACGTGTAAAGGTGTCGGTGGTTGAGATTTTCACCGTGGATGGGGCCAATGACAAGGAATATTGTGGCGTCTTCAGATCGAGAAACAAAATTGTTTTTGGTATGATCATATAGGATTTTTAAGCGGCAGTATCAGCGAAATTTTGGATGGTTTTGAGGTAGGTGGTGGTAGCCAAAGTTTTGAGATTGAAAGATTGATGATTACATACTTGGGAGAGGCAAGAATTTAGAAAAAAATATATTGTATTATTTAATGTACTTTGAATGGACTCTTTATATAGTCCAGATTCTAACTCTATTGTTAGAATATACAATAAATATGCTATATGATACATCTCAAATATACCATCAATATTCTCTTAATTTCACCGAATATTGTATTAATATAATAATGAATATTAAGAAAATAACAAGTTATCTAAATTACATTAACAAAATCTTAACATACATAAATTATATTAATAAAATATTGAGAGAATATTAACAATAGAAATAATCTAACATGACAACTTTTTAAAGATACTATTGATTTTTATCCTATATTAGTTGAAATGATATTGATTTATTCATAAGGAAAAAGTTAGAAACAAGTTAAAGTATATGAACATATATATATATATCTGAGATGTTAAAATATAATTGATCTTAAAACAAATAAAAAAAAGTTAATATCTACGAATTTGTATAGTATTAAATTTACAAACTACATAAAGCATTAATTTTAGCCATCTATATTTTAATATATTTTTTCTTAACACATAGGTAATTTAGTATATACTATAACTTATATAAAATAGATGTAATTGAGCATATACTATAATCTATAATTAAGATTTGCATTATAAATTCATACCATAATAAAAATATTATTATTAAAACAAATAATAAAGACATAGCTAGTTGATTATGAACTCCTGGGAAACTGAGTATGTAAAGACTTAAAAAAAATGAAAAAGGAAAAGAAAAAGATAAAGAAAGAATGTAGCAACAAAAATTTAGTAGTATTATTTTTCACTCTAAAAAATATGATTTTAGGGATAGAATTTAGCAACGAAATAAATTTGTCGCAATTTTGCAATGAAATTAGCAATGAAACTATACTCATGGCAAAATTAGCAACAAATAGAGTATTCATAACTAAATTCATGACTAATAAGCCACAAAAATATTTTTGTGGCTAAGTGAAAAAATTTTCTTGGCAAAGTGAGCTACGAAACTATTAGTTAGTGGCAAATTTAGTAATGAATAATTTTGTAGCTAAATTTTGTCATGAATCCAATCTTCATTGCTCAATTTAGTGACGAGTCTTGGTTTCGCCACAAAATATAGCAACAAAAATTGGATTCGTGATGAAATTCGCTAATTAGCAAATTCTATGATTTGTAGCTAAATTCGTAGCTAAATAGTCACAAAAATATTTTCGTGACAAAATTTAACAATGAATTTTGTGATTTGTGATTAAATTCATCGTTAATTAACCACAAAAATATTTTTATGGCAAAATTTAGCAGTGTATTCGATAATTTGTGGTTAAATTCATCGCTAATTAACCACATAAAATTATTCATGACTAAATTCGTCGCTAATTTGTAATAGTATTTGGGAATTCGTGACTAATTTCATGACTAAATTCTTTTTACACTCTTATAAAATATTTTCAACCATATCTCTCTTTTTGACCTTTTTGAGTAATAGAATCCGGTTGAATACATAATGAATATTATAATTCTCACTAAATTGACAATTTTTGACAATAAATAATTCAACTAATCTCTAAATGAAGTGTTACCATGTATAGTAATTGAATTTTACTTATATAAGCATATATTTTATCTTTTAGCTAAATACAAGACTTCGTTGGGTATTGAACAACTCTTTTAGGGATTAAGCAAAGGAATTTGTACTTATTTTATGTATTATCAATTATAACTTTCAAAGAAATTATAAATTTTTTTAAGTAATATAATCATTATGTAAATATGAAAATCAAGTTCTTTTTATCAATGAATCATTGACAAATATTTTTTTGTCTCTAATTTTATTATAAATTTCTGAAAACTACTTTTTCATTATTAATTTCATCGTAAATAGGTAATTCGTTGCTAAATTCATTACAAGGTGTGGATAAAAGTAGGCATTGTCACAATTTTCATTGCTAAATTAACAACGATTAGCCACGAGTAATCGCTTACGTTGCTAAATTTTGTAACAAAATATGTTTTCATCGCTAAATTTAAGGGCGAATCGGCTCTTTCGTCGTTAATTTTAGCGATGAATAGAATATTTATTGTTAACTTTTTTTGATGAAAATTTATTTCATCGCTAAATTTAGCAACGAATCGCTAATTTAGCAACGAATAATCACTTTTGTTGCTAAATTTAGTTATGCATCGGCTCTTTTGCTGTTAATTTGAGTGACAAATAGTATATTTTCCACTAACATCTGTGATGAATATTATTTTTCATTACTAAATTAGCGACAAATTAGCATTCTCGCTAATTTAGCAACGAGAATGCTAATTTGTCGCTAAATTTAGTGACGACTCTCTATTTTGTCACTGACACTACCAAAAAAAACCCTCAAAGGACTTTGGTGATACAGTTTCTGCCCTTTGGCTATATATATACTCCATAAGATGATTGGATTTCAGAAAGTCAAAGAAGAGGCTATGCTTATGAAGAGTGTTTAAAACCTAAAGAGATTTTCATCTTTTTGTGGGTTTGACATCTTAAGGAGGTGTGGCAACGAAAGCCGCAGGTACAAGACACTGTCAGTGAAGGAATCATGGGTACAAGATTTTATCATGATAGTAGGAAAGTCATAACTTACTGTTGTGATAGGCTTGTGTCCGCAAGTTCTATGGGCTTATTGCAGCTCATCATTGCTTTTACACTCCTTAATTACCAGAGCATTGTCTGATGAGTTGCAAAGTTCTTTCTAACTTTTGCTTAACATCTTGTTGTTTTTCTAGTTTTAATATCTTAGTAGGTGCTAGATAGGAGGTGATATTTATAGAGTTCATCTATGAATTTGTTTAGGAAGGTATCAGATTCTTTATCAGAAGGAAGATGTCTAGGCTTGAAGAGCTAATTTGTTTGGAAAGATGAAGATATTCACCAGCATTCTCTTTGGAGTTGTACTTTTTAGTTTTTTGATTTTTCTTTGGTGTAAATGCGATTCTTCTATTGTATTCAAACATGTACTCTAATGTTGCGTTGAAATAAATTTTTGTTACCTACCTATCAATCTTGCTATTGTCAAATCTGAATGATTTGTATTTAAAACATATAACCGAGAGAGTGGCTTAAATAATGAGGTCAGAGTGGGCCGGTTAGGATGTTAGAGCCGAGACAACAACTTCGCTTACTTGCTTGGCCTTCCTATTAGGCCTTTAGAAGTATAACTCCAGACTACATATTCGGTAGGATGTCGTGGCGCATGACTAGAGGGGTACTGTAAAGAGTATGGAGTTAAAATATTGTTGGAAACCGTTCAAAAGATAATGGGAGCCAAGGGGCCATGGGTGCAGAACCCATGTATGGCATGAAACGAGAGATGATGGAAGCCATATAAAGGCTAAAGATGGGTGTGAGACCTAAGTGAGAGGAATAGAGCCAAAAGATCGTGGGAGCCACCCGCTTAAGAGTTAGTTCCCATATAAATGCTAAAGATGGGTGTGGAACACATGTGAGAGACTGTCACGCCCCGAACCGGGAATCGTGAATAGCCGCCCGTTGACCTGGATGTCAACTGTATTTTTACAAAAAATCGGGCAGAGCCTCCCCTTAACTCGGAGGTCTCCCAATGTACAAATAACCTGTATAATTCAAAATCATTCTGTAAATTAAACAAATGGCCATCCCGGCCTCAAAAACAATCCACCAATCTCCCAACCGACATCCAGACAACGCAAGACTAACAAATCACCAACAGTCCTAGTCACAGACCTCTATTGTCATGCCCAACTAGAGCATGAGCAGCCGCTACACCGAGCGGGCCTAAATTTATACAAATATATTACAAATTCCCAAGTTAACACTTTAAACATTTACAAATGCCTCAATGCAAGTGAAATGAGAGTTTCGCAAACAGAAGTCCAAAAATTATACAGTCATCTCAAAATATGTACACGGTCAACTACTGATCTCAATATCAAGACCACGCAGGGTCGACATAAAGTATGAAATTCATATTTTCAATTTAAAACTTAAATCTCACCGTCGATAATCACCCAAATCCACCATCAAGCCATCAAGCCTCTAAAGCCAAATGCATCGCCCTAGCACCATAATCCTGTCTGGGGAGGGAAAGAGGAGGGGTGAGTACTCAGGGAAGAATACTCAGTGAGTGAGTGGGTCAATGTAATCGTGTAATATGGGGTGTGAAACTGGAGTGTCAAAGCATAAGTATACAAATCATATTTCAAATCATCATGCTTTTCATTTCAACAATATATCATTTGCACGCATCAGCAAATCAAATATGCATCCAAAACACTGTCATCAAAATCATAGAGCTGCCAGCCGAAAATGTCCTGGCAGAGGTCTACCACGACCTATGACAGGCGCACTGGGGGTGTTATATGCGATTTTTATTTAAAGTGCTCTCTACTCCGGCGTTGGCGACGGACCTCGTCTAGGTGCTAGACTTGGATAGCATCCAAATCCTCCCCCGTTTGGGTTCAACCTGCCTAGTACCGTGTAGTAAATATAATCTCGACAACTCGTGGGATACCCCAGGCCTAGGCATATCCGGACGCTACCAAAGCGCCTCTCACGGTGTCCTTCGTAGCTACGGAACAATACATATCACAGCCCTCAAGGCCAATATCAATATCACTGTACAAATCACCGGCCAATATCAATATCATATCAAAACATGTGTCGTAAATCAGGTTCACAAACCAAATGCAACATATATCATAAAATGGCACATTTTACATTTCAATCACATGGATGCATATTTCATAATTCAACCACATTTTCGGACACTCCATCGGTTCACAAAAATCATTTCCAAAGCCAGTCAAAACATTTCACGCACGCGGTAAATCATGCTCATTTATCAAACTGTTGTAAAATAGAGTTTACATATTAAACGAAAACATTGAAATAAAACTCACTCACAGTATACGGGAGGGTCAATCACTCCCTACAATGCACAACAAGTGTCGAAACTGTGCTCCCCTCGATCAAGACATCCAACACTTACGCATGTATAAAATCAGCAAGTTTCAAACCTGCGCAGTTATAGAAAATAAGCTATAACTTCTGATACACCTTTACAAATCAAGGGGTTTCTTATTTCATTTTTAAAGCTAAGGATGTCTAGTGTCTAAGGCAGACAACCTCAAGTCATTCGGAGCTGTGTAGAGAAAAGTATGCTTACAACATATCCATAAAACTCAAGTGATATTACTCAATCAATCCTACACAAAGCTCACACCAATCCAATCTCTCACCGCACATAAGAGTCAGCATATACACCAACACACTTTTATTCAAAAATTCTTTATCAACTTCTTCTCTTTAATACCCCAATACAATTCTATACACTTATCATATAAATACAAACACATGCTTTTGCTCATTCTTTACAATTGTATATTTTCATATCACTTTAACACACCAATATCACTATATATATGCTTACACTTTTTATACCTTATTACATACACATATAAACCTCCATCTTGCTTAATAGAGTTATTCCCAATCTCTCCAATGGATTTGATCAAGACATTTTTACATCCACATACTCACTAACCTCTATCTATAATTTAGCATACATAATTCCTCACACTTTTGGCCTCAATTTCACATATACATAGCCAATAATACAAGTACATCAAATCCACATTTTAACACTCAAAATTACATTAAAACCCATCAAATTTCATATTCAAAGTTCTACATTTTCCTGTACATGTTTCTTTAGGGTTTCTCCCCTCAATATGTGCTCATTTAAGACTTAAATCAATCATTTACACAATCACCTTTCTAGATTCTCATTTCATCACTTTCATTCCATTTATAAACAATTAATCAAATCAAAATCAAGCCTGATTCAATCCTAAAACCAATCAAAATTGGAAATACGCTTAAAATAAATAAGTTTCCTACGAACTAGAAAATCTTTGAAAAATCATACACTTTTCAATTCTCATCCGATTTCTTCAACCCATATGTCATTTCAAAGGTATTGAAACCTATTTTCATAATATAGAGTTTGTATTTAACTTACCTATATGCAACATCAACCATAATGTAAAAAAACGTATTCATCCTTAGGCTAAAATCCCAAATTTCGACTATTTTCATACATATGTCAAATTAAACTCTATAGGAAAGTATTCAAATCAATTTGACTCAATCTCATTATCCTTTAATATGCTTCTTCCATACTAAGCAACAAAATTTTTAAACTTAATCCTCACATTCAGGCATATTCCAATCAATTTTCAACTAAAGCTATACAACCGAATCAAACAAACCTCTATCATTATCTAACACATTCTATTATGCAACGCAGCCCTATTTATGTCAAATTCTAAACTTAACATAAATAATTTCATATGAAATTGTAGGAAAGTACATTTCCTTTTAATCTAACTTATTTCAAAGCATACATATAGTTTCCAATTCTAATTTCAATCCTAAATTTGATAAAATAACTCAAATATCGAAAGGATTGCATTTCCCTCACCTAGGATTTCAAAATTTGCAACTCTAGCATCCGTGCGCCATTCGATTCATTCCAAGACCTGCAACGTCTCCAAATTGAAGCAAATTTTTGCAATTAGTCTTAATCACTTATGGAAATCAAAACCCTAGAACCAAGATCGAAACTCAGCCTTTACCTGCAGTGAAGAAGTCACGACCTAGGGTTTTCGAGGGTCGGTTAATGACTGCGGGTTGGGCTTTAGCTGAGATTGCAACATGGCTCTTGACAGAGAGCAGCCCGCAAGTGCACAGACAAGGGACAAAGTGAGAGAGCTGTGAGCTGTCGCGCGCACTGGGACAGGGCTGGTGCGTGCTGGGGCAGGGCTGGCGCGCGCTGGGGCAAGGCTGTTGAGCGAGCAGACGCGCGCTGAGGGGCTGTCTTACGCGAGCAGCAGCGCGCAGTAGCGCGAGCAGCAGCGCTCTGTTGCGCGCGCGAGTAGGGAGAGAGACAGGCGGCGACCCGTGGTGGTGGTGGTGCGGCTTATCGCGGCGGAGGAAGATGGTTGCAGCGGCGGCGAATCCGCGAGAAGGAGAGAGAGAACTCGCGGGTGAGAGATCGAAAAAAAGAGAGAAGGAGAGAGATAGAGAGTGAGACCGAGGGAATAGAGAGGGAGACGGCGGTGATCGGCGGCGACGGCGGAGGAGGAAGCCGCGGGAAGATGAAAGGTCGCGGGAGAGAGAGGAGAGGCGGCGATGGAGAGAAAGAGGGAAAAAAATAGAGAAATTAGGGCTTAAGCCCTAATTTCGAAATATATTTAATTTTTTTTTTTTTTTTACAAATTTAAATAAATTAATAATTATCAATATATATATTTTTATATTCACTTTTCTTTAGGATATAAATTTCGTAAAAATGGGATTTACTGCAAATTACTGACGCAGCATTTTAAAATATACCAAAAATTCGATTTAAAAACCCCAAAATCGAAAATCAATTTAATGGTTAAAATTTTTCTATATCTATATATATATATATATATGGAGGAAATATTTTTATAAATTTCAAATACAGGGGTACAATACGGACACCGTAGTGTCGGTGTTACAGAGACGTAGACTCGAGAGATCCTAGAAGCCATCCGCTCGGGAGTTAGTTCCCGTATAAAGGCTAAAGATGGGTGTGGAACCCATGTGAGAGGCATAGAGATGAGAGATCATGGGAGCCACCCGCTAGGGAGTTAGATTCCTTATAAAGGCTAAGCATGGGTGTGGAACCCAAGTAAGAGGTATAGAGCTGAGAGATTGTGTTTGTATTGAGTAGAATAAGAGCGTAAGAACTTAATTTATCAATATCATGTAACAAGATAGTGTTATTGCTAGCAAATTGTAACATATATTGAGATTGGAAAAATAACAAAGTTTACTAGTAGTAGGTGCATTAATTGTCTGAGTTCCATGCGTTGGGTATAGTAGATCTATCCAAGTAGTAGAACTGGAACTTTCCTGGCCATATCACTAAGCACACCCATTATGGGCCTTCCCAATTTGGTGTGAGTTTACCTCTGGATTGTGGTTGTCCAATGGCTTTCACTTTTCAAAGGACTAGGTCCCCTAGTTTGAATGTTCTAGTTTTCTCCCTTCGATTATAATATTGGGTAATTTGTTGCTGGTAGGTGGCCATCCGGGGTAGATACAATGTCTTGAAGCTCCGATTACAACTTTAGTTTCTTAAGTAACATGGACTGGTTGGTCCCTGGTTGACATTGTTCTACGAAAAGTGAGTGGATGCCATCTCTACTAGCAGTACTACTTTATAATCGTAACATTGAATGGTGTTTCTTTTGTGGCCATTCTAGGGGTGGTTCAGTAGGCTCAAAAAAATCCATAGAGTTTGTCTACTTATCCCTTTGCTTCATTTAAGGCTGTCTTGAGTCCTTGGAGGATCATTCAATTCATAATCTCAATAAGGTTGTTGGCTTAAGAGTAAGCAACAGAGGTAAAATGATGTTGGGTCTCAAGTTCGCTGTAGAACTCCTTAAAGTTCTTTTTGCCAAACTACTTACCGTTATCAGTAACAAGGATGTGGGATAGACTGAACCTGGTGATGATAGAATCCATATGAATGCTTGAATTTTGCTTGCTGTTACCTAAGCAAAGGGTTTAGCTTTCACCCACTTAGTAAAGTAGTCGACGGTGACAATAAGGAATTTTCATTGCCCGATTGCTTGTGGGAATCATCCCAGCATGTCTATCCCCCATTGTGTGAATAGCCATAGCTTAAAAGGGGACAGAGATTGGAAAAGGGTTGGTGAGGTACTGAAGAGAAGCATTGGCACTTGTCACAATGTTTAACATAGGTTTTTGTATTGGTCCTCATGGTGGGCCCGTAGTACCCATGTTGTAAACCTTTATTCACTAGACTCCAAGTACCAAGATGGTTACCGCATATCACTTTATAGATTTCCTAGATGACATAATCTCCTTCTTTCAGTATTAGACACTTGACATAATCTCCTTCCTATAGAGTTCTCCATCAATGATCTGTGTTTGACCTTTGTCGCCTCTTGCTAGGAATCTGACAATTGGTTGTGTCAAAGGTAAGCAAGGATTGGATCCTTACAGCTTGGTGAACAGTTAATAACCATGATCTATTGTGACTCATCTATGCTCGGGTAAGGTAGGCTCTTGATATAAACAGTCTAGCTAGTTTCAATGGACTCTAAACTTTTGAGCTCGGAGAGTGTGCCTGCTTTTGTATTCACGAATCTAGGAACTTATTGTATGTTAACCTTATTGAAGTTGGCCATTGCCTCCCAAAGCTTGGAGAAGCACTTCACCATCATTGGCTCCTTTGCATCACATGTTCCCTTGATTTGCTTGACTACAAGTTGGCTATCAATCAAGACTCAGATGCCTTGAACTCCCAATAACATTGCAATCTGTAAACTTGTTAGGAGCGCTTTGTATTCGGCTTCATTATTGATGGCTTGAAAGTTGAAGCAGAGTGCATATTTCATTTTAAAATCCTCAGGGTCTACCAAGATGAGTCTTCCTCTCCATTTGAGGAGTTAGAGGAGTCGTCTATGTGCAAGGTCCACAGTGGGGCCAACCATGCCTCTGGGAGGCTATCAGTAGCGGGCTCAACAGAGTTTGGGAAAGTGTATTCTAGAATGAAGTCTACTACAGCCTGACCCTTGATGGCGGGTCTCAGTTGATATTTGATTTCAAACTCTCTAAGGTCGATGCTCCATTTGATAAGGCAACCTTAGATATCCCTCTTTGGTAAGATAGGATTTAAGGGTTGATCGGTTAGCACTATGCTAGTATGTGTTTGAACGTAAGGCCAAAGGTGACGAGTAGTTGTGACAAGAGCAAATGCTACCTTCTCAATGGGCCTATAGTTAATTTTCGATTCTTGGAGTACCCAACTGATATAATAAAGGGATTTTTGTACCGTGGCTTCTTGTCTCGTGAGTACAGAGCATAGAGTTTGGTTAGATACAGATAAGTAGAGATAAAGTTTCTCACCAGGAATGGGTTAAGAGAGGAGGGGTTGGGACGAGAGATATTCCTTCTATCTATCAAAAGCCACCTGACACTTGGACATCCATACAAATTTCTATAACTTCTTCAGGGCATAGAAAAAGGGTTTGTATTTTTCTCTTACCTTTGACAAGAACTAGTTCAAGGCCGTAATTTGTCCAGTGAGATGTTGTCTCTCTTTCAGTATTTTGGATGGGGCCATGTCTAAGATGGATTGAATCTTCTCTAGGTTAGCCTCGATCTCTCAGGTGGTGATTAAGAAACCCAAAAACTTTCCAGAAGTAATTTTAAAGGTGTACTTGGCCAGGTTCAGTTTCATGTTGGGAATGTTTCTTCCACCTGACACTTGGACATCCATACAAATTTCTATGACTTCTTCAGGGCTATGAAAAAAGGTTTGTATTTTTCTCCTACCTTCGACAAGAGCTAGTTCAAGGCCGTAATTTGTCCAGTGAGAAGTTATCTCTCTTTCAGTGTTTTGGATGGGCCCATGTCTAAGATGGATTGAATCTTCTATAGGTTAGCCTCGATCTCTCAGGTGGTGATTAAGAAGCCCAAAAACTTTCCAAAAGTAATTTTGAACGTGTATTTAGCCAGGTTCAGTTTCATGTTGGGAATGTTTCTTCCAAGTATGCCACATGACTTTCCTAATTAGTGCTTTTGACGAGCATATCATTCACATAAGCTTCGACATGACTTTATAATAATAGGTACCAAACTCCATAATAAAATTGGTTTTTTCTTTGTCATTAGGGGCCATGCGAATTTAGTTGTAGCCCAAGTACACATCCATACAACTCAGGAGTTGTCGTCGTAACGAATTGTCCACAGGCTTGTCAATATTTAGAAGGGGATAACTATCTTCAGAGCATGCTTTCTTGAGGTCAATAAAATTGATACACATCCTCCATTTGCCATTCACTTTTTTCACCATGACCACGTTCGTTAGCCATTAAGGACATTTCACCTCAATGATAAAGTTTGCTCTAGTAATTTTTACACTTCTCCTTGTATTGCATGCTAGCGTTTGAGCACAAATATCCTCCTCTTTTGCTTCACTGGTTTGTGGTTGGGATTTACTGTTAGCTTGTATACAATCATCGAGAGGGTGTATTCCCAGCATGTCCTTAGGTTTCCATACAAAGATACTAGAATGACACCATAAGTACTTGATCAGGGCATCCTCAAGAGTGGTTGGTAGGTGAGCTCCGATTTGAACAATTTGGCTTGGGACATTGGTGAGCTGGATCTCAAGTATCTCTTTGCTAGGCTATAGTCTTGTGGACTGATCGATATTGTCTCTAGATTTTATAGTGACTACATTGAGGTTCTTTTTCCCTTCTTCTAACATGGAGGCATCTTGGAGATCTAGATAGTAAGCAAGTGTTGCAGCACTAAGGGGCATCTTAAACTTAACTTTCATTTGTTTGGTGTTTGGCAATGCTTCTAGATCATTTAGGTTGGGGCGACCCAGAATGGTATTGTACAGGGATGATAGGTCAACCACATTGAAAGAGGTTATAGTTGATAGCAATAGTTTTATATTCTTAAATTATATATATTTTTTACATTTATTTATGGACTTTAGGACAGTTTTAAATCATATTTTATGATTTTATATTGATTTAATCATAGGGTTAATAATTTAGGAAATGTTGGGTATACTTTTTATTTTTGGATTGGACAGGCATCAGTATGTTTTTCTGGCATAACTTTCTACTCCAATGTCCAATTAAGGCTATTCTTGTGGGTTGGAAAGAAGACTTCAAGGCTACAAATCTTATGAAGAGCAAAGAAGTTGATTCAGGTAGAAGCATGTTTGAAAATTGAGCCGATGTTACTGCTACGCTGGAAGTCAATTCTCTGCTGAAAAAAGAAACTAAAGTACTGAAAATTTAGAATTTATCTTGTTACCAATTTCAGAATTTATCCAAGGATCAAGAAGTTTCCAAATTGCTGGGGAAGCAAGAGATTCTCATCATCCCAATAGTACCAAGTTTCCAAAAAGTCCAAGTCTCCAAAAAGTTCAAATTTCTAAATTCTTCCAAGGGATTTAGTGCTACAAATATAGCACTATTGCAATAGCATGAGGGATCCACGCCTCCTCTCTCACTCACAACTTCCTATTTCTCTCATTATTTCACCACTTTACAAATGCTAGTAGCCGTCTCCATACCATACGCCTTCCACATCCATTCTCGTGCAAAGAAGGCTTGTAATGTTTAATTTTACTTTCTTGTTTTTCTTTTCAATATCTAGTTTTCTATTTTTTAATTAATTACATGGCTAGATTTAATTATTTCCCTTGAGTTTTATTGGCATGATTATTGTTTGATGAGATTTTATTATTGAACTTAATGCTTCATATGTTTTAAGGCACTAAGATTTGATGATTTGAGATCGAATGCATGCATTATCAATAAAATTACAAGAGATTAGTCCAATATAATAAAATTCATATAGGGTTATAAAATCAATGGATGAATAATTCTATGTGAGAGGACTTTAGGGGAAACTCTAAATTACGGATTGTCCATAGAACTTAATGTAGTTCAATCTAATCAAAATTATATAATCCTTGGGTTTTGCACAGTCGAATTAGAGATTCATTGCATAACCATTGGCTAAATCTAATTTAGGAAAATCTACCATCATCAATAATAATTCTTTAGCCAATGAACTTGGGGATTGAAAAGTTTCAACTATGTACAAAATTAAAAATAGATAAACTCGATATCCTTGAGTTTCTATCACATTAGGATTTCGTATCTTAGATTTTGTTTTTAGTAATTTCTAATATTTTCACAACTTGAATTGATTTGTTCAATTTAAATAGATTTATTCATAATTGGTAATATAAAATATCCTCATGGGAAAGACACTTGATCTCATCTCCATACATAATTTTGACTAAGGTATACTTTCCTGAATTTGTGGTTTAAAAATTACGTATCAAGTTTTGGTGTTGTTGTCGGGGATATCTTTGTATATTAACTAGAATAATTTTATTTGAGATTGTACTTTAATATTTCTTGCTTTTTTTTTTTCATTCTTAGATTAGGTTTTGGGATTTGACAGTTGCTATTTTAGTTTAGGTTTAGAAATTTGGTGGGAATTTTTGAGAATTTTTGGGGTCCAAGAAAAGAGTTTTGATTTAGGGTTAAGTGATCACTTTTTCAAAAAGATTTTGGGCTGCTAAGTAAAACCTATTGCTTAGCCACAGGCACCACCTTATTTTGGCTAATGTCATTTTCATAGATTTTCCTTTTTTACTTTAATTTTTCGTGATATTTTTACTTTTCGATTGACTGTTTAGGTGTATTTTATGCATTTGTTTGCCTTATTTTTGTGATTCCCACTTTCATATAGGTTATCTAGATTTATTAGAGTGATTTTTGTAATTTATTTTAGAAATCTAATTTAGTCCTACTTTTGTGTTCGTATAGGGTATATGCTATGGTCGAAGAGTCTTGACATTGTTGAATTTGACATGAGATAGAGAGAACTTTGAAATCCATTTGTAAACAAGCTAGGAAAGACAAGGAATTTGAGGAAGCAATTGCTTAAGAAAATAGCACTATGAGAGAGTTTTCGATACCCAGAATTTAGGACGTACAGGTAGCATTGAACATCCCCCTGTGAAAGAAAACAACTTTGAACTTAAACTGTCTCACTGGCATGATGCAAGCTGATTAGTTCAGAGGAGAGAGTTTTAAAGACTCCAACAATCATCTAAAGAATTTCTTGGAGATCTGCAATGCCATCAAGTTGAATAGAATAAGCCCCAATGTGATATGGCTACGATTGTTTGCTTCTCTCTTAGGGAAAAGGCAAAGGTATGGTTTAACTCATTCTCTCCTAATTATTTTACAAATTGGAAGAATGTTTCTCAAGCATTTTTAACCCTGTATTTTTCATCTGGCAAGACTGCTAAACTATGTGATAATATTACTAGTTTTATGCAAATTGATAGTGAGTCTTTAAATAGTGCTTAAGAATGTTTTAATGATTTGATTAGATGCCCATATCATGATATACCTGATTGGTTAATTTTATAAACATTTTATGGTGGTCTTCTACACTCTATTATGCTATAGTTGGGGGTGTATATATGAGTAAATCTTATCATGAAGTATATGCATTACTCGATGATATGACTTCTAATCAATATAATTGGTCTAATGAGTGTGAGATTCCTAGGTAGTAAGCTGGTGAGCATGAGATTGATAGTTTTACCATACAACAACAACAACAATTTGAGTCTTAACCTCAAATTTTGAGATCGGTCAGTTAATAGTATTACCATGCTAAATGCAAAAATTGACTCTTTGATTAATGCTATAAAAACTAATCAACTTAATATTGTGATTAATCAAGTCTTATATTGTATTTATGTGATGATTCTACTCATGTCTTCTGAGTATCCACAAGTATAGCAAGTAAATTATGTTTCTACCTTTGGCAGGTCTCAGAATAACCCTTACTTCAACACATATAACCCTGGATGGAGAAACCATCCCAATTTTTCATAGAGTCAAAGTGTACCATAAATACCAAACAATCTACTAGGGTTTAACTGAAATCCACAGCCATAACAAAGGGAAAACAAGGCATCATGGGAATTGGCAATTGAACTGGCCCCTTGCAATGCTCGAGCAGGCCCATTGGACCCGGCCTGGCCCAGCTCGGCCCGTTATTACCACTTTTATGAATTTTTTTAAAAAAAAAATTTGTTGACAAATGTTATTTAAAAAATATTTTTATAGTACTGTTTTAATAATATATTAGTTATTTATAATTGTTTTTGATGTGTTAAGATTTGCGATTCTTGAATATTTGGATTGGAAGCTGTTGCTGTTGTTGATATCTGAGCCCATCGGTGAATTATTATTTGGTAGTGAGAAATGTTTTAATTTGTTCTGTAATGATTGGAAAATGCAATTATGTTAATTTGTATGTTTGTATTGTTTTTTTTTTATATTAGTTTATTTTTATTGTATTTAGTGGTTGATTTAATGATGTTACTGGATTTGTTAATTTTATTTTTTTATATAAAATTGGAATCGAAAGTGTTGATAATTGATTAGGTGAAACATTATATTAACAATAATCAACAATTTATAGTAAATCTTATTTCGATTAGTTAAATAATCAATGTTGTTAAATTTTCAATATTTTTTACTTTATTTGATTATATGATAATATTTAATGTTATTATAATAATTAAGTCAATTTGTTTGATATTAATTAAGTTTATAATATTATTTATTATTATATTAATTTTTTTGTGAAATTAAGGTTAGTATTATTGATGATGTTGAGTTTTGTGAAATTAACGTTACTTTTATAATATTTAATTTATACTGTGAAATTAACGTTAAATTTTTATGCAATTAACGTTATTATTTATTGTTATATCAACTTAGTTGGGATTAATAATGATATTATTATTGATGATTTAGTAGTTTTTTTAGTAGTTTTTATTAATATTTTAAAAATTTTAAATTTGGAGACAAGAAAAATGTAGAACGAAAGAAGTTGGATATATAAAAAAAACTTATATAATCGTCGGGGTTTAACTGATGAATTTATTTTTGGATTGGAACAATTTTTAGATTTTGCTTGTAGTCATGTTGATTTTATGGATGGGAATAAGCTAAGGTGTCCGTGTAGAAGGTGTCGTAATGGTAAATTTTTTCAGTGTGATAAAGTTAGGGAACATCTTTGTAGATTTGGTTTTATCCCGAATTACTATAATTGGACATGTCATGATGAACCGTTCATTTCTGATGAGGAGTATGGACGAAACAGACAATTCGCGAACAAAGCGCTGTAAGTTCTAGCTTTGCTCCAACATTTGAACATGGGTATACTAGTTATGCATCACCATTGGAGGAGGTAGAAGTACCAGGTGTTAATGAAAATGTGAATAATGAATCATCTCTCCAATTTCAGGAAGTGTTAAGAGCTGCAGATGAACCTTTGTGGGCTGGTTGTGATAGCCACACTAAGCTATCTCTAACTGCAAGACTGTTGAATGTCAAGACAAAGCATAATGTTTCTAAGAATTGTTTTAATGATTTTGTTCAAATTATTGGAGAAGTATTGCCGCGTGATCATATTATGCCCAATGATTTCTACAGTATGAAAAAGCTGGTGAAAGAATTAGGTCTTCTGGTGGAAAGAATTGATGTTTGCAGAGATGCTTGTATGCTATATTAGGGAGATGATAAAGATGCAGATTTTTGTAAATTCTGTAATCAATGTAGATACAAGAGTACTAGGAGGTCGGGTCGTAATCAGCGACGTAAATCATACAGACAAATGTTTTATTTGCCTTTAACTCCTAGGTTACAAAGGCTTTATGCATATGAGACCACTGCTGAACACATGACCTGGCATGCAAATCATGAAACAGAAGAGGGGTTAATGTGTTATCCTTCAGATGCAGAGGCGTAGAAATATTTTGATAGAACATATCCTGAGTTTGCGAGAGAGACTCAAAATATTAGGTTAGGTCTCTATGTTGATGGGTTTGCTCTATTTGGCAAATCAGGAAGAGTTTATTCTTGTTGGCCAGTTATCTTAACTCCGTATAATCTTCCACCCGGTATGTGTATGAAGACACCGTATATGTTCTTAACATTGGTCATGCCTGGCCCGCAAAATCCAAAGAAGTTAATAGATGTTTACATGCAACCATTGATTGTGGAGTTGAAACAACTATGGGATGAAGGTGCTCCTACATATGATGTTCCTACTAATCAGATGTTTATAATGAAGGCTACTCTTCTTTGGACCATAAATGACTTTCTGGCTTATGGTATCTTATCGAGATGGAGTACCGCCGGAATTTTAGGTTGTCCAATATGTATGGAGAGATCAAAGTCATTCAGATTGAAACATGGGAAGAAAGCGAGTTATTTTGATTGTCATAGACAATTTTTACTGTTAACTCATAAATTCAGAAGAAATAAAGAAGAATTCACTAAGAATAGAATTGAAAGAACACCTCCTCCATTGAGATTAACTGGTGAACAAATTTGGCATAGAATCCTTAACTTTCCATCTGTTATTGAAGAGCCACATGGTACAACATATGGCTATGGTTATTCGCATAAATGGACTAAACGGAGTATATTTTGGGATTTACCATATTGGAAGAGTCATTTGGTTCATCATAATCTCGATGTAATACATATCGAGAAGAATGTCTTTGATAATCTGATAAATACAGTGATGGATATCACTGGGCAAACGAAAGACAACTTGAATATAAGAAAAGATATGCAACTCTTTTGTAAATGACCTACTCTTGATGTCGATGAAAGTAGAAGGGGACCAAAACCGAAGGCAGTTTATACATTGAATAACGATCAGAGACGGATTGTTTGTGAATGGTTGAAATCATTGAGCTTTCTTGATGGTTATGTATCAAATCTTGGAAGATGTGTCGATTGAAGGAATGTAAGTTGATTGGTTTAAAAAGTCATGATTGTTATATATTTATGGAAAGACTAATTCCTATTGCTTTTAAGGAACTGTTACCAAATTTTGTTTGGAGTGTCATTACGGAGTTAAGCATTTTCCTTGATGATATTTGCTCGACAGTGTTGAGACATTCACACATGGAGATGTTAGAGAGAGAGATTCCAATCATTTTGTGTAAATTAGAAAGGATATTTCCACCGTTAGTTTTTGATTCCATGGAACATCTTTTGGTTCACTTGCCATATGAAGCGAAAGTTGGAGGTCCTATCCAATTCGATGGATGTAACCATTTGAAAGGTGAGTTTTTCATCTTTTATACTTCGTTATCAATGCATATAAAATTAATAATTTCATTACATATAATTTTCTAATACATTTTGTTTTATTACAATTAGATTCCTATATCATTTGAAGAAGAAAGCGAAAAATAAGGTACGTATTGAAACCTCTATTGTCAATGCATACATTGTGGAGGAAGTAATAACGTTTGCTTCATATTATTTTGAACCTCACGTTCAGTGCAAGAGGCGGAGAGCGGGAAGAAATGATGAGGGTCCTGTTGATCCCAATTTGAAGTCATTCTCAATTTTTAACTACCTTGGTCGACCAAATGGACCATGTAAGCGTAGATACTTAACTAGTCAAGACTGGCAGGCAGTCCACACATATATTTTACTGAACTGTCCAGAAGTGACGTCATATTTCGAGTTAGTATATATTTTCTATTTTATGTATTTCTTATGTCGTAAATTATTCGTGTTAAAATTTATTTTCTTTGATGGTAGGATTTTCGAAAACATATATTCTGAACTTTCGACACATGAGTTTGATCATTTCTCCGATGAAGAATTTGCACCATGGTTCAAAAAATATGTAAGTAGAGTATAAATTATTTAAATATTTACTTTAACACATATTAACATATTTATTTGACTTTAGGTCCATGATAATCAAGCTCAAGTTGAGCAAGAATTGTTAATCCATATGTCATGGGGTCCAAAATCAATGGTACGAACTTGGCCAGCATGTTTCATAAACGGGTATAATTTTCTTACTGAAGAATATGGAATGGGAAAAACGACAATGAATAGTGGGGTTGTGTTCAGTCATCCAATGATGGTGGAGGTCAAAATGATTTTTATGGTTTGTTGGATGAAATCGTAGAGGTAGAGTACCCTGGTCCAGAATTACAGGTTGTTTTATTTATGTGTCGTTGGTTTGACCCTATCAAAGGGATGAAAGTGCATCCATAGTTTAATTTGGTTGAAATAAATCATAAGAAATTGTATAAGAGATATGAACCATTTGTGTTGGCACAACAAGCGATTCAAATATTTTAAGCTTTATATCCTAGTTTGAAACGTGACAAAATTGATTGGTGGGCTGTTTGTAAAACGAAAGCACGGAAAAAAATTGAGGAACATTGGGAAGATATAGCATATCAACAAGAGGAAGTTGCCAATACATTTCAAACCGAGGAATATAATATTCCAATGTTACGAGATCCCAACGAAGTAGTGATAGAGTTGATGCAAGTGAAATTCATGAAGAAGACGATAAATGTAATTTTGAGACAGATAATGAGGATGAGGATGAGGATGAGAATGTTGATAATAATGATGTTGAAGAGTCTAATTTTGAGACACATGATGAGGATGAGAATGATAATGAGGATTTTGATTTTTGATGACGGGTAAGTTTTGCTCTCTTAATATAATAAAAATCGGATATTTATCTTGATATATGATAATCTTTTTTTTTTAGTGGGTAAGTTAGTTTAGTTTTAATTTGTAAATTTCGTTACTCAATTTGTTGTCTATTTACTATCTCAGTCTTAAATTTATATATTTGATTTGTTAATGTACTATCTTTTTTTCCATAGGTCGTTAGAGAAGATTTGTTGACATATTGGTGTCTTGTTTCGTCGTATTTAATTTGTCAAATTAAATATGGTAAGTTTATTCATATTTTTCATTATGCATCTGATAAATATGCAATTTTTATTTTTTATTTTTGTTAATAATATATTATGGTTGACAGTTTTGATATGGCGGCCATCGACGAAATTCTGATGGAAGATCACGCTCTTCACCATCGCAGTCTGGTTCAGCACCTTCGCAATCCCATTCCCTTGCCGGTAATGTACCTTTGCCTCCCCCTTCTATTGCAGGCCCTTCGCATTCTCAACAAATGGCTAGTAATGTATCTTCGCCAGTCCCTTCAGTGGAACACTCGTATGCAGATAGGGAAGACAATCGCGAGTTGATAGCCCCTTACAGAGATTCGTAAGTACAAAATTTCAAAATTTCAGATGTATTATTTCTTTTATTTATAAAACAAATTATTCTTTTAACTATCTTGTTTATTTAACATTGTTTGTTTGAAACTTTATGATAGATTTACAAATTCTGTACATGTTATTCATGAGCTTAATAGAATAGTGAATAACCATTGGGGTGGGGATGCGATGACTTACACAAGCAGTTCAGAAGAACCAAAAGAGTTATGGTGGAGTGAGTTCAAGGTAAGTTACCCAATCAGTTTATATATAAAATTAAGTTAACAGTTTTATAATCAATTGGTTTTTTTCCATTGCAGTGAGTATTAAGTTGGAACGAGACTGAAGAGTTGGAAGTAAGAAGGATTTTCAAGAAAAAATATGGCAATCACATCAGACACGTTCTAAATCATACGAAGAGACACGGAAAAAATCCAAACTGCATTACCGAGCAAAATTGGGGCATAATTGTGAATTTTTGGGAATCGGAGGAGAGCAAACGAAGGAGTGAGCAGAATAAAAAAAACCGAGCTTATAATTCAGGGAAATCGTCTGTGACGTATGTGGGAGGCTCGATCAATATCGAAGAACATAGAAATAGATTGATAATTTTATATAAACACTAATTTTTTAATATAATTTAAACTATTTCATTATTTCTAACAGTGTTTTTTTATTTTAGATCAAGGAAACGGGAACTGAGCCTTCATTCATATAAACTTTCACGCGCACATTTCAGAAAAAAGATAAGACTTGGAGCGGGGAGAGAGTTAGAGCAATTTCGGTTTGTAATTTCAAAATTTTCAATTATTTAATGAACATTTTCAATATTGATTTGAACATATTATGTTGAACATATCATAACAATGTAGAAAGAAGAATTTATTAGGTTAGTATCACGCCCCAAACCGGGATCGTGAACAGCCGCCCGTTGCCCTGGATGCCAGCTGTATTTTTACAGAAAATCGGGCAGAACCTCCCCATAAATCGAATGTCTCCCATGTACAAATAAATCTGTTTAATCCTGTAAAATTCAAAATCATCCTGTAATTAAAATAAAAGGGTTATCCCAGCCTCACAACAACCCACCAACCACAGCAGACATCTAGGACAACGCCAGGCTAAATAAACTATCAGCAATCCTAGTCACAGACCTCTACTGTCATGCCCAACTAGAGCATGAGCAGCCGCCACACCAAGCGGGCCTAAGTTTTTATACAATTTACAATAATTTTCCCAAGTATCATTCAAATACATACAATTGTCTCAATGCAAATGAAATGTGAGAGTTTCGCAAATAAATATATATAAATTATACAGTCATCCCAAATTAAGTACACGTCCAACTACAGACCTCAACAAGATCTCGCAGGGTCGAAAATAAAATACGTAATTCATCTTTTAAATTAAACTTAAGATCTCACCCTCCTGAACACCAAGTATACCCGAACTCTATAATCTGAAGTGTCGCTCCAACACAACAATCCTGTCTGAGGGAGGGAAAGAAGAGGGGAGAGTATCAAGGCAGATATTCAGTGAGTGAGGGGATTAATCTCAAGTACTAATAGTGTAGGTGAACATTAGAGTGTCAAATAATATCATTCGTAATTAATGATTCAAATTTCGTAGTAAATCATGATATTTTCGATAAAATGAACTCATTTAATCATTCATACGATATCATACATATATGCATCTATTTAAAGTCAAGTAGATTATAGAGCAAGCCTAAAGGATCCTGGCAAAAGTCAACTATGACCAAGGACAGGCACATCGGGGGTTTTATTATGCAAAGTGTTTCAAAAGTAGCTCTCTATCCTGACGTTGGCCGTGGGCTTAGCCCTTGCTTACCCAGACTCGTCAATAGGTCACCGCCCAGTGCTAGACGGTGGCGTCACACACGTCCTTCCCCGATGTGGGTTCAATCGTTCGTGCCTACGAAATATATATACATGGCGTTTGCAGATACCTCCTGCAGAAGCGTATCCAGGCAACTCGTGCCTCTACAAACTCCCTTCGTAGCTACGAAATCAATTAAATAATGTCATATCATCATATCATCTCAAGCTAGCAGGCATCCAACCCACATAGCCAAATCATTTCATCATATCATCAAAACAATTCAAATCCGTGTGCCAATACATTTATCAAATCATTTCAAATCAGTATACCAATGCAACGGTAGAAAAGGAAACTTATCCAATTTTCAAGTAATGGCATAATTTTGTTTCATTTCAAACATGGATGCATAGTCATGGAAAACATAAGTTTAAGACACTCCAATAATCACAAAACAAATTTAAAATTTAATATCACACGTCGAATCAATGCATATCAAAGCATGTTTTGTTTAAAAACACGGTAAAATCAGATTTCACTATTTCATGCAAGAGATTAGAGTCCCACTCACATTCTAGGGAGGGTAATCACTCCATATTTCCAAAATAAATCCGAATTGACTCCTCGAGTCTCCAACAAGATCAACCTAATCAAATTATCACAATTGTCATCAAATTTCCAATTATTTTTAGGGTTTATCATCTTCCCTAAGTTTGTATAAATCTTAATTCCTCAATTTATAAATATACTCCAATGTCATCAATTTTATTCCATTTATAAGTAAATAACCAAATCAAAATCAAGTTAAATTCAAACCTAAAACCGTTCAAAATCGAAAACAAGCCTAAAATACATATATTTCCTATAAGTTAGAAAAATCTTTGAAAAATCATACACTTTTCAATTCTCATTCGATTTCTTCAAACCATATGTCATTTTAAAGGTATTGAAACCTATTTTCATATTACGGAAATTGTATTTTGATTTCTTATATGCAAGACAACTTAAAATGAAAAAGATTGTACCAATCCTTAAACTTAGATCCAATTTCTGACTATTTTCATGCATATTTCAATATTTAACTCTGAGAAAAACTATTTTAAATCAACTTAACAAGAATCCTTCATCCTCTAACATGTTCCTTTCATATCAGACACCAGACTTAACCTTAATATTCAAGTATAGAATTTCAGAATGCATTCTATTCCAATCGAATATACATTCTAAACCTATATAAGACTTTTCACCCTAAATTCACTCTAATTTCATTCAATTAATGAAAAGACCAAAAATCTCCTTACCAAGGGTTTCTCGATTCACAGATCTAACCTTCGTTCGTCATTCGGTTCAGTCTAAAACCTGTAACATTTCAAATTTGAAGTACAAATTTAGAAATCTAGCTAAATCACTAAAATGATATTGAAACCCTAAGATCCTTACCTTCGCAGAGAAAGGATTGCAAGTCGGTCTAGGGTTTCGAAGCCTGCTACTGCTGTCGATTTGGGGCTCTGCAAGAGTTGCAAAAGCGCTCTCAGCAGAGGAAGAGTGAAGCGCACGAGCAGGGAAGAGGCGCTGCAGCAGCGCGCGCTGCAGTCGGGCATGCAGGGGCTGTCGCGCGCTGCGGTGGCGCGTGCATGAAGGAAGGAAAAGGCCGCAGTTGCGTGCGCAGGGAGAAAGAGAGAGGGAGAGAGAGATAGACTGAGAGAGAGAACAGTGAGAGACAGAGAGAGATTGACGAAGAGAGAAAACCGAGAGTGAGAGAGATAGCGAAATGGAGAGGGAAAGTAAGATACAGACGGCGAGCGGCCGTGTGCGGTGGTGACGAGAGGCGGAGTATGGCGGAGCAAGTGGGTGTGCGTGGTGGAGGAGAAGAATCGCAAGAGAGATCGAGAGAGAGGGAGCAGAATCGCGAGGGTTAAAGGGGGCAACAATGAGAGAGTGAGACAGCGAGGTAGAGGGAGGGCTGGTGGAGCACGGCGGAGGCTACGGCTGAGGGAGGCGGCGGAAGGGAGGGAAGGCGAAGGGTTGTGTAGGAGAGGAAGAGGCGGGGAGAGAAAGAGACGGAGAATTAGGGCTTTAAGCCCTAATTCGATTTTTATTTTTATTTTTTATTTTTTATTATTATTATTATTATTATTATTATTATTATTATTATTATTATTATAAACATAGATTTATAAATAAATAAAAGAGGGAATAGATAATTTAATAAATGAAATTTATTTTTTTATACTTGCTTCACATTTCGAATCGGAAATACGATACTTTTGAATATACTAAAAATTTGAATTAAAAATCCCAAAATCGAAAATCAATAAAATTAAAATTTCTCTCTATGTATATAAACTGAGGAATATTTTATTTAATTTAGGAACGAGAATACAAAAGTACAGCACCGTAGAGTCGGCATTACAGTTAGTCTCTCCCAAGTTTATATTTATTGCTAACTTGATTCTTTGATTTCTAATGAATTACTTGATAGAGATTTTTTTTTCGTAACTTGTATCTTATTCAATGTTAATATGAATGTTCATAATTTATATCCTATATAGTCTTATGATTTATGTTACTAATTTTTTTATTTTCCTTCATATATATATCTAATCAAGATTATATGTGCTTGTATTATATTGTTATTGTAAATTTATTTTAATTTTTCTCATGACAATACAGGAGAGATATGATGAGATATCACGCAGAAGTTCGAGTGCTAGTGATGATGCTGGCGGATTTGAGCCATCTGTTGATAACATAAATACATGGCTCGAGATGGCTGGTGGACCAAAAGGGAGTAGAGTAATTGGGCTAGGTTATTTGAGCAGAACTCACAAATTCCCTGGTTCATCTTCTTCCACCCCACCAACAGTCAGGGCAGAAATAAATCAATTGAATCAAGAGGTGAGCCATTTGAAGGACTTACTATTGCAAAGAGATCAGGAATTCAATGAACTTCAATCAAAGCACACGCAAGAAATAAACGAGTTCCACACGAAGCAAATGTTAATCATGCTGCATTTTCAGTTAGCCTACACTCCAAGTCAGATTTCCCCTTCTATTTCTCCTCCTGATAATGCTCGCAATGGTGATGAAGGTGATAATTTCTTCGATGATGATGATGATGATGATGGCGGTGGAGGTCGTGCTTGAGATTATGTACTGTTATTTGACTGTTATATTTTGATACCCTTTACATTGATTTTCTTGATTATGTATGCTTATTCAAATTTTAACATTTAGACTTGATGTTACTTTTATCTTTGATATTACTATTATGATTTCTTGGTGGATTTTTAATTTATTGATCTTATTGAATAGTTAATTATATTTATGAGTATAGATGGCTGAAATTTGATATTAAAAAGAATTGAATGATTAGTTGTTGATGAGGTTGGATGAGCGGGTATAAAAACAGGTTATACAAGGAAAAATGGTCCAAATATGCCAATAAAATTTTTATTTGTCGCAAACATACGTATTCGTCGCAAAATTTGTCCTTGAAAATTGTTAAAATTTAGCAACGAATTTTGCAACGAAAAAATATTCGTCTCAAATTTGTGACAAATTTTGCGACGAATTTAATTTTCGTTGCAATTCTGCGACGAATTTCATTTTTGTAGCAAATCTGTGAATTAGATTTGCAACGAAAATGGAGTTTGTCACAAATCTGCAATGAATTTGATTTTCGTAGCAAATTTTGCGACGATTTTTATTTTCATCACAAATCTGCGACGAACTCCATTTTCGTCGCAAATCTGTGACGAATCTACGTTTCATTGCAAATCTGCGATGAATATAATTTTCGTCGCAGATTTGCAACAAATTATGTTTCGTTGGTAATTTGCGACGAATAATTTTTTCGTGGCAAATTTTACAACAAATATTTTTTTCGTCGGAAATTTGCGACAAAATAATTTTTGTCGCAAATTTAGCAACGAAAAAATTTTCGTTGCAAAATTTGGGATGAAAATTTTTTTGCCACTAATTTCCAACAAATATTTTTTTGTAGCAAAATTCGTCGTAAATTTGTGACAAAAAAATATTTGTTGGAAATTTTTGCGACGAATAATTCATTTTTCGTCCCAAAATTTTGCGACGACTTATTAGGGACGAAAAAAAATTGTTGCAAAATTCGTCGCAAATCTATTTTGGGACGAATTATTTTTACAAATTTGTCGCAAATTGATGATTTTTTTGTAGTGTTTGAATTTTGATAATAGAAAATAAGCATAAGGAAAGTGAGTCTTTAAATTAAGGCTTATAATACTCAAATCGAATTATTTGGGTAGATATTAGTTAGTCAAGAAAAAAAAAAGACACTCTCTATGTCAAATATCATAAACTTAAATATGTATAAATAAATTATGTAAATAGGTATAATATGATAATTACTGCACCCATTAATTTTTTTGAAGATAAGCAGATTAAAGTCTTAATAATATCAAACAAAAAATATATAAATTAAAATTTTCTCAAATGGATGTATAAAACAAAAATGGAGAAAGGAAGAGAACAAAAATTAAATTAAATTACATGATGTGTTCACTAACTCTAAAATAGTTTCAAAAATGCATTTTCTTGCGGAATATGTGTCAATTAAACTTGATGTCCCAGTAGGACAACTCATAGGTAATATAGCAATGAGTGTAAAGCATGCTTAAAGCATGGTAAATCTTTTGGCACTAAAAATAAAAAACCTTGAAAGAAAAGAGAATCTATTGATCACGATTATACACATAAGTTGAACAATAAGGAACCCCAAGAGATTCAGACTTCTAAAAAGCCAAATATAGCTCACGAAGAACTTGAATTTCTAACTCCTGAAGAGCATGTAAATGTCACTTCCATAAATTTCATCACTACAAAGATATATTGGGATAACAATGAAACAATTATGGATGATATTTTTTCATATAATATAACACTTGAAATTATCTAAGAGATCAAGAATCTTGAAGCAAAATCAATTTTGGAAGGTTGGCAAAGAAATTTTTGAACAGAATGGAAAGATGTGATACAATCTGAATTGGATTCACTTACTAAATGTAAAGTTTTTGGACCTATAGCCCAAATATATGAAGGTATAAAACTTGTAGATATAAATGAATTTTTATGTGAAAACAAAATAAAAGAAAAATGAAATTGTGTGAAATAAAGCATGACATGTAGCATAAGAGTTTTCGTAAACGTCAGGTTTTAATTATAATGATGTATATTCACCTGTCATGGATAAAATTATATTACAGTTTCTTATAACACTAGTAGTACATGAAAAACTTGAAATACATTTAATAGACATAGTAACTATTTACCTATATGAGATATTAGAAAATGACATTTACATAAAAATTCGTGAAAGATTTAAATTATCTAAAACATGCAATCCAAATTCTCAAGAAATTTATGCCATAAAGTTGCAAAAATTTTTGTAAGGCTTAAAGCCATTTGGAAAAATGTAATATAATCATTTATATGAATATTTTTTTAAAGAATACTACCCAATAGGTCCATGTATTTTTATTAAGAAAATTGAAATGAGTTTTGTGATTATTACTATTTATGTTGATGATTTGAATCTTATAGGAACTTGAGAAGAGATTTCAAAACCCAATATATGATTCGCTATGAATGTATTGGTGAAACTTAGTTCTTCTCTTACACGATCATATTGGAATAGACTAAAGCATATTCCTTAACATCTCCAAGAAACAATTGATTTTGACTTGTTCTATTCTAATAATTGTAATTCAATACTAATTGGATATGCAGATGATGGCTTCTTATCGAATCCACATAAAGCATGGTCTCAGACTGAGTACTTATTTACATATAATGGTACTACTCTTTCATGGCAATTTACAAAGCAAATCTATAGTTGCTATTTCTTCAAATCATGCCAAGATAATAATAATTCATGAAACAAGTCGAGAATGTATTTGATTAAGGTCATTGATTAATTATATTCGAAAAAATTGTGAACTATCCTCCACAAAAGAAATTTATACAATATTATTCGAAAATAATGTAAGCTTGGATTGCGAAATTAAAAGAAAGATATATCAAGCAAGTTAGAACTAAATATATTTAACCAAAATTTTTCTTCACATATGATTTTCAAAATATTAGTGAAATTGATGTGTAACAAATCTGATAAAGTGAGAATTTAGCATATTTATTTATCAAGGTACTGCTAATTACTATATTTAGATGATTGGTAAAAGAAATTGGAATGAATTGTTTTAAAGATCCCAAAAGATATTCTCAACATGGGGAGTAAGAATATTATCAAACACTTTGAATAGTATACTCTTTTTACTTCACTAAGATTTTTTTCCCACTGAGTTTTTTCTTAATAAGATTTTAATGAAATCTATTCTCTATGTAATGAATATCCAAGAGGGAGTTATAAATTTTGAAAAATTTGGATAGATGTCATAAAATATTTAAAATCACACATATTTAACATGTGTGCTAATATAGAGTAGGTAAATATTTTTGAAAAATACATATGACATCATATAACGTCATTATTACTAGCACCGATATTTTTTTACATATATGTCAAGTTATGTTACTTCAAATGTCACAATACATTGACATATCATATATTTAGGAGAATGTTTAATTAGTTTGACTTTAGGGTTTTTCTTCTATATGCATATCTCAATCTGTATAAATACCACATTTGTTCAATATATTAAAAATACACAAAAATAATAAAGAAAATAAGATCATTCTCTATAAGATTATTCTCTTTCTACCTTACTTTTTATTTTTTGAATTTATCATAATTCTTGAATTTTATAACAAGAAAGAGAAAAATATTGTATTGTTTAATGTAACATTAGAATTAATCTAACAAGACAAGTTTTTAAAGATATTATATGATGGGACGTATTCAAAGGCCCAGTTCAAAAAAGTCAATTCTCAAAAGGCCCACGAAAAGGGGGCCTGCCGATCAGTATCTAACTCTGCAACAACGATCTACCGGAGGGTCTTATTCGCCCGGGTCTATCAAACGATAGGGCCTCAGCCGTCCTGATTAACCTATTATGACTCATCAAGCAGAGACAGTCACCTCGATCAATCAAACAAATATCAGCTTTCTAAACCAGATAAGTCTCGAAAACCTTCTATCGGTTGAGCAACCAAAAGATGGGTAACATCTCTGTTGATTAAAAAGGAAGGTCAGAATTTCTCCAATTTCAGCTTCTTATTTCGTAACAGTAATTCTGAGATCTTTCAGATAAAGAAAGCATCCCTCCCGAAGAGGAAAGTTTCCCGATATATGAAGACTGTGATCAATTCGTAATATTGACTTCTGAGATTCTCAAATCAGTTAGATAAGAAAAGTAGGGTAGAAGTCCCTCAGCGGCGCACGACTCTCATAGGTATAAGAGATCTCAAAACCCTCGATATCAGGTATGCTCTCTGGGCCTAACACAGGGGGTACACAGAACACAGAGAACCACTTTCCCTAACTCTCAGTTTGTTTCTTCCAATCGAAAACCGCTCTTTACTGACTTGAGCGTCGGAGCCTCCCCGCCGAAGCACCCTCTGGCAGTTTTTGTAGGTGAATCCACCCATCGACGACAACTATTCGTGTCACGCCCCGATCCTCAGATCGACCACGCGATAACCGCCGCGTCGTCTCGGTACATGGGTAAAACCTCCCCATCTACCAAGACTCCGCAAGGCTATCAAATTCACAATAAATCATCAGAAGTATAAAATTCTTCAAAAACAAGAAATCACAAAAGCATTACACATGCAAGGAGCCCATCCGGCTCATTCCTGGTCGTACAAACACACACATTAACACACATCGGGGAGTGGGATCCTGTACATGCAATCATACATTAGCACACATCGGGGAGTGAGAACCTGTACATGCACGCATGCGACGTGACCATCCTAGCCACTCTGAAAGTATTTAACAAACAAGAAGTCCCAAAACATAACCGTCGGATTTTACCAACACTTACCCGAGGAAAACAAGCCAGTATCGGTAAAATCCTAACGGTATGAGTTGTATAGAACTTCACAAAATCAAAAAAAAGCATTGAAATTAAGATTTACAGTCCAAATGTCCCGGTACAGATATAAACAGTTTTCCAAAACTAGAGAAATCAAAATAAATAAAAACAAATCAAAAATCGTCGGATTTTATCAATACTTGCCAATAATTTGGCCAGTATCAATAAAATCCGCACAACATGGTATGTACAGACTTCCCTTTCCATGGTTTGAAAGCTATCAATCTCCAAAAGTAACCCTGCATACCAAATACCTATCCAGTCCGCAAAAATACTTTGCAAGTTCCGTCGAGTAGTCTCCCAACTAAGTCTCCTCTGAAAAAGGTGGAGAGAGGGGGGTGAGTATTGGGGAATACTCAGTGAGTGGAGTGCAATGGTGCAATTGTGTTCATAAATAAGGGTGAATGTGGGGCAGTCAAAGCATATCTCATAAATCATTTCATATACATAAAATTATTTCAATAAATCACATTTCACAAATATGCATCCATATCAATTATCCTTTCAGAAAATCCTGGGGTTCCATCGAAAAACACTTCCGTCTTAGGGCGGCCAAACCCAGATGAAAGCCCGCCAAGGGTTTTTCTATCCAATGTCTCAAAACAAACCCCCTTCCTTGGCGTTGGCTCGTACATCACCGGGGTGCACCAGATCTAGTACGACTTCGGCAGAGGGAGGGACGTCTAACTCCCCCGCACATCCAAACCCCAACCCACGTCACCCCGTCGGGTCGCTCTATGGTGGGAATATGACTATAGTCATCTACGGCACCCTTCATTTCTCAATCAATCCATTTCTCAACAATGTGCCATGATTTCAACAAGTAATCCATAATCTCATGCCAAAGCAGTTCATAGAGCAATATCAAATATCACATGGCACAAAAGCATTCATAAACACAGTGGATGCATTCATATTTCACAATTCAGTTTAGACAGCCCACAATCACAAAACAATTTATATAAAACATGTAAAAATCTTTCAAAATCATTTTCAAAGCAATTTTAAAATAGGTTTCTCATTTACGAACACAATGAACCGTCCACTCACCTCTAGAGAGGGTATTCACTCTCTAATTCTCAATCCAATCCGAATAGACCCCTTTTTAAGTCCCCCAAACGATTAACCTAATCAAACATTGCAAGTATCGTCAATTAATATCTTTATAACAAGGGTTTTCACATTTTTCTAACTTAATTCACCCTTAATTTCACATCCACAATTTCTAAATGCTGATTTCATCACCCGAAAATCATTTATAGCTCTAATGAACTTTAACTACCAATATTTCCTAATTTTTCTAATTTTCTTTCAATTTCATATAAATATAATATTTTTCATGCATATTTCAATTGAAACTCTAAGGAAACCATTCAAATCGACTCAGTTCGATTCTATCATTCCTTAACATGCTTCTTTCGTTGCAAATAGCCTAAGTTGAATTATGCATCACTTATCTTCACTAATTACATATCAAATATCAAAAAAATCGCATCTTATACCAATCTAACGTATACATATCTCATTACCCTAAATTTACTCAATTTATTGAGAGGATCAAAAATCTCTCACCTAGGATTTCTTGGTTTACAGTCTTAGCTTCCAATCGCCAGTGGATCAAACCTGTAACAATTTCAATTTACAGCAATCGTTAGAATTAAACCTAACGACTAAGAATATTCAACCCTAGAATTAAAATTGGAAAACCTAGGCTTACCTCTGCAGAGCTGTGACCTAGGGTTTTCCAGAAGTTTACTGTCCTGTGGCCTAGGGTTTTGAAAGGATGCAATGGCCGCTGGTTTGGGTTGTCGACAGTGGGAAGTGCTCACAGTGAGCATTGCGAGCGAGCAAAAGAGAAAGGCAGTGGAAGTTTTGCCATCGTGCGCACGAGAGAGAGAACTTTGTTCGCGGGCGGGAAGAGAGGGAGGGAGGATCGTCGCGCGCGCGTAGGGGAGAGAAGAAACAGGTGGTTGCGCGCTGGGGATGACTGCCGGAGGAGTTTTAGCCGCGGGTGGTGGAGAGAGAGAGACTGTGAGTGACGAAGAGAGAGATTTCGCGAGAGAGAGAGAGACAGAAAGTGAGAGATGAGAGGGCGATGGAGAGAAACAGTGAGGGGTTGACTTGGTGGTGGTCGAACCACCGTGGGGTGGCGGAGAGAAGCGGCGCACGACGGGGGAAAGCGAGAGGCGAGAGAGAGAAGATAATTCGAGAGAGGGAGAGAGACAACAGAGGGCGAGAGAGAGAGAATTAGGGCTAAAAGCCCTAATTCAATTTTTGGGGCGGAAGTGCTGCGTTTGGCCCCAAAACGCAGCGCTTCCTCCCTTCTTTCTTTCTTTTTTTTTTTTCTTTTTTTTAATAACTATATATATATATTTGTTTTTCTCATCACATTGGAAGTTTTAAATTTACCAAAAATAAAAAAAATAATACTGTGAATTTGTAACACGGCATTTCAATTATACCAAAAATTTAAAATTTATACCCCAAAATCAAAAATCAATAAAATTAAAATTTCTCTTTATATTATAAACAAAAAAAATTTCCAAAAACTCGGTGTTACAGTTCGAGTCAAGAAGGAGCTAGTATCTGAGAAACCATAACCCACCTCCTATATTCAAGATGCTAAAATATAATTGATGTCAAAATTTATAAAAAGAGTTAACATTTACATAATGCATAAAGTATTAAAATTTAGCCATCTACAATTTTAATATATATTTTCTTAACAAATGGGTAATATTATGTGAATATTAGAATTTAGTATATACTTAAATATATAATTAAGATTTGCATAAAAAATTCATACCATAATAAAAAAATATTATTATTAAGTCAAATATGATAAAATTAAAAATATAGATAAATTATAGAGATAGATATAATAGAATATTTAGTGCAACTATGAACTTTTTTATAGGGAAATGATGGAGGTGGATTTTGGCTCCTCAGATACCAGCTCTTTGTTGACTCGAACGGTTGCCGTCGATGGTGGATACTCTTGAAAAACTGCCGAAGGGTACTCCAGTGGGGAGACTCCGACGCTCAAGTCAGTAAAGAGCGGTTTTCGTTTGAAAGAAACAGACTGAGAGTAGAGGGAATGCCGTTCCCTGTGTTTTTTGTGTGCTCCCGGTGTTAGACTTAGAGAGCGTACCTGATTTCGAGGGTTTTGAGATCTTTTATATTTGTGAGAGTTGTGCGCCGCTGAGAGATTTCCACCCTACTTTCCTTATCGAACTGATCCGTGAATCTTGGAAGTTAATATTACAAATTGATTATGATCCTTTTATATCGGGAAGTATTTTTCTTCGGATGAAATGCTTTCCTTATCTGAAAGATATCGGAATTGCTGTTACGAAATAAGAAGCTGAAATTAAGAGAAATCTGACCTTCCTTTTTTAATCGATGGGGGCGTTGTCCCTCGTTCGGTTGCTTGATCGATAAAAGATTTTTTGAGACTCGTTAGGTTAGATGACTGATATTTGCTTAATTAGAAGGGGAGACTGTCTCTGCTCGGTTAACAAGGCAATTGAGACCTTATCATTCGGTAGATCCGGACGATTAAAGCCTTTCAGTAGAACGATCGGGGCGACTATGACTTTTCGGTAGATTGTTATTGTGGTTGTTAGACACTGATCAGCAGATCTCCTTTTCATGGGCCTTTTAGGAATCAACTATTTTGAACTGGGCATTGGAATACGTCCCATCAGGAAGCATATTGGATCGAACGATATATGCAACAATAATAATCTGAAATTTCATTTTAAAAATTGAGGTCGGCATATCAAACAAAATATATATATATATATTTTCTCAAATGGACGTATAAAAAAATGAACAATTAAATTCTACAAATGGGGTAAGTGTAGAACTTTAAGCATAATGAATGGAGTCGTAATTTATAGAAAAAGATATCATCTTCCATTTGTGAATGGACTCTTAAACTTATCAGAAAGTCATTGCATCCACTTCTGATTAATTTGATTTAATTAAGATGATGACAACAATGGCTTCGAACTTTACCATCTCCAAGATAAAATTAAATCCAAGAATGGAACATCGTTATCAATCAATTTTGGTAAATGAAACTTTGAATTGGAGATGGGAAGGGTATTTGATTAAACAGCTGCCTGGATTCCAGATTGGGACATCTCCATCTCCATATCAGGATTGCTGATCTCATTGTTGTGTCTGATTTTGTTATTGAGAGCAATAGAATCTACATGCTTGCCATAAACATAGGAACTGAAAGCCCATATGCAAAGAACTGTGGAAACAGCCTTGGTACCGCCATAGTTGTCTCCATAAACCAGGACGCCGGCGAGGACATTGATGGCCATGAGAGCCGTCATGCAAACGCCTCCAGTCAGCGAGGTCGTCAAGAACACCATCCCGGCTGTACCCATAAAGCAGAATTGCCACATTATTACATTGGCGACAATCGTTAGCCAATAACCTGTCGGACCCAAATCAAACTCTTGCAGACTCTCATTCCTCACCTCAGAAAATCCACCATCGAAGGCCATCCCAACAGTGGCGAGCACGGTGGCGGCGGCCTCCATGATCAGCTGCATTTCCATGACCATTGCATAGCAGTAGACCTCTCTGTAAACTTTCTCCATGACTGGGAGGTAAACGGCAAACAGCAGGCCAGCGCCTAAGGTGCAGAAGAAGCCCACGAAGTACTTGGAGCGGGTGAGGCCTTCAGGGCGATCTAGGTTTGAGGAGAGGCCTATGAGGACGGCGCCGAGTGTGAGGAGGATAACGCAGTTGAGGTTGGTGAAGGTGATTTTCTGCTTCACAATGAGGACAGAGAGAATGAGGGTGAAGGCAAGCTGGGAGGATTGCAGGAGAGAGGCAGTGGAGACAGGCAAATAAGAATTGCCCCAGGAGAAGAGAAGGTTGTTGATGCCCAGCATGAGGCCAATGAGGACGGAGAGGCCGAGCAGCCGAGGTGTAAAGCGGGTGAATGGGCGTCTCCTGGTGGAGCCAAAGAGGTAAAAGGGGAGTAGAATGAAAGGCAGGAGAAAAGGGAATCCAGCACACTGAACCCAGGTAGACATCCATCTACTGGAGCCTTTGTGGTTGAAATAGAATTTTAGAAGCAAGGTTGCTGCCACGGAACCCACAAACAGGCTTCCGTAGTTGATGCCCAGGAGAATCAGGTAACCTTTCCTAGTGCTAGAATATTTGGTTGCAGGTGCTGGTGCATTTGTGTATATGTCATGTTCATCTTCTTCTCCTGCACCACCTTGAGTAATGTGGTCAATATTAAGTTGATGATCACATTTGTGGGGCACTTGTCTTTGGATTTGGTCACGGAGAGACTCGGTTCCTTCTGGGACAGTTGCAGAGATCTCCATTGATTTTAATCCAACAATCTAATAAGGGTCAACAAAGACTTTCAATTTAGGTTTTTATTGAGAGATCAAAAACTCTAGTTGCTTTTATACTTGTGTTAAGATTAGGATTTTTCTAGTATTTTGTATATATTAATACTCATAAATTAAATCACTATTCAATGGTCACTAATGATATTAGATAGAGATAACGAATCATTGTTCGATGGGGTCACCAATGATATTCATCGGATATCCAAGATTGAGAGGATCTTAAAATGATTCTGATTCATTGTAGAGGAATGCTAATGTACAATATATGTTATTTGATTTAGAGAAAGAAGGTGGAGTTGGTAGATAAAAGCTCAAGTGGATAACTTATAAGAAAGAGTTGAATAGATGAAATTGGAAATAAAGATTGTTGTTATTTTCTTATTAGGCTTAAATAATATTTTACAAGTTGCATTTGAATGATTAATCATGATTTTTTTATGCACCTTGATCTTTTCAATTATTTTAGTTCTGAATTTTGTAGTTTTATTCACAATTATCACATCAACCCTGCTGTAATGAAAATAAACAGATACACAGTGACATTCGTTTTATTAGACATCACACTCATGATGATGATAAATAAAGTCGGTTGAGTGAGAGAACATGCAGTCTTTTTAAATAATATCTTAATTTTAAATATTATATGTATAAAAATTAATTATTAAAAGAGTTTTATTTTTTTAAAATCTAATTTATCTTGAATTAATTTTAATCGGATCAATGGGATCATCAATATCAATATTATAAATTATTATATATATATATATATATATATATATATATGTTTGCAGGTGGGTTCAGCGATTCTTCCTTTTCTCTTTCATTCAAAACGATTACTTTCGTAACCAAAAATAAAAAAAGAAAAAAAGAAACGGCTACATTGACCGCCCCACGTGTCCTCTCTAAGCCATCACTTTGCCATAGCCCAAGATCACCCTTTTTCACTGTGGCATGCAAAAAAATTGGCCTCCATTATCGCACCTTTTGTATATGCCGTTGACATTGTCAGCGTTTTGTTTTTTTTTTTAATTAGGATGACGTAAATTTAAAATTAAACAAATTATAATTATCTACTGGGTTACACGAAACAGAAATTGAAAAATGAAAATATTTACAAAATGACAAAAAATGACATTTTATTAAAATAAAGAAATATGAGAAAACGCATAAATATAAAATTTTACACAAATATATATAAATATTAATCATGAAGCAAATAAAACAAAAAATAAAAATTATAATTAAATAAAATAATTTATTAAATATGAGAAAAGGTGTAAATATAAAAATATAAGATTTTTTTTATAAATATTAATTAATTGTGTGTTAAACTATTTTGAAAATCGAAAATATTTCTGAAAGGAAAACATTACTCTTGAAAATTTTCTTTATATTAGAGGTTACCAAGAGTTAAATTTAATCATAAGACAAGGAAGGACTCCTAACAAAAAGTATTTCATTTTTCTCTTTCATAATGGTAATTTGATCTTAGATTTCAAATTTCAAATTTTAAAATTTTAAATTGGGTTACCATATACCAACACTTAATTAATCTAGTATCAAAAGAGATTTGTCTTTTAAGATTCCAATCCGATTTGAATTGGATTTTGTTGGAGTTGAGTTATGGTTCCACAGATACCGACTCCTTATTGACTTGAACGGATGCTATCAAAAAGATATGAGACTTGTAAAAAACTGCCGGAAGGTATTCCGGCAGGAAGACTCCGACGCTCAAGTCAAAAAGAGCGGTTTTCGAATGTAAAGAAACAGATTGAGAGCTCAGGAAGAGAAAGATTCCTTGTGATGAGTGTGCTCAATGTGTGAGGCTCAAGGAATGTATCTGGTTTAGAGGATTTTATGATGTCTTATACCTGCAAGAGTCATGCACTGTCGGGGTACTTCAACCTTACTTTCCTTATCGAACCGATCCTAAAATCTCGGGAGTTCAATATTCCAAATTAACCATAATTCTCATCCTTCGAGGAACTTTTCATTTTCTAGTGGGATCCTTTCCTTAACCATAAGATACTACTCTCAAATAGAAAATCGAAGTTATTAGGATATTTTGACATTCCCTTAAAATCGTTAGAGTTGTTGGCTATAGATCGATCATTTGGTCGATGGAAGGTCTTTCGAGTTCATTTGTTCAATCGACTAACGATTAAGTACCCAATCGGGGCGGTTACTCTCGCTTCATGAATCATGTTTGGTTGGCGGAGCGACTGAGATCCTATCGTTCGGAAGATCTGGGCGACTGAGGCCCTTCGGTGGTTTGTCATAGAGAACAGTTGAAATCAGACAATAGCTATCTTTTGTGGGCCTCCTATATGGGCTTTGTTAACGCTGACCCTTTCGAATTGGACCTAGGGCTATGTCTCATTATTTGCCCCGATTCATGGCCTTTTTGGTAAAGAGACGGCATGAGTAATGATTATTGAAAAGGCACGAAGCCTTTTAGTATGACTTTTTTCATTTCGATTTTCGAAAATCATCTTTTACGCACTTCATAAGGGTTCATGTTCGTCAGAGGATCTCGTACTCTAGTTTCTTTACTCATTACTCTTTTAATCCTCCTTCGAAGGTCTTTTTTCTACATACAAAATGTCGAAAAATTCTTCCTCGTCACGAGGTGTAGACGACATACGAAGTATAATGACTGAAGAGAAACTGATGGAAGTTCAAAGGAACATGTCGG